>CM037853.1:183124647-183484155 GCA_021234595.1 Delia radicum
GACATCCATCGTGCGTGGTGGATGGACCAATAATTCCTTATAGTCGTTGCGATGTTGTCTTTTTTGTAGTTGGGCCATGCAAAAAGTAATGATGTCATCTGGTGCAGTTATTCATTTCGAATAAAATGTCGTGTCAAGAGACATGGCTTGAACTCGATTCGAAATCTTCCATTCTACCAGTAATTGGTGAACGGCTGCTGCAATGTTTTTACCTTTTCCACAAAAGAAAGATGAATTATGATTATGATATTCACTATCACAACACATAAATAAACTTTAAAATAACACTGCTTAGTTTTAATTTTAAGCTCACATGTTGTATGTTTTAATTACAAATGTCATAGAACAACTAGAAAGTCAATACGTCTATGTACAAAAAAAAATGTATCTAACACGGGAATTCCATAAACTAAAAAAGTATAACGATAAATCAAAAAAATTCCCCAAAAAAGTGTTTCGCGTTTTAGAGTTTTCTTACTTTATTTACGTTTTAAAACAGTGCTAAGCAAACACTTTCCTGGGAAACGAACTATATTCGGCTATGTACACAATCGGCGTTTTACACGTATACAATTCGAACGTCAATAAAGAGAGTAGAAAACATTAAACGAAGCAAGTTAATCGCATTGTTGAATAAAATAGCTACACCGAGCATATGCAATTTTATTTTTATTAGGCTATTTGACGAAATGTGAAATGTAAAGTGGGAAAACGAACTTGAGAATTATTTTGTTTAAATTTTTTTAATGAATTGAAAGATAAAGATAAATACAAATAATATAAAATGCCATCGATTCACATTCATAGCTATTATACTTCGTGTGATTCCATTGTTATTATTTTCCTAAATTTTTCTGAGTAGTTACGAGTGTTTTTCTATTCATTTTGCCCCAATTTCGTTCTGACAAACTTTAACCCTATCCTGAAACCAGGAAAAGATAAAAAATTAGCCAAAAGTTACCGACCCATAAGCATGCTGGGTGTACTCGACAAATTTTTTGAAAAAAATTATGCTTTGCAGACTGAAAGACTATACTAAAAGTCATGAAATTTTAAACAGGGATCAATTTGGTTTCAGAACCGAACATTCAACTGTGCACCAGTTAAAAAGACTAGTTAATATTACATATAAAATAAAATCATCAGGAAAAGTACTGGTATTATCTTCCTTGATATTGAAAAGGCGTTCGATTCAATTTGGCACAATGGCCTTATCATCAAGCTAAACAAATTTGATTATCCTATTTATTTGCAAAAAAAATTGTTAAAAGTTTTATTACAGATAGATCCTTTGAGGTTAATGTAGATGGCGAGTCCCATAGACTCTTTGGAGTTCCACAAGGCTGGATCCTGTCGCCAACTTTATACTCTATTTTTACATCTGATTTTAAAATACCACTAAAGCAATCTGTTGCATTTAATGCTGATGATTCTGCTATTATAGCCAGTGGCAAGGTTTCCAATGCCATCATTAAAAAAAATGAAAAAAGGTTTAATTATAGTATTTTGACAAATGCAAATAATAATCAACCAAGATAAAACGTGGGCGATAATTTTTCCTTTCAATAAATCACCAAAAAACATACCTATTCTATCTCTTTCTATAAATGATACCGAAATACCATTACAAGATTCAATAAAGTACCTAGGTGTTATACTTTACAAAAAACTTAACTTTAAACAACATATTCTACAAACTTGTGACAAGGCCCTAAGATGTGGAAGAGCTTTATACCCATTACTTAATAGAAAATCACAACTAAATACTAAAAACAAACTATTGCTTTATGATATGTATATACGCTCAATAATGACATATGGTTGTCAGGTTTGGTCCCAAAAAAGTGCTAAATCTAATCTTAATAACTTCAAATCATTCAAAACAAAAATCTTAAAATTATCGTCAAGTTTTGATACTATAAGAAGTTTACTTGATTGATGAACTTTCATAACTTCTTAACAGAAATTACTGAAAGGGATTAGTTCAAAATTTCTTTGAAAATGTAAAGGTTTTTCCTATCTTTTTTACCTTAAATTGCTAATTTTTCCATTTTCTGATCTGTTATTATTAATTAAATATAACCCAGCAACAAGTAACCTGAATTTTGTAAACAGTTACTACAATTTAAGCTTTCAAAATAGCGCTTCACCGCCTTGCATACTATAAAGCAATTACGGAAGGCATTCTGTAGTGCTTCCCAAATGCCTTCATTGAAGCAGTGAATTATGCTTACAATGAAGCAATAAAGAATGCATACCATGAAGCATTAATGTTGTCTTTAATGGTATTTCGGTATCATTTATAGAAAGAGATTTATTGAAAGGAAAAATTATCGCCAACATTTTATCTTGGTTGATTTTTATTTTCCATTTGTCAAAATACTTCTGAGCTATCATTAAACCCTTTTGCATTTTTTTAATGATGGCATTGAAAACCTTGCCACTGGCTACAATAGCAGAATCATCAGCATTAAATGCAACAGATTGCTCTCGTGGTATTTTAAAATCAGATGTAAAAATAGGGTGTAAAGTTGGCGACAAGATCGAGCATTGTGGAACTCCAGAGAGTCTATGGAAGTCGCCATCTACATTAACCTCAAAGGATCTATCTGTAATAAAACTTTTATTAATTTTTTTTGCAAATAAATAGTATAATCAAATTTGTTTAGCTTGAAGATAAGGCCATTGTGCCAAATTGAATTGAACGCCTTTTCAATATCAAGGAAGATAATACCAGTACTTTTCCTGATGATTTTATTTTTATATAAATATAATATAATATTATTTTTTTTTTTTTTTTTAATAATTAATAATCATATAATTACAAATTATATACTAAAGGGTCCGCCAAATAACTTTTTTTTTTTTGAAAATGCTATAAAAAAAAAACTACTGAATATTTTCGCAAATTTCTTTTTTTATTTGAAAGTACAATCCTTCCGGTTAATAATGGAAAATAATTTCATTCAAATGGCTGCCTCGGCTGGCCATGCTGTAGCCTACACGATCGGTCCAATTTTTAAGCACATTATCGATTGTGTGCAGCTGTATTTCACCAATGGCTTCACGAATATTGTCCTTTAAAGCGTCAATTGTCTCTGGCTTGTTGGCGTAACACTTATCTTTGACGGCACCCCACAAATAATAGTCCAACGGTGTCAAATCGCAGCTCCGAGGTGGCCAAATAACGATCGCCATTGACTGTAACGGCCACTCCTTGCTCACACATTCTGCAACATTACCATGATTTTCAAAGTAATGTCGCAATATTTCCCAGCGTTGTTCAAGCATATGCACAACCATATTCGTTCAGCGGAAGGATAAAACTAATTATCTGTCAAATCAGATATGAGCTAAGTGTTACCATTCACGAAATAAGCACTAGTTGAAAAAAAAAAACGTTAGATGGTGGACCCTTTATTACCCTAACCGAGCACTAGCTACTATGGCCTTCGGCGCGTTGTAGCGAAAACAGACCAGTGCCTCTGGTGGGAATCGAACCCACGACCCCCGCGCTGATAAGCCAGCACGCTACCAACTAGCCTACCGGGACGCACGATATATAATAGTAACTACTCTTTGTAACTGGTGCACAGTTGAATGTTCGGTTCTGAAACCAAATTGTTCCCTGTTTAAAATTTCATGACTTTCAGTATAGTCTTTCAGTCTGCAAAGTATAATTTTTTCAAAAAATTTGTCGAGTACACCCAGCATGCTAATGGGTCGGTAACTTTTAGCTAATTTTTTATCTTTTCCTGTTTTCAGGACAGGGTTAAAGTTTGTCAGAACAAAATTGGGGCAAAATGAATAGAAAAACACTCGTAACTACTCAGAAAATTTTAGAAAAATAATAAACAATGGAATTACACGAAGTATAATAGCTATGAATGTGAATCGATGGAATTTTATATTATTTGTATTTATCTTTACCTTTTATTTATTTTTCAATTCATTAAAAAAAAAATTAAACAAAATAATTCTCAAGTTCGTTTTCCCGCTTAACATTCCACATTTCGTCAAATAGCCTAATAAAAATAAAATTTGCATATGCTCGGTGTAGCTATTTTATTCAACAATGCGATTAACTTGCTTCGTTTAATGTTTTCTACTCTCTTTATTGAAGTTCGAATTGTATACATGTAAAAAGCCGATTGTGTACATAGCCGAATATAGTTCGTTTCCCAGGAAAGTGTTTGCTTATCACTGCACTAAAACGCGAATAAAGTAAGAAAACTCTAAAACGCGAAACATTTTTTTGAGGAATTTTTTGATTTATCGTTATACTTTTTTAGTTTATGGAATTCCCGTGTTAGATACATTTTTTATGTACATAGACGTATTGACCTTCTAGTTGTTCTATGACATTTGAAATTAAAACATACAACATGTGAGCTTAAAATTAAAACTAAGCAGTGTTATTTTAAAGTTTATTTATGTGTTGTGATAGTGAATATCATAATCATAATTCATCTTTCTTTTGTGGAAAAGGTAAAAACATTGCAGCAGCCGTTCACCAATTACTGGTAGAATGGAAGATTTCGAATCGAGTTCAAGCCATGTCTCTTGACACGACATTTTCGTCGAAATTAATAACTGCACCAGATGACATCATTACTTTTTGCATGGCCCAACTACAAAAAAGACAACATCGCAACGACTATAAGGAATTATTGGTCCATCCACCACGCACGATGGATGTCCAAGGCAATTTACTCATTGAAAATATTTATGTTCAGAGATAAATTTAGACTGTCAAAGTCACAATTGGACGGAATTCGGGATGTCTGCGTGTTTATTGTTCGTTTGTATGTAAAAGTCTGGTATAACTGTACTAAAGCTGTCAAGGCGCCGAATCAGGATTTCAACTTTTGAAAGTTATTCACTGATATGCAGACGTAGATAAGATTTTGTTAAAAATAATGGTAAAAAAGTTTATCAGACATTTGTGGTATCTGGTGGAGGAGGCTCCAGCCTTCTTTGATTCAGATGTTTCGTGTGGCGTTAAACGAAAAATGTTGGCTACTATGTACGCAGATGATGGAGAAGAAGGCATTGAAATAAAAGAAAAGGAAGTCCAACTACAAAAATATATTGATGAAGAAACTGAAGAAGAAACTGGAGAAGAAGATTTTGGTTGTGATACCTCTGACGGCTCTGAAGAAGTTGAAGGCGGAAAGGAGTAAGAAAAAATTGTTGTTAATTTTGCAAAAGTAAATGAGCAGTTTGGCGAATAACTTGAGCACTTTCGTAACTTCGAAAACTAAAAACTGTTTCCAAAGCTTCAACTTGCCGCATGAATTTTTACGATATCAGCCGGAAACGTGGCCACAGCGCGAATATTATCAGCAAGCATTGAAAGTTGTCGAGAAAATTCACGTTGTAAACGACACCGCAGAGAAAGGTGTGAAAATAATGGAGGACTGAAAATGATTGTGCAGGAACGACGAGGAGAAGCAGTATTTGATTCAAGTTGTAGGTGATAATCGCAAAAAATATCCAAGTTATGAAAAAAGTAATTTAATTTAAAGCATTAATAATTATGCTATATATAAGTAAACCTATTCATAACATTAATAAAACATTTTATTTTATTGCAATAGTTGTATATACATATTTTGTTTTTCTATTTTGGTAAATTTTCATGAAAATTATTTTTGTTTGTATGGGAAACCCAGAAGGGTTGGAGATAGAGGTTATGTTTGTTCTGGAGAAATATTCGGGATACAAAAATAATAGGGGTTGCTCATACTTTTTACCTCCATAGAGGTGACTCCTGAGTAGTTACGAGTTTATTTCTATCCATTTTGCCTTAATTTCGTTCTCACGAACTTTAACCGATCGTGCTGATATTTTTTTTTAATCCTAACCTCACAAAATTTCCCGTCGTTTTTGGAACAGATGCGTTTTAGTTTTACATTTTGCCATACATTGAGGGACACCTTAATGGATACCTTAAGTCTTACGCAACAGAATAGAGTTACGAAAAAACATATATTCGTCTTCCGCAACAGAAGCGTTAATAAAACTAACAATTTTCTTTTAACTATGTTTTTTAAATATATCGATCCCTAACCGCCAAAAAGACTTAAGCGCCAAAATTATAATTTAACAGGAGAAGCTGTTATTTATTTATTTATTTATTTATTTATTTATTTATTTGTTTTTTTTTCAGTACAACAAGATTGAATCTTATAATTATAGTACATGAATAAAATATCCCAATTGATTCACAATGATTAATATAATATAAAAAATAAAAACAAGATATAGAAAATTTAAAAAAAAAAATTAAAAAATTTAAAAAATGAATATAAAATATATAAAAAAATATAATATAATAAAACCAAAAATAGAGAAAAAGATAAAAGTATTGAAAACAAAATTAGTAAAAATTATTAAAGAAAGAAAAACATTGAAAAATTAAAGTTATTCAAAAAAATTAAAAAGTAAATTTTTGAAGTGCGTTGCGTTGCTGGCTTGTTGTATGTTTTGTGGTAATAAATTCCAAAGACGAGCAGAATGTACATGAAATTGATATTCAGAAACAAGAGAGTGATGTCTAGGAAGTATTAACTTTTTTCCCCTATTGGATCTTGCAAATCGAATTTGATCAAAGATATATTTTGGCTTTTGTGTGTATATAATTTTATGAAGAAACAATAGAACTCTTATTTTTAGAAAATTATCCAAAGAAACACCGTATATGTTCCTGGAAATTAATGATACACTACTAAATCTCCTTAGATTGTAGACATATCGTACAATATTATTAAATACAATATTAAGTCGACGTTTGCTTGTGGCGTCACAATTTGCGAAGAGTTCGCAGCCGTATAAAAGACCAGGAATAACGTAGGTCTTAGCTAGAAGCAATCTTACATTTAATGGAGTGAATGATTGTGTTGACCATAGTGTTCTAAGCTTGGCATATGTTTGACCAACTAACGAGTTAATATGGTTAGTCCATGATAATGTGCTATTGAATACGATGCCTAAGTTTTTAGCCGATGGGACAATTGAAATTTTCTGGTTGTTAATAAGGATTTCTTCATCAATTTCTGGTTGCATGGACCTCTTATGTATAACGAGACATTTGGACTTATTAGGGTTTAAACAAAGACCATTTGCGATGGCCCAATGATGAATTTTATCCAGATCATAATTCAGTTTATCGATGTTCTCCTTAATTGATTTTTCGGGGCTACTTAGGTATAGCTGTACGTCGTCTGCATACATATGTACTTTGCTGTACGATAGTTGTTGAGGGAGATCGTTTGCATATAATGAGAAAAGTAGCGGTCCCAAGATAGAACCCTGAGGTACGCCTCGAGTAAGAGCCAATGGTTCAGATGATAAATTATTCACACATACGGATTGTGTACGGTTTACAAGGTAAGTTAACATGAGTTCAGTTGAGCTTGATGCGAATTTAAAGTGCCGTCTGAGTTTCATACAAAGAGTTTCATGGTTGACTGTGTCGAAAGCCTTAGAGTGGTCAAGCAGTACTAGGAAGTTTAGTTTGTTATTATCTAGTTCACGTCTAATATTCTCGCTTACTTCGACAAGAGCAGTTATACAGCTGTGACCTGAACGGAATCCTGACTGTTTTTCACACATTAAGCCATGTCCATGTATGTACTCACATATCTGAGAATACAATAGCTTTTCAAAAACTTTTGAAAGGTAGCATAAAATCGCAATAGGTCGATATTCATTATTTGATTTCGGTATTGGTATAACTTTTGCATGTTTCCATTTAGAAGGGAACGTGCTAGACATTAAGATTGTGTTAAAGATATGAGTCACATATGGAATAAGAAGAGGTAGGAGGATCCTAAAGAACTTAGGGTGAATATTATCGCAACCAATTGCATTCGACTTTACTGAAGAGAAGCATGACAAAACTTCTAATTGGTTAACACAAGAGAATTCAAAAAAACGTTCATCTTCAGAAAAATTGTCCATATTGTTATTAAAGTTATAAAGATCACTGTCGGCTTGGACAAATGTTAGATTTGTAAAGGCTGAATTTAATTCGTTGACATCAGTCGAGTAGTTTTCGTTAATAACTTTTTTCCCAATGCCAATGTCCCGAATAGTTTTCCAGGTTTTTTTTGACTCCAAAGCAGTACCAAATTGATTGGAATAATATTCTGACTTTGCTAATTTGATCTTCTGGTTAACACATTTTCTGGCGGTACTGTACTCATTCTTAAGCTCGAGTGTTTTAAATCGCTTCCACCTAGCGTAGGCAATATCCCTGTTATATATTTTTTTTAATTTTTCTTCGGCTTGTGCGATTGCAGTGAAATTTAAATACGGTATAAAATACTACAACATAATGCAAATTAAATTTTTTCAGTCTGCCAAATTCCACTTTTAGGGTTTAAATAAGGGAGTATAATTATACTCTGACCCCATTTGTGCGTTATTTCTTATTTGGTACGAAGAAAATATATACATTAGAGCGACTCACCAAAAAAAGTGCTCGATGTACCCTCCTAAAAATAAACCTTGGACTTTTTTAAGATGACATTTGAAATATTTCGGCTCCAGCTTTGACCTCTCGTGAGCTGGACCATTTTGAAAATGGGTATATTTTTACATGTTTTGTTAATTTGAGAATCTGTTTCCTTACCAACATATACAATATAGGTATCATAAGAAAGGTTTTTTTAAGGCGCGTCCAACTGTATATACAATTTGTCCAAGGATGATCATCCATGTCCTTTTTTTAAGGATATTCTTTAAAAAAAAAAACGGTTTTTGAATTTTTTGTTCGGGGTTGTTTGTAATAAAAATGCCAAATTAACATATTTTAATCTTTAGTCGATTTAATTAAATACGGGTCTCAGCTTTTTTTGAAATTCGTGCTAGTTCGCGTTTTGACAAAAATGCAATGGGGTGGTAACTCTTCGTTTTAAATAGGTCAATATGGGTATCAAATTTTTTCTTTTGCCAAGTATATCATCTTTGTATGTAAATAATTTAGATTTTTGCAAATTAGATGCATTTTACACGGTGCTCTGGAATATATATAAATGCAATTTTGTGGTAACTCTAATATGATAGCGGATTTAGTTTCTATATCATGTATGGATAAAAATAGGACTAAAAAAAAAAAAAAATGATCCACGACTCCATACCCGAAGTAAATATCTAGTGTGGACACCGTGTAAATAATCAAGATTAAAAAATAAAATCAATGCACAATTTTAAATTTCTGATTTTTTAAGACGTTTTCTAGTGTCCGGTAGCCACGTGTACTTTTTTCCAATTTTAGTGCAGTCTCGCTTTTATCTATTTCTGTTACATAAACCTCACACTGGGATGCTTTTAAAAAACGAGCTTGCTTTGACATGCCGCAAATCCTAAGTAAACTGCCGGTCGCATTCGATCATAGATTCAATTTTTTTTTTAAATGCATCGAAGTTAGATATTCAATAAGAACCCTACGGGCAAATTAGCATGTCCCGCACCAAACGTAGGATATTTCCCAAGGTCCGGAATCAGACTTTTTATATGAAAGGGACATATCACTTTAACATTTCGTTGTCATTGGAGGTGACGTATTTCCCCATTTCGGGCACTTGGTGCGTGATATGCCTAAAAATAGACTTTTAAATTAATGTAAATAGATTATGAACTTAAAAATATCTTCTATGAATTGCCGCCTGCGGGCCCGATCCTACAACCTCCAGCTTACAAAGCAAACGATCTACCGCCTCAGCCAATTATGCTTGTGAATAGATGCTGACAAACAAGCAAGTAATCGTTTATGTTAATTAATTATTTTGTAAATAAACTTATTAATTATAATTTATTAAAAGTGAAAATTTTCTTTTTGATTGAAATTGAAAACTATAAATTTACAAAGCAAAGTTTCCTAAACAAATCAAAACAAAGTGTTATTGAACACAGTATAAATAATAAGTTAATTTACAAAATAATTAATTAACAGTTTATATGTTGATGTTTTAATACAAACCAAAAACAAAAATAGAACAAAACAAACAATACAACAACATACAAAAATGTAAAGCAAAAAACACACTACAACAACAATCTATAGTTGAAGTGCAGTCTTGCCCATAAATACAAAACTTAAAAAAAACGAAGAAGTGAAAAAACAGTTCTACACTATTTTATTGTTTAACCAGTCCCTGGATATGTCTTTCAAGCACATATCCCGGAATATACCCGGGATATATAGAACTCACGTAGCATAACTAAAAACTAGAAGTCTTTGAAATCTTTGGTTTTTTATTAAAAATTTGTTTGGAATTTGAAAAGTAAATACAAATACTTTTCAAAAAATACTAGTTTTAACTGTATTATAAATGTGGTATAAAAATTCGATTAAAACTATTTTTAAAAATATTGCGAAGATAAAATAAGGATGACAGTGCTCGTTAAGTGGTATATCACCTTTTCATCAGTCAGGGAACCAGTTCATTAAATATAATTGACATTATTTAACTCACAGCAATGGTAAGTTATACAAGTTTCATAATGGGTCCTGCTTTAACCAGTAACGGGATATGTCCTTTAAGGGAAATTGGCTCCTCATTGCCCGTAGGGAAGTATCAGAATTATGCCGCTGTAAAGCATTGTTGAGAGCAAAATACACCAGTGTGAGGACGGAAGGTTAAGTGTACATGAAATAATGTTTTATTACTCGGGTTGTCATTCTCTATAACACATTCAATATGGGCGGTTGTTATATATCTTACACTTATTAACAGAAATTTTGTATGGAAAATCTCGTACTAACACAAAAGATAATGCAAAAATCTTGAAGATAAATAATTAATACCTCGTTCATGTGAATGGGGTATTTCAGTTTGATTGCTTTAGCTATATTGTAGGGAAAGAAATTTATATTAATAGAACACTTTAATAAAAATATATTGTTAACTATTTTTTTTTTTATTTTAGGTGAAGTAGAATTGGAAAATGTTCCTATAAGACGAGATGCTCTGCGTTCTTTTGGTATTCCATTGCAGGCATTGTCGGGAACTATTGGAAAAATTAAACTACAGATTCCAGTAAGACAGTTTCGTTCATCTCCTTGGTGTATTGTTGTCGAGCGTGTATATGGTGTATTTGGCCCAAAAGATCTTAGTGAATGGGATAATGAAAAAGAAAAGCAAGCAGAATATGAGTATAAACTTAGTGTTTTGGATGCCAAAGAGGCAGGTTGGAGGGTGGAAAATGGATGTCATGTGGAAAGTTATTACTCATTATCGTATTCAAGCTGGCTAAATTATGGTGCCACCTTGGCTACAAATATTTTGGAAAATTTAGAACTGAAAATTAACGATGTTCACTTAAGATACGAGGACAACGTTACCACACCCAAATCTCCTTTTACTGGCGGCATTCGAATACAATCAATTTCTGCTCAAAGCTGTGACTCAAAATGGATGCCTGGCGCTAAAACTGACGAAAATCATGTTTCGTTTAAACTATTAGAGATGAAAGAACTATGTATGTATTGGGATCAACTTAATGATTTAAATATGTGTTGCAAATTGCCATCTAAAGATCTTCTTTTAAATATGAACAATTTATGTAAAATGGAAAATCATAGATTTCTTATAAATCCAATAAATGCAACAGCTAAATTCAAACGGGAAAGATGTAAGCAAGCTATTCGTAATAAAAATCGTTCTAGGATATCCTGTGAT
The DNA here is from genome assembly GCA_021234595.1 of Delia radicum. Lineage (NCBI taxonomy): Eukaryota > Metazoa > Arthropoda > Insecta > Diptera > Anthomyiidae > Delia > Delia radicum. The sequence continues at coordinate 183,136,338 of CM037853.1, forward strand.
GTCGTACTACCACAAGTAGAAGTTGTTTTAAATGAAGTAAGTCACACAAAAAAAATCTAGTATTAGGTACAGCTTTTGAAAAGTATGTTTAATAGAAGTTGTTAAACTTTTAAAAATTTAAATTAAGAAATACAAATTTCTACCAAAATCACAAGTACTACTAAAGGGTCCGCCATCTAACGTTTTTTTTTCAACTAGTTCTTATTTCGTGAATGGTAACACTTAGCTCATGTCTGATTTGACAGATAATTAGTTGTATCCTTCCGCTAAACGAATATGGTCCGTATGTTCGTTATCTTGTGAAAAAAGAGAAAGAAACTGGCATCCTCATCGATAAACCAAAGCGGGAAAAGCCAAAAACAGTGCGTACACATGAGAATATTGCTGCTGTGGCAGAAAGTGTGAGTGAAGCGCCATCAACATCAATTCACCGTCGTTCTCAACAATTGAACATTTCGGTGACATCATTGAGACGAATTTTGCATAAAGACCTTGGTATGACGCCATACAAAGTCCAATTGGTTCAGGAGTTCAAAAAAAAAAGTTATTTGGCGGACCCTTTATAATAGAATAAGGCAATAGCGAAACACTAGGGAAACTCAGTCTTTTCACAGTGTGCGGAGAGTTCATGTTAACATCTTCAGAAAAATATATAAAATACCATAACCCCCCGATTTAAAAAAAATTATATTATGCATTAAATAATCAGTTTTGGTTTTTGCAAATTGTGGAATTCGAAAAACTAGACACTTAAAGTAGATACCTTTGACGAAATAAATAGTTCTCACTTTGAACTCTACGTACAGTCGCTCCAAAAAGTAAGTGCTCACCAAAAAGTTGCATTTTCAAATGATTTTAACTATCACTCATTTTAACTTTTATTTAAATAAAGTCACCATTTTTATTTGTCATAATATCTACTTTATCAATATGTAATTAAAAGACCCGAAAGATTCCTTTATATTTTAACACAACAATAAGAACAGAAAACATCCCTTTTGAAACTCCAAAAAGTGAGTGCTCACCTAATTTTATTCTTAAAAATTAATTCTTTGGTACACGAATTTATAATAAATTTGTGTTCCGTCTCTAATTATATTCCAGAAAGACTGTTTGGGACACATTAATTGGACTGTCTCCCAATGTTTCCTATATAGCTCTAACAAGATTCTTTTTAGATATTTTTTTGCTATTTCCAATATTTTTTTTTTCAAAATTAAACAACAAATTTTTAATTAATATTAATTAAAGATGATTAGAAATTAATTTTACAACATTTTTTAAAATAAAAGTTTAACCGCTATATTGTATAGACCAGATTTTGGATTTGTTTCTTTGGCTGTGCCGTGGTTGAAAAACAATTTTCTGCCGTTTGGGCTTAATATATGATTTAGAAATAGCAATATTGTACTCATAAGAATATTTTCTGTAGATAATATGTTGTAAGACCGAAAACCTCATATAAAGCTACCCGTTGCTAGCCGGAGGGGTGTACACCTCTAGCTATGCTCTTGCTAGCTCGCCGAAATGGGTGAGTTCTTCCTCATCCACAAACCAACCACACACACACACAAAGATTATTAGGTGCACTTTGAGATAAAGATATGACCGAATCACAAAAAAAAAAAAAAATAAAAAAAAATCGCAACAAGTTTAGTGGTAATCACTATTAACTATAAAAAAATTTATTTGTTTAAACAGACGGACCCATAAAAACCTGGTTATACTAAATTAATTCCTAATTAATATACTCGTTTATATTGGGGGAACTCTAGCTGGTATTGAGTCCCATTATCCAATGCCCTCCCTACCTTGCGAACAGTATTTTGAATTTTTCTGAACTCCCTACTGTAAAAGTGGGTTAAATAATTTTAACCCCTTATAATTTTTAAAAGACTGACCACTCTGACTACTAAGCGGACATCACGATATCAATACAAAATAAACAATATTTAAACGGTTGAACATTTTTATAATCCATTTATGCCAGAAGCATAAATTTATTTCTTCATAAATTCAAATAAAAAAAATATAATAACGATAACGAGTATTTTACAACTATCATTTATAATTACAATATTTAAAATTACGATTATTTATTTGGAAAAAAATTATACCACTTTTAAAAGTGTAACAAAATTTTAATCAATTAAATTTTAAATCAATTAAATTTGAAATCAATCAAATCTGAAATCAATTAAATTTGGAAATTTCGAATCAGATCTGATTAAACGTTAAAAAAATGAATCTTAAATTACCATTAATGTATGTCACATCGCGAAAAAAAAATTAAAAATTTCAAAAAAAAATTTTTAAAAATTTCCTTTACTAACCGGTACAAACATTCCTTTTTAAAACGCCAATAAAAAAAGTACCAATATATTTCATTTAATACTCACTTTATACTCCATCGTTTAATCTGTGGGCCCATAGATGACGATGCTTCAGCCGGACACATTTTCTTATTCTTTTTACAGCCGTCCCATGAACCAGCAGGTTCTGAATGGGCAACAAAAAACACCAATTAATAAACTTGCCGCAGCCACACGCTAATGGCTTTGCAATTTCATAAATTTGCAAAGCCAGCCAATTTCTAAAAAAAAAATGTCATATAAAAATATTCTCCGGAAAAAAATTGGATAAAAAAAATCCTTTGGGCAGCAGCCGTCAACGTTCATATAAAAATATTCCCAGCAAAAAAAATCGCATAAAAAAATCCTTTGGGCACAGCCGTCAACATGGACAAGTTTTTTCCACGTCACAAAACGTTTCGTGGCCGTAACCCAATATCACGGGGTCCTAAAATACAAAAAAAAATGTTTTAGGAAAAATTTCCCAATGACACAAAAAAAAACTTACCCAATTTTCTAAAAATTGTTCCGTAAGGAATAAAAAAACTAACAACCACGCCAGTACTATTACGGTCCAATTTGAGGAAGACAAAAAAAAAAAAACAGCAGACACGTTGTTTCAAAAAAATTTCCACAGAAAAAATCTGTCCACACAATGTGGTAGAGTTTAACAGTATCAAAAAATTTTTAAATTATTATTTTTATTTAAATCACTTTGACTTTATCGTTCGGCCACTTGTTGGTAATTAAAATTTAAATTTCAAAACCAAACAATATTCACTAAATGATGCACAATTTTGCATACCGTTAGTAAATACACAAAAAAAACTATTGGCATTTTCTTCCCTCTTGTTGTAATAACTACAAACAAACAAAAAAATTGAGTAAGAGTTCTAAAAGTGACAAAAAGAAATACCAAAAAAAAATTGTATCCCCTCTACTAGAGGTCTGCTCAAATGTATTTGGTAGCCAAATGATTGTCGTGTGTGTTTTTGATATGCATATCAAATGTGTAAAAAAATGAGAGCTAGTCATACACGCTCAATCATTTTAAATGAGAGATCAACACAACACCGTTCATGTAAAAGTGAGCCACATACACTAACACTAATTGTGCGTGTGACCCAATTATGTTTCATTCTTTGACAAACTCAAATTCATACATCTTACAATAAAAAAAACAGAGTAAAGTTAAAAATCACACTAATCATTCGTGTGTTTGTTGTGTTTCTTGTTTTGTTAAAATCGGGTTTTCCCCTATTTTGCGATTTTCCCTAGCGCTCTTTGTTTTTGTAAGCGCGTTTATTAAATTGGTTGGTTTCTGTTGCCCAGCAGTCTTGTTTTTTTTTGTTGTTTTTTGTTGGCATTTACCTTCAGTTGATATTGAAATCAGAAGAAATAAATTGGTGGAAAAAGTTAACATAGTGAAAAGGCAAGAGAAAATTTTAACAAACTAAGTACGAAAATAAAATGGTTATAAAAAATATATTTTTTATATGCAAAAACAATAACAGTAATAAAATTATGAATAAAAAAATGATTTTAAAATTTGATAAAACCAGTATACAAAAGCAATTATACAAAAGCAATAATTCTTACGAAAATCTTTGAGTTGCTAAGAATCGACTTGCGCTTCATGCTATGAAGCGTCTTACGGAGAATTCAGGTTCTATTTTTAACAGAATTTCGCACACGCATGTGCTCAACGCAAAAAAAAAAAAAGAAAATACACTCAAAATATTATTATAGTAACTGACTCTAGTTTGTTTAAAATGTAATTTGTAATTCATTTTCAAATGATTAAATTAAAATTTCATAAAAATATGAATTTTATATTACAGTTTATATTTTTATTTAAAACGTTTTGCTTAAAAAAGATTTTTCTTAAAAATAAAAAAAAAAAATAATTAAAGCTACCATTCCAAACTAAGTGAATCTATTAACGTTTAAAAATAAGTTATAAGTTCTTTTGATTTAAATAAAAAGTTAAAAGATCGCGTTTTAAATAATTTAATTTATTTAAACTACAAACTATTTCGAGTGGACCTTAGTTGTTATTCTGTCTTTACTTATTTAATTATCCATAAGTGAGTGTTTTTGTGTTAATTTCCCTTCTTTAGAGCTAATTTCCGAATTTTTTGCCACAAGACACTATGACACTTCAACATTCTGCAATGGTGGGAATCTAACAAACAACAATTTCCATTGATACATAAACTACGCTTGCAAGCAGTGCAGCTTCTGAAATGGTTTTTTCGGCAGCACGTAATTTAATTACATAAAAAAGATGCAGTATTGCATCAAATGATGACACTGTAAATGAAATTATGTTTTTGCATTATAATATTCCAAAGCATGAATTAGAAACTGAAATAAGTGCACAAACGGATTAATTGTTTATTTTCATGAGTGTATATTTTACAAAAATATTTTCGATGTTTTCCTTATGAAATATTTACTTCATTAAATATTTTATTTTTCTGCCTTATTTAAAAAAATGTCTGATACAGTTCCTTATTTCTATTATCAATATATTGAATTTATTTATATATTAATTTTATTTATTGAAAATACATTTAATTTGTTTAAATAAAAATTATTTTATTTAAAAACTATAAATCGGTTTTTAAGTGTGTATTTTCGTAAAGATTGGCCTGCCAAGGTATACAAAAGTAGCCAGTTGTAAAATTGTTTAACTTATTTACGATTAAATTCGGTAGATATAGTGATTATTGTCAAATGTGTGACCTAATTAAAACAAAAAAACTTAAAAAAAATTAATAAAAATTTCATTTGTTAAAAAATATATTTAAAACAACCACTTTTTGCTTTTAAAAAGTTGGTATCACTTTTTAATGCAATATCTTTTTACTAATATTTTGTTTTCAATACAATAAAAAAATATTCGAAAACACAAAACACATGTTGTGTTGCTAAAACACAATATGTACATCGCTATACAAGAGTATTTACTCGTATAAAAGAGCATATTTTTTCTTTATACCTGTATCAAAAATTTTTCTCACAACACTCACATAAATAATTGAACGCTTTTCACACATAGGTTATTTCTCACACACAATAAGTTGTGTATGATTCTCAAATCACCTACAGCACACTATTGGCTAGTCTGATATGTGAATTGATGTGTCGTTTAACCACACATATGCAGACCTCTACCCTCTACCCGCATACACCTTATAAAGTTGGTAGTTTGCTGGTAGTGTGTATGTGTGTGTGTGTGTGTGTGTGTGTGTGTGTGTGTGTGCGTAAGCAAGAAAAAGAACTTTGAGTAATTGGAGTAATTTTTTTGTTTTACTTGAGGGTTACACGATCAAGTTTTGCCTATCAAGTTTTAATACACTCACACTTTCTAAAATTGAAACGAACAGCTGATTACAATTCTTTTGAAGTTGTTTTGTTTTTCCTTTCACAAATATTTTGCCGGCAAAAGCTGTAGTTCTGTTTTTTTTTTACAAATTGTTGCGGCAATTTTAAAATTTTAAATAAAATCGTAAAAAAATAGTGAAATATGTTTGTTAATAAAATTAATAAGCACAATGATGTGTTGCGATTCATAGAGCTGAAATTTTATTGAATATGAATCTTTCATCATATATGTGAAATGATTTAAAAATAAAAGCCTATGAGTCAATTGCTTCTGAAACGAAAATTCCTGTAGAAGAAGTAAAGAAAAAAATAAAGTCCCTTCAAACAACCTACAGTGCAGAAAAATCTTAAGGGGGAAACAGTAAAAAATCTGGATCTGACGCACTCTCTATACATTCCAAGTTTGTTTTGGTACAATGAGATGACTTTTCGTGATGTATCTCTAATTCGTCGGAAAACTGTTGACAATTCTAACCAAGTAAGTGAATAAATAAAATAAAAAACATTTTATTTCTTAGTGGATGTATGTAAAAGTTTAATTAATATTAATTTTTTGCCACTGAAAATTTACATTTCCGTATGTGGTTGGGTATCGTGACAGCTCATCCCTAGTTCTGCATGAATACTTATACGTTTTATGGTTTTGATTTCCAATCGCTGAAAACGCTTCCACAATTGCTTGTTCTGTTGGCTCTGCAACTGTTGTTACAATTTTAGTTAAATAATTGTGAAGCACACAGCAAGCCTTCACTATAGCATCCACAGTTTTAGGCTGAACTTCGATCGGTCTGTGGAATATGCGGAATCTATTTGCCAGCCGACCGAAAGCATATTCCACCACCATTCGTGCGCGGCATATCCGGTAATTAAAAATTTCTTTTGGCACGCTTAATTTCATGCATCTGGCATATGGCTTCATTAAATTTATATCCAGCGCGAAAGCATCGTCGCTGATAAAGAAATAAGGAATTTTGTTTCCTTCACCGGCGACCAGTTGAGTTGGTTGTGGAATATTTAACGTGCCGTTCTTCAAACTTTGGTATAAAAAGCTGTCGCTATAGATGGTATTGTCGGACGACTTGCCATTGCAGCCCACATTTATATATGTGAAGCGGGTATGTGCGTCAACAGCAGCAAACAGCACTTTACTAAAATGCCCATTAAAATTACAAAATTGGGAGCCTGTATGTACGGGAGCCTTAATGCGAATATGCTTCCCATCCAGTGCACCTAGTGTATGTGGGAACTGCCAGAATTTCTCAAAATCGTCAGATATTTGCCGCCATTTGTTTTCAGTGTTGGGCATCTGTTAAGAAATAAAATGAAAAGTTGTAATATTGTAATGTATAGATATACGAAACATCTTTGAACTCTGAGCCGAACGAATCTTCATTTTTGGAGTCGTATTCGTCTTGCTCAAAGAAACGAAAGCATTCGCCAGAGCCCAAGTCGAAATTGGATGATGCTTTGGGAAAACTTATTGCTATAAATAAAGATATGTGTGCTTTTGAGGCTTTTGGGGAAAGTGTTGGCAGACAAGTGAAGGAATTTCCCGAACTGGAGGCGTATCAGTTAATGGCGGACCAGCAATCCCTGATCTCGAAAAGAAAAATAGAGGTTTAAATCAGAAACCGTAACAGTTATTCCTTTTTATAAAAGTCAGATGATAACAGTTATTTTTTGATTCTTAACGGGCTTTAACAATTTAAGCCAGGGACCAAAAATAACAGTTATTTGGAAATTTTAAAACAAAAGAAGCATATAGAAGTAAATGTCGAAAAACTGATTCAAGTATATCATATTGGTCCTTGTGAAATACATATGATAAAATATTACGCTTTTTTAAATTTTGCTCTTTATTTTATGAAGAAAAATAACAGCTACTTTATGCCTTTGTTTTGTACAAAAATAACAGTTTTTGATTTTTTTATCTTTTCGAGCAAAAGTTATGTTATAATACTTGCATTAAAATATATATTACAATTCAACTAAATTAATAAAGCATGTACATTTCTTAAGAGAATAACTTTTGTTTTTGCGCGAAAAAATAATAATAAAAAACTAATTGTTATTTTTGTACAAAAAAATAAAAGGCAAAAAGTAGCTGTTATTTTTGTTCAAAAAATAAAGATCAAAATTTAAAAAAGCATAATATTTTATCATATGCAGTTCATAAGGACCAATATGATATACCTAAATCAGTTTTTCGACATTTACTTTTTTGTTATAAAATTTCCAAATAACTGTTATATTCGGTTCCTGGCTCAAATTGTTGCAAAGTTACAACTTTTTTAAACGAAATTTCAATAGTAATTTTATTGTACTTTCTTCGAAAAAATTGGAATAAAATAATTTTATTTGTTTTTAAAATAATTGTACGAAATGTGAGTTGAAGTTAAATATTTAAAATATTTACGGAAAGCCTAAATCCCCCCTCTATTCGACACCGTTTAAAAACCAAAAATCAGCAAAAAATAGTTTTCAAGCGAACAAAAACTTGTTATGTTAACAGCGAGTTTCTAATTAACTACTTATTGAATTTTTTATTTATTTTTATTTATTGTCTTATTATTACGACAATTTCAAAAATCTCATTTTTGTTTTCATTTTTTTTTATCATAGTTATTATAAAATTTTTGTACAAATAATTTATTTTAAATAAAAAATGTGAGAAACCAAATAAATGACAAGTTTTGGCTTAAATCTAGTATACGCACGCAGCTCCAAATAAAAAGAAATTGCATGGGGTGATAGAAAATTGAAAAAGAAGAAATCATTAAATGGAAAAGTCCCTGAAACGCATAGTTTTCGAGTTATAGACCTATGAAGTTTTCATATTTTCAGAAATGTAATGCGATTTTTCATTACATTTAATAATATCAGAAATGTAAAATATGAAAAGCTTTTTAATATGTATATCTTTATGGATATACAAAATGTATTTAAGAATTCTTAACTCATTAAGAAGCGGGGATGTGCTTGCGAAAATACAAGAGCTTTTAGTAAGCATATTTAATACTATCCTGGGAAGGTTTAGTTACCGAAGCGGGTATTTGTTATTTAATTAAATTTTTTTTAACTTTAATTTGAATAAACTACATGCAGTGAACCGCATCCAAAATTGAACACTTTATTCATTATCATAATATTTGTGTTAATAAAACTAAAACTACCTTTAAGTAATGATAAACTTTACATAAAAGGCAAGTATGTCTTGAGAAAACGTTGAGAACAAAAAACTAATGGAGGTCGGTCATACATTTTATCCCCCAGGGGCGACTGTAGCAGTTATTGGTCTTTTTTTTAAATATATTTCTAGTCTGTATTGAAAATTTTATATGACAGTCCCTAAGGAAAGGAGATAGGGGTAGGTATGTTAGAAATAAATAATGGAGTTGAAAAATAAAGTGGGGTTGGTCATACATTTTATCCCCCTAAGGGCATCCTCAGCGCTGTGTAGTGTACTCCTTAAGCGTACACTGCATACCAACCACTAATATTGATTTCCCAACATACCGTCTCAAATACTGTAGAGTGAATGCCACACACATCACCATGAGTTTAAACATTACAAGTGGCATCAAGTAACAGTCTAGCGACACTCAGATATCTGATGACCGTATGTTGACGATAAGAGAGCAAAGTATAAAAATAAATAAGAATAAAAATAAATTGAGTGATTCCTAAAATCACTCAATACTAGACAATAAGTTAGACTTGTAAGAATAGTATATAAGAACATGTAAATTGTTAAATAAATCAGACTTCAATTTGGAGTTCTTAACAGACTAACAACACGCCTTTTTAATTTACAAGGCGGACCAGCATTCGCCCCATAAGAAAAACCTTTACATGGCGATCCTGCCACTTTTCTGGTGCTCCCCGATAGAGCACTAAAAAGAATAAAAGACTTGAAAAAACTTAAAACCTAACCCACTCCATGGTTAGAAGGGCTATACGGCCAAAGTATAGTCGAAGGAAGTTCCCTGTTGACCAAAAAAAAAAAAAAACAGGAAGAGCAGCGAAAATTCCTTTTTGGGCAGCCATCACCAGAGGCTGCAGCCATTATAACACCACTGAGGACCTATTATCCATTGGGCAGCCATCACCAAAGGATGCAGCCCTTATAACACCACTGAGGAACTATTATCCATTTTGAGCAACCATCATCCAAGGCCGGATTTAAGAAACGAACATATTTTTTTTTTTAAATCGGAGTGCTCCTGGTTGAGCACCTAGTTGAACGGAGGCGACTTCGCCCATGTTCAGTAATAACACAGTAAATAATGAAATATAAATTGGATGGAAGAAAAACTTCCAAGAGGCCAAAATTTTAATAATAAACTAAATATGTTGAAAACTAAAACAAAATACTACTTAAATCCTGCTAAAAAAAAATAAAAAAATAATAATATATTGCCTTTAAAGTGCTTTAATAAATAAATTAAGAAATACAAAAATTTTAAATATGAATATTATTTTCATCCTCTTAATTTCTACTCTTCATATTTTTGTTAAGAAAAATATATGAAAAATCTTTTAAAAACTAACAATTTTATAAAAATATATATTTTAAATGATTTCTAGAAAAATAATATCCTTATTACTGATTACTTTGATCTTATACCTAGTATATAAATTTTTAAAACATATATATTTAAACAAACCAAAAATTATAATAACAGACGTATAAATGGAAGAACATCTAACAGAATTAGAAGACATACTAGCAAATTTAAAAAAAGTCCAGGAAGGACATACTCAGAAAAAACTGTACAAGTAAAGTTAGAAACTATAGACAATATAAGAAAAGAATTTCTGTCAGCACAAAGTGAAGAAAAAGACGAAAAAGAAATACTAACATTAAAGTTAGAATTTAATACCATTTATAGAAAAATCAAAGAATATTTAATACCAAATACTAAAAGTTTAGACACCAAAATGGCAGTATTTAGTTTAGAATTAACTTCTAAGGCACTCCCAATTTTTGCTGGAAATTATGAAGAACTAGAAAGTTTCCTAATAACAGCAGAACTCATCGAAAAGGCTCTGACTGACGCAGCGAAAACAGATTTCTTGCAATATATCTACCACGCCAAATTAACCTCAGGTGTAAGGACAGCGATAGGTAGTAACGCAAAACCAGACAATTTCAATACCTTAAAAACACTCTTAAAACAAAGATACAAGAATACAAAAACTATCCCAGAATTACAGTCAAAGTAAAACAACATATACCAAGGAAAACAATTAGTGAGTGCATATAAGGACAGAATCATTACCATTATAGACAATTTAAATAGATTAGGAATTGAGGAATTAAACACAGACGCATCAGAACCAGAGAAAAATGTTATTATAAGATTAAATGCTAAATTAGCGTTAGATTCTTTCAAAAGATTTATCAATGACAATTTTAAAACAGCCATATTTGCAGCTCGTCCTAAGACTTTGCAAGACGCAGTAGAACTTGCGATAGAAATAGAAAACGAACATAAGGTAAACAACAATTCCGTAATGTACATTCAAACACGACAACCTAACAGATAACCGTTTTATTTTATGAATGGGATCGGTCACGGAAAATAAGTTGTAAAACTCATTAAAATTTGTACATAGACATCGAAATGGATTAAATTCCTCATAATTATATCTGCAAAACGACGTTTGTATAGGAACATAATTCCTTGTTACCCGAACTGGAACATTAAAATCTATGTTCCCAAGTAAGAACCGCGAATCAATTTCACTATTAATTAATTTAACCATAAACGTTACGCCTAGCATTAATCTTCTCTTCCAAAGTGTAGGGAGATCAATAAGCTGTAAAAGATGTTCATAGGGTGGCAGATTTTGAGTCACACTCCAACCTAATCCGCGTAAAGCAAATAACAAAAACTGTTTCTGAATCGATTCTATACTATCAATATAACAACCATAATTTGGGGACCATACGACCGATGCATATTCTAGAATAGGCCTAACAAGACTAATGTATAAATTTTTTGTAACATAAGGATCATCAAATTCCCTAGACCACCTTTTCATAAAACCTAGCAATGAATTAACATGTAAATTAAAGCTTAACTTATGATCAAGTAAGACACCTAAATCCAAAAACGAAACAACATTTTCCAACCCATAAGTTCCAATGAAGTAATCAAACTGAATTGGGCATGACCTGTAAAAAGACAATTTCTTGCACTTTCTTGAAATAAGAGACATCCCATTAAAATTACACCATTCAGAAAGTTTTGTAAGATCACTCTGTAACAAAATGCAATCTGATTTACTATTCAAGGATAAAAATAGCTTAACATCGTCTGCATACATCAAGATTCTAGAGTTATTAATAATAGACGGAAGGTCGTTTAAATATAAAACAAATAAAATAGGACCAAGATGACTACCCTGCGGCACACCAGACGTGACAAATATCTTCCTAGATACTTGATTTCTGAACATAACCCGTTGAGTTCGATCCTTCAAGTATGGCGATATCCAATTTAAAAGCCTCGGAGGAAAACCAAAGGCACCTAATTTGTGTACTAAAAGATTATGACTGACCGTATCAAAAGCCTTACTAAAATCTGTATAGATAACATCAGTCTGAGAACCACACGAAAAAGCATTAAAGACATGACAGGTTAATTCCATTAAATTTGTTGTTGTAGATCTACCCTTAACAAAACCATGCTGATATGGAGATATTAAATTTCCAACCATATGAATCAATCTATCAGTGACAATCTTTTCAAATAACTTAGGCAAAGCACTCAATTTCGCAATTCCTCTATAATTGTCAATACAACGTCGATTACCAATTTTGTGAAGGGGAATAATAAAACTCTCCCTCCAAAAAGAAGGAAAGTAGCCAATTTTCAGTGAATAATTAAAAATCTTAGTAAGCGGAATAAACAATTTACTAGCACAATTTACCAAGATAGATGAAGGCACACCATCCGGACCAGGTGAGTTAGAAAGTTTAAAGGCCTCATTAGTTGTTACTTTCTGTTGCCGTTCTGTGTCGTTCTGTTCTGTAGGTAATATTTTGTAATTACTTTTTCTGTGAAAGGAATCAGCTGTTTAAAAAAGTAAAAGAAAATCCAAACAAAAAAATTCAAATCAGGGATGATAAATGTAATTTTAAAATAGTACCAACCTGCATATAGTACTTTTTCGGCATTAAAAGTATAAAAAACCTTAAATATAAATTAACAACCAAAAAGTGCATGCATAAATTTGGTTTTACCAATATTTATCTTTGTACCCTCTAAAATGAACAATTACAAATGAAACAACAAAAATATATCAAAAAAAAAATATTTTAAGAGGTGAAAAAAATTTTGAGGTGACAAACTTTTTTGGATGTAAAAAAATAAATTGTGTGAGGAAAAACATTTTTGAGGTAACAAAACTATTTTAGAGGTAAAAAAAAAATTTTTGTGTAGAAAAAGGAATTTGCGCTGAATTTTAAATATTATTCAACTCTAAGCGTCTAGTGGAAAAATATGACGTTATATTTTATACACCAGACACTGCAAGTGAATTCTAATAATATACAGTGCATTATACACCAATTTGTATGGAAAATTTAGTGGTACTTTCATATTGTTACTCATTACTTTGGAACCGCTGGACCGATTTTGCTCATTTTCAATACCAAACTTTTCGGAAAAATGTACATAAATATTGATTTAAAAAATTATTAAACTTTTGAGTTTTTTTCTTAAATTCACCAAATTTTTAATATTTTTTGAATGTGCTATTAATATCTTGCTGTATTGAATTACGTTTCTCACAGTTTTTTGCGAATTCAATCCTTGTGATTGGTTGGAAACAAATTTGTTCGTGAACTCATTCGATTTTAAAAACACGCTGCTAATAGTCAATTTTACATTTTTATAAGATTTTTATTATTTACTTTTTTGAAAATCAAAATTAGTTAATAATAATTATAACCCTTAGTGATTGAATTCAATAATTGGTTTAATCGATTACTAAAACTTTAATATACTCATCTGTAATCAGTCGCACTCAGTGAATTCATGTGATTGAATTCACAGCGTTTGGTTCCAAATTAATTCATTGTTCATATGGGACTGCAAATTGAATTAATAATTATTGAATTTAAAAGGGACCAAGAAATTCACACATAGACAAATTAGTAAATCTTACTAATTGAGTCATAGGAGTATCATGGTACATTTGAGGTTCAAATAGTACCATAAAAAGTACTATGGTACCAAATTTATCATCCCTGATTCAAATATTGATAAAAAGATTTCACAACAAACTAATACATACGCACTTTAGGCTGTCACTTAACGTTGAATTCTATTTTCAACAGATTTGTCCGCAACAGAACAGAACGACAAAGTGAAAACTAACCACACCTACAGACTTTCTATTGAACAGAAACAAAACAGCTGATTCGTAACAGAACAGAACGTACAAACTAATTCTGCCTTAAGACTCTTTAAACCTTTTAAAACTTCATCCTCAGTAATGATAAAATCAGAAACAATATTAAAAACATTAAGATTGAACGGGTAAATAGTTGTTGATACAGGAACAGCAGAATAAGTATTCTGAAAAAATTTTGCAAATAAATCAGATATTTCAACAACATTTGAAGACTCTTTGCCATCAAAATTCATAGATGCTGGAAAACCACTAATCTTCCTTTTGGAATTTACAAAACTATAAAAACTCTTTGGATCGGTCAGAAACCTAGCCTTCATTTTAACCAAATAATCCGAATAACATCTCTGACTTAATGCATTAAGTTATGTTATGTTTTTAAACAGTCTACTCTTAACATTCCTTAATCTTCTCAACTCACTCGTAAACCAAACAGGACCAGTTGTAACAAATTTATTATTACGGATAGGGACTGTACTCGAAAACCCAGAAAACAAAATATCATAAAATGTGGATATGCAATTATCCAGTCCATTATTCAAACAAGGCCGTGATTTTTCTCTTAAAAAGCATTTTAGTAAATCATAATTCGTCCTACTAAAATTAAACTGTTTAAGGGAAACAACTTCAGAACAGGGAGCCCTAGAAAAATCAATTATATCAACCACAATGAAGAGTGTTGGATGATAATTATCCTCAGGACAAACAAACGGTAACGATCTAGAAAGAGAAATGTCAGGACAATTCAAGAAAACAAGATCCAGAAACTTGTCACCTATATTAGATATATTGTTAAACTGAGTAAGACACGAATCAAACAAGATATCGAAAAATTTATCCATATCGTTGGAAGAACACAACGGTACTAATCGACAAAGATCAGGACACAATGACCAAGACACCTTAGGCAAATTAAAATCACCCAAAACGATGATAATATCGTTTTCACCAAGTCTGCTAACAACTTCGCGTATCAAATTAGCTTCATCCAGATAAACTTGCAAACTAGATCTAGGTGAAATATATGAACAGGTAATATATACATATTTATTGTCAAAAGACAAACGAACACATAAAAATTCAACATCTCTAACACTGGGAAAATCAACGCGATCCGAAGATATTGAGCAGTGCACAGAAATCAAAACACCCCCTCCCATTCTCCTCCGACCACAATTCAGATCATTTCGATCATTACCATAACGATCACATCTATAAATATGATAATCACTACAAAAAATCTCACTATCAAAAATATCAGGATTCAGCCAAGTCTCAGTAAAAGCAATAATACTATAGCAACATCCAACACTATTCCTACAAACCTCACGCAATTTTGTATTTAGACCCCTCACATTCTGATACAAAATCGAC
Organism: Delia radicum; assembly: GCA_021234595.1. Taxonomy (NCBI): domain Eukaryota; kingdom Metazoa; phylum Arthropoda; class Insecta; order Diptera; family Anthomyiidae; genus Delia; species Delia radicum. Next base: position 183,151,877 of record CM037853.1, read on the forward strand.
AACGACCTGTTAACACCACTTAGTTTTTTGGCAGAACAGCGGGTCTGTCCATTCTCGGTTTATCTCTATGGATAAATTCACGGACAAGCACACCCTGCGGCCAAAACGATTTATCATTGAGAACATCAAACAGATTCAACGGCACAATTATCGTAAAGAAAGAAACTTAATAACATTAAAATCGGACCCATTTATACCTGAACAATTTTTCCCTATAAAATTCCTTAAGTCATCAACAGTTGTATCCGGAGCGAATCTTGACACAAAAACAGTCCTACGAGGTGCAACAACAACTAATCCACACATTTCAACAGGACCATTATCACCGGGCGTCTCCTTACTCACCACCGGTGAAACAGATGAACTCGATGATGGTCCGACATTGTCCCCATCCACAGGAGCAGCATCATTCCCAAAACCATCTACCTCAATACCCCCACCTACTACCCCCACTCCCTTAGCAGCTTGATCCCCAGCCGCCGTTACAGAAATAAGCGGTGGATCCACGATGGTTCCACTGGACGGTCCCAGTCCTAGTACCAAGCGAATTAGACGAAAAAAGTTGGGAAACACCGGGCGAAGTTGGTGAAATATTTGAGGGAATATCCCCAACCTCTAACCTTCCCGAGGACTTTTTTCGTTTCGGTGAAGCCCCCAATCCGCTTGAGAGCTCAAAATCAATAAACAGATTCTCAAATTTTCTAAATTTAGCAGTTAGATTATGCAACTCGTTGCCAATCTCAGTAAACCCTACTTTACCATCCTTAAAAAGTTTATAAAAATGTATGTCCAATGACCTACAGTTTACACAAGACCACCGAAGACCTTTAGACGAATCAGTTATTTTATCAAAATCCCTACCATTAAACCCAGCGCACTGGTAGTGAGCAAGGTCATCACATAGCCAGCATGTTAAAAAACGATGTTCATTTTTAACCTTACAGTCAGCAAATAAGCACGACATTTTCTGAGTGTAAGTAAATATATAAATGAATAAGCCGAAAGATATGCTATAAAAACTCTAATAATTAAAAATAAACTCAAACCAGTTTTAAAATAAACACCAATAAATAAAAAATGTACCAACAGCAACAGTTGAGCAAAGCCTTATAAGAAAACAGAAAGCAAAGCACAACCAATAAAACAAATAAAGATCAATTATTTTAAATAAATTTCAAACCAAAGAAATCATAAAACACTATGAACATTAATACACTTTATAAATCTCACTTCACGGAAGTTATGAAAACAAATTAAAACAATAAATACGGGATAAAATCCAATTAAAATAATATTAAAATAAAAATTATCAAGAGCACAAATTATTTCACGACTGACACAAGTAAAGCGTTGCCAACATATCCATATAATACAAAAAACACTGTTATATATATTTTTTGTTTGTTTACTTATTTGTTCTAGAATTGTTTTAAAATTTACAATAAATTATATTTTTTTTAAAGCAGAGGTTTTCACCTGTTCAACGTTGTATAACATGTCTGGTGAATACGTTTACAAACGTCTGAAAACTTTTTTAAAATGTGTCAACTCGACCAAACATTTTATTTATATGAATATTCCTTTGTATGAAAATCATGGTAAAAGTGTATGAGTAACAAGGACGCGACTTTCATGCACTAAAAAATCGAAAATATGCGCTTAAAATATGCAGTAAAAAGCTCAAAATATGCGCTTAAAACATGCACTTAAATCGAAATATGCACCAAAAACCCAAAAATATGCACTTAAAATCCTAAAATATGCACTAAAAATCTAAAAAATATGCACTAAAAGTTTTTGAATTTTTGAAAATCGATTGAATTACTCGTGAGCGTTAGTTTAAAAATGAAATTCATTATTAATGTCTACCAAATGACAAATAGATGCTTTGTAAAGGGTTACAAATGCTTTCTTTTATATTTTTAATTAAATCTTAATTTTTGTTTTTAAAAAATATGCAAAAATAAGCAATTAAATTGAAAATATGCAAGAAAATTTAAACATATGCATTAAAATATGCATTTATAGCAAAATATGCAAAAATTTGACCCTTTTAAAGACAAGATTATCTGAAATACACAAATCTGGTTGTTGGAGAATACAAGTTGAGTTTCGAAATTATAACACTGTTGAAATTTAGTAAATACAAAGGCAAGCGTTTTATTTCTAGTAAAACAAAAAATAATTATTACAAACTTCAATTAATTCATAAAATAAAAAATAGTTACCGCGGTTGCAACTCAACCTTTCTCCAGCTTGACAAAAGTAAAAATGAGTAGAAGAATAAATTTGCAGAGTTGCAAAGGCGTTTACAAAACAAACAAAAAGAAAGCAGAGTACTTAAATCATATAGTTTCAAGTTAACGGAAATTAACAATATTAAAGAAATAAAAACTGACAGTTGAAAGAAATTGAAAAAATTATATAATAATTCAACGATAACTAATTATAAGAGTTATCCAATAAACATAAAATTTCAAATATTTTCAGAATAACGGAATAACGTTCACATATTACGACATCCCCTCCCCCGTAAATCGATCGGATTCACCATGAACTATGTCGAGGATAGCCAGTTTAGATACCGGCCGGTTTAAAATTCCATGAGAGGTACGGACTTCAGCTCCTCTTATTATGTTGTCCTTACCAGGAATGACCTTTACTATACGACCCTTTTGCCGGTCCTTTATAGGAACATTAACATCACAAATCAGCACAAGATCATTAACCTTTAAAGCTCGAGTAGATTCACACCACTTTTCACGACAGGTTAACGTTGGCAGATATTCTGCAATCCACCTTTTCCAAAAGTGGTCTCTCAATTGGCGAGAAATTCTCCATTGTTTCCGTAATACTTTTGGCTGAGAATCAATTTCATCCACTGATGGCGTTTGGGTTGTATTAGGCACACCCAACAAAAAATGATTTGGTGTAATTGGATCTTCATCATATGAAGAAACAGGGATATGAGTAAGCGGTCGCGAGTTTACCACATTTTCGGCCTATATTAAAAACTTTGAAACGTGTGTTCCCGTGGCGCTACATTGTGCAAAGTCTTTAAGAACCCTTTTTACACTTTGTACCATTCGTTCCCAGATACCTCCTTCTGAGGGATTCAAGGGACAATTAAATACCCACTGAACATTCTTTGATGACAATTCGTTTTTGATTCGATCGCAGTCGAAAACTTCCGAAAATTGTTTAACGTCACCTTCTAGGCCTACAAAATTCTTACTATTATTACTTCTCATTCTAATTGGCGTTCCTCTTCTATTCATATTCTAATGGTCAAAATACAGGCATCCGTTGATAAATCAAATGCTATCTCGAGATGTACTGCACGTACGGTTAGGCAGGTGAATAATGCCACCCATCTCTTCTCCTGTCTGCGTCCAATAGTTACATAGACTGGACCAAAGTAATCAAGTCCGGTATACGTAAAGGGTCTAACATATGGTGTCAGGCGATCTTCGGGAAGTTGACCCATTATCGGCGCTTCAGGTTTAGCATTGTCTATTTTGCATTTTATGCATTTACCAATAACTTTTTTTTTAAACTTGACGGATTTTAGGTATCCAAAAACGTTGTCTTATTTCGGAAATTGTCGCCTCATTATTTTGGTGCATCATTTTTACATGGTATCACTGAACAATTAAAAATGTCAATTCACGATCAGGAGACAATATAATAGGATGTTTAATGTCATATGTCAACCATGTAGCTGCATTTAATCGACCATTTACTCTTAAAATGTCATTCGAATCTTTGTATGGCATTAGTTTACGTAAAGAGGATTCTTTCGGTAAAGACCCCTTTTTTCCATCGATTGGATATCCTCCGAAAAGGAACGTGATTGAGAATGACGAATTATTATGTTTTCAGAGTGATTTAATTCATCCGCAGATAAAACCCGTTCCTCATAAAGTCTTTTTTTACATTTAATTTCAACAAATCTTACGACCCAGGCTATGGTTCATTTCAGTTTAAGGTATGATGAGAAATGTCATAAAATTTTGCTTCAACTGTAAGTAACAAGTATTCTCTTACCACCTCGGCTTCATCATCGTCACAAGGTTGGTTATACCAGGTATATTTTGGCCAAAGTTGAGGATCTTGTTTCAGAAATGTGTCAATAATGAGACGTAATCTGGTTGCTTCGTCAGCCACATTATATTGGGTTGGTACCCATTTCCAATTTTGTACACTAGTGGAATTTAAGATTTCGTTTATTCTGTGAGCCACAAATTGTTTGTAACGGCGGTTGGAAGACTGAATCCACTTTATGACGGTTGATGAATCACTCCATAATGTACTGTAGTGTGGTTGATAAGCGTACGTTGCCGTATACAAATACCCGGGCAACACGACACGCATTGTGTGAATTGTTTTACTTGATTCACACAGTCTGGTTCTCACGCTGTCTGCTTCACAGACAGTTGTGTAACGCAACACCCATAAGTTGGTGTAAATATCCACACTGCAACTACCTGAGTGAACTTGCTCTGTCAGCAAGTTCACACGTTATTTTTAGTAGTTTTAAGCCTAGGATAAGATTCAAGAAAATAATAAAGTTTAGTTTCAATTCAATCATAAAGCGGAGTGTTTTAATAAAATTATCACATGGCGACCGTGACAATCGAAAAAAATCAAAAATAAATATATAAAGTGAATAAAGGGTTGGGTCCAACAGGACCTGACCCTTCAGTGTAACAAAAAAAACCAATAAGTACAAACTAAATGAAAAAAAAAACAATTAACAAAAATATAATTTTAAAGTGAACTGTGCTGTAAAAAAAAATAAAAAAAAGAACTGTAAATTTATGACAGAGTGGAGTGAAAAAAAAGCTAAACACCAGAATTATTAATTTTTCAAAAAAAAAACAATTAAAAAAAAAATGTAAATCATTGCAACCCCAACCGCATCTGCAAAATTTTATAACATTACTGAGTCAACAAACTGACCAAGCTCGATGGGTACAACAAATGTAATTACAACAACAACGGCAGCAACAGTTAAACAATGTTCTTAGTACGCCATTAACGGCAGCTAGTTTAAATTTAGTAGCCCAGCAGCCGCATCAATTGATATTAACAGCAGCAAATACCACTGGAGCACAGGCAGCAAAGGTGGCACAACAGCAACAACAAGCAACCCTATTACAAAATTTGGCCCAACAACATCATCGACAACAACAACGTCATCAGCCAACGAATTTTTAACACCAATTGCAAAAGGTTACACCTCCAACGTAGATGGCTATATCGACGGTCAAAGGAAAAAGATAAGTGAAAATTGAATTTAGAATATTCTAGTAAAACTTGAATTGCAACTTATAGAAATTTTTATATTATAAAAAATAGTGTATTAGAGATTTCCAAACATTTAAAAGTTGACATAAATATCTTTCGCAACTGGTTTTTAATTTGCAGAAATTTTTAATTTTTTTTTTAAATAACATTTCGAACTAAAATTTTAGTGATTTGGGAAATTTTGAATACGTAATAAAAATCCAAGTTTAAAAAATGATGTTTTCAAATAGTTTTTATCAAAGATATTTTTGAATTTCAAAAAAAAAAACACTAAATTCTTTAGAAGTTTGGTATTTTGAACATATCGTTAATGACATATTTAATATTAGATAAGAAAAAAAATTAATTAAAATTTAAGGAATTTTTTTCGTAAAAGCTAGAATTTTAAGATATTTTGAAGTTAAACGTTTTAATTTTTCGAGCATTTGATTAAAATTTTAAATACATGAAATAAGAAAATTTTTTTTTAAATATATTCTAATTTAATATTTAATTTTATATTTAATATTTAAAAAACTTTCGAAAATGTTTTCGAATTTTGGTTCAAGTTCGGTATTTTTTATTATATTTTAATTTCCAATTTGTTTTAAATAGTTAATTACATCTAACGACATTTTTCAAAATGTTGTATAAATCAATATTTTGATTTAATACGAAATTTGAAGCAAATTTTTTATACATAACGAATTTTCGGAAAATTTTAAAACATTTATATTTATATATTTGGGCAGTTTGAAATTTGAATATTTCAGTAAAAGAAAAAAAAAACAAAATCGCGAATCTTTCAAAAATTTTAGAATATGTATACATATGTATTATAGGCTACATAGAGAATATATATTAACTTTTTTTTAGGGAACTATTATAGAAAATAAAATGGGGTTCGGACAATCCAAAGTGGAAAAAACCGACCGCAAATGTAATAAATGATGTGAATGTGGTGCAAATCGAACCACCACACATTTATTTAATAATTATTATTGTCATCCAGGCCATTCAACTGCTTACCACCTGGTATCAATTACATAAAAGATCTTTAAAAAAGAGTTATAGAAGATCAATGGCCACCGACCTAGACAAAATCTAGGGAGGCAAAATAAATAAAGACAAATTAATCCCTATCAGGGATACGAAACGGGTTCTAGACCCAAATGGAATGGGAGAAAATCCTATTCAAAGCAAGGGAGATTAAGGAGATTTTTGCGAAATCCTACAAGTGTTTAAACTCCGATAGGGAAACGGGAAAAGAAACCGTCGAGAAGCATATAGGGATTCTTGTGGAACAAGTAGAGCGCATAAGAGTATTGTTCAATGTAACATACTCGCGCCTAACATCGCACCACAAAGTAGCTGCCGACGGGTTTTATGCGGATGTCAGAGAGAAATTAATTTCTGTAGCATTAAGGAAAGGAGTGGAATTGGAAATACCTTTTTCACTTCAAGAACCTATTACCCCACTAGAGGAACAAACCTCGCATAACTTGGGAATTAAATCTCCCCAAGATACTATTCTTATCCTAGAGGAACAAACCCCAGATAATAAGGAAATTAAAGTCCCTATTCAAGAAAACATCAATATGCCACAAACCGCAATCGAGTTTCTGAGCTTGGCCTCAAAACTCATTCCAGAGTTCGATGGACGACCTGAAAACCTTCAGGGCTTCGTATCGGCACTGGAATTGGTTGAAAGTGTCTGCGACGGCCACGCTGGAATTGCTGTTAATTTAGTGAAAACTAAATTAAAAGGCACAGCAATTAATTTACTAACAGGAACCGAGATCGATTTGGCCCAAGTTATAACCTCCTTGCGTGCGAACGTGAAAGGAGAATCAATCGACGTGGTTACAGCCAAGCTGATGAATGTCAGGCAAGCAAACAAAAATGCGAACGCCTACATGAAAGAAGTAGAGGATTTAACTAAATCCCTACAGTCAGCCTATATTTCGGATGGCTTAACACCATCACAGGCTGACAAATATTCCACCAAAACTGCCGTTAAGGCAATGGTGAAGAACGCGAACAACGAACGCGTGAGGCTAATAATGCAATCGGGCAAATTTGACAATTTCAATGAGGCAGTGGCTAAATTTGTTGAATGTTGTACTGAAACATACGGACAACAGAACGCTGTCTTATACATGCACAACCAAGGGTATCAAGGTAACGACAGTCGGGGAGGTTACCGAGGAAATACCCGTAATAACTCGAATAACCGCGGTAGGGGTGCCTACCGTGGTGGCGGTAATAGACGATATGATAGTCGTAATAATAGGAGCCGCGGAAATAACCGTAGTTCCCACAATAACGGCCATATACGAATGGTCAATGACCAAAATAATGGTTTGGAAAACCGGGACCATCCCCTGAGAGAATAATCAGAAGGGTATACACCCTCAATCTAAGTTTCGGCGTGTTTGTTAAATTTTACAACACGGCTAATAAGTTACTAACGTTACTTGTGGATACAGGAGCAGATATATCACTGCTAAAAATTGCGAATGTGAACAATGAGCGGATTGACTCTGGTGAAATAACGACCCTTAGTGGTATTGGTATAGGTACCATCGAATCAATCGGCAGTATGCGGATTGACCTCAGAGTTGAAAATATTTTGGTGACGCATAAATTTCATGCGGTACCAGACGATTTTCCAATACCATGCGATGGAATCATCGGTGTGGATTTAATGAAGGAATTCAATTGCAAATTGGATTTCATGGAAAATAAGGAATGTCTTGTTTTTCGAAACAAAAATTTTCAACATTTCGCGATCCCAATAAGGAATACCTGTACTAGTAACTCGATCATGCTTCCAGCAAGATCACAAGTGGTACGCAGAATACACATAGGCTCTGAACAGGAAGAATTATTGATACCGAATCAAGAAGTTCAGCCTGGCGTATTCATTGCAAACACAATGGTTCAAGGCAATGACGCATATGTGAGAATTCTGAATACGAATAGCAGTGACGCGACAGTAGATATTACAAAAGTGGTAACGGAGAAATTATCGAATTACGATATATTGCGAACAACAAACAGAACCGGAAAAAGATCGGAAGAGGTCCTAAAGCGACTGAAAAGGTATTTTCTCGATCAATTTAGGGATGAATTAATAACACTCTGTTCGAAATTTAGCGATATATTCTCCTTGGAAACCGAAAAGATTTCCACAAATAATTTTTACAAACAAAAACTTAGATTGAATGACAAAACACCGATCTATATAAAGAACTATAGAATACCACACGCTCATAAAGCGGAAATCAATAGGCAAGTGGAGAAACTAGTAGATGATGGCATAGTGGAGCCATCAATTTCGGAATATAATAGTCCCTTACTACTAGTGCCTAAAAAATCAATGCCGAACTCGGATGAAAAAAGGTGGCGATTGGTAATCGACTACCGCCAGGTAAACAGGAAATTGATTGCGGACAAGTTCCCACTTCCAAGAATAGACGATATTCTTGACCAATTAGGAAGGGCAAAATATTTTTCCTGCCTGGACCTAATGTCTGGATTTCACCAGATAGAGTTGCATGAGGACTCGAGGGATATAACATCCTTTTCAACGGGGAATGGCTCTTATCGTTTTAAAAGGCTCCCTTATGGGCTTAAAATTGCTCCAAACTCATTTCAACGCATGATGACTCTTGCGTTTTCTGGCTTAACGCCATCTCAAGCATTTTTATACATGGATGATTTAGTGGTGCTCGGATGTTCTGAAAGACATAAGTTGAGAAATTTGACTGATGTTTTCGAACTATGCCGAAGGTACAATCTTAAGCTACATCCAGATAAATGCACATTTTTTATGCATGAGGTAACTTATCTCGGGCATAAATGTACTGACAAGGGCATCCTACCGGATGACAGCAAGTACGCAGCAATCAAAGACTATCCAGTCCCAACTGATGCTGATGGAGCAAGACGATTTGTAGCCTTTTGCAACTATTATATAAGGTTCATTAAAAATTTTTCTGATTATTCTCGTCATATATCGAGATTGACAAGGAAAAATGTTAAGTTTGAATGGACCAAAGAATGCCAAAAGCCATTCGATCATTTAAAGAGAGCATTAACAGACCCCCAAATTCTACAATATCCCGACTTTAGAAAACCATTCTGTATTACTACAGACGCTAGCAAATATGCTTGCGGTGCAGTACTAAATCAGGAATATGAAGGCAGACAACTTCCAGTCGCCTATGCTTCGAAGACATTCTCTAAAGGAGAAAGCAATAAGTCCACAATTGAGCAGGAACTCACTGCAATTCATTGGGCAATCACGCATTTCAGGCCATACGTATATGGTACACATTTTTTGGTCAAAACGGACCATCGCCCATTAACCTACCTGTTCTCTATGACAAATCCAAGTTCGAAATTAACTCGAATGAGATTAGATCTCGAAGAGTATGACTTCACGGTAGAATACCTCAGGGGAAAAGAGAATTTTGTAGCAGATGCTCTATCGAGAATAACGATAGAAGACTTAAAAGAAATGTCCAAGGACATAACAAAGATACTCAAAGTATCTACAAGATCATCTGCAAAACAAGAAAAATCCAAAGAAAAGCACCTCACTCAGCAGAAAAAGTACGAAAAGCCCAATATATTTGAAGTCATAAACTATACTGACGTCAGAAAATATCCAAAATTGAAAATGGCTTCAAACCATTGCTTCTTAAAGCATGGAAAGAAAATTATCCGTAGGATAATGATAGACGACCTGTTCGTCAATGGGAAAATTGACCTAGGACAATTCTTCCCCAGGCTAGAATCATTAGCCTGCGAAATATTTGTCGTCAAAGTACAAATGGCACCCAGTGAACAGATTTTCGAATCCGTCACAATAGATGAATTTAAGGCCTTGGGCAATGAAAAATTGATAAATTTAAAAGTAGCGCTACTTCCAAGGGTGACCCAACTGAGCAATGAGGACGAAGTTTTGAAAACTATTAAAAGGTACCATGATGACCCAGTGCAAGGCGGTCATTCTGGGATTACAAGGACACTAAACAAGGTGAAGAGATACTTCTACTGGCCACACATGATTAAAGACATAACAGAATACGTTAAATCATGTCAGAAGTGTCAGAAGTGTCAAAAAGCCAAAACGACACGACATACAAAAAGCCCCATGATAATAACTAAGACTCCAACCAACGCTTTTGATACTGTATTGGTAGATACAATTGGACCATTGCCTCGTACGGAAAATGGCAATGAGTATGCAGTCACACTTATATGTGATCTGACGAAGTTGCGAAGGCTATATTCGAATCTTTTATACTGTTGTACGGTCCAATGAAGACGTTCATTACGGACATGGGAACGGAATATAAAAATTCGATAACTGATTTGTCGAAATATTTGAAAATTGATAATATAACGTCTACAGCTCACCACCATCAGACTTTGGGCACTGTAGAACGTAGTCACCGAACTTTTAACGAATATGTATATCAGTTGAAAGAGACGATTGGGATGAGTGGACAAAGTACTTCACGTACTGTTTTAATACCACCACATCGGTGACACATGGATACTGCCCATATGAGCTTGTATTCGGAAGAATCCCAAATGGATTCCATGAATTTAACTCAATAGAAAGGGTAGATCCTCTGTATAATATAGATCGCTATAGTAAGGAAGTTAAATATAGGTTAGAAATAGCTTATACTAGAGCAAAGTCTCTATTAGATAAATATAAGGTTAGTAGAAAAAACTACTATGATCAGAATAGTAGGAATTTAGATATTAAAATAGGAGACCTGGTATTTCTTAAAAATGAAACGGGTCATAAGCTAGAAAATAAATATTTAGGACATTTCAAGGTCATAGCTCTAAAAGAGAATAATAATGTAAAAATAGAGAATGAAAAAGGACAGGCACAAACTGTGCATAGAGATAGAATTAAGATCAGTAAAGTTTAATTTTTTTTGGTGCACCAGAAAATAAAAGGTTGTAATACAATTTTTTTTTTTAAAGTAAATGAGAATATTAAAATTGTATCGTTCTAATAAACTATAAAAGAAACTACAAAAAATTGTAAAAAAAAAAAAAAAAATAACAAATTGTAATAAGTATAAAAAGATCGATCACTTTATGATCATTTGATCGATCTTTTTCTCTGAAAAGGGAGATGTAGTGTGGTTGATAAGCGTACGTTGCCGTATACAAATACCCGGGCAACACGACACGCATTGTGTGAATTGTTTTACTTGATTCACACAGTCTGGTTCTCATGCTGTCTGCTACACAGACAGTTGTGTAACGCAACACCCATAAGTTGGTGTAAATATCCACACTGCAGTTACCTGAGTGAACTTGCTCTGTCAGCAAGTTCACACGTTATTTTTAGTAGTTTTAAGCCTAGGATAAGATTCAAGAAAATAATAAAGTTTAGTTTCAATTCAATCATAAAGCGGAGTGTTTTAATAAAATTATCACAGTACAGTCGAATATTTTAAGTTGATGTTCTTGTTGAATTGTTTCCATTAACCGTACACCCAAAACTGCGGCCTGTAATTCCATTCGGGGCACAGATAACTGCCTCATGGGAGCACATCGAGATTTAGAATATATAAATGAGACACCAACATCCCCATTATCACTGATGAATCTCCAATAGGCTACTGCGGCAAACGCTGTTTCACTTGCATCAACAAATACATGGAGCTCCAGGCCCCCAATGGAATCACGGGAATCAAAACCGAAGCACATAGCATTCGTTTTGGTATTCGTATTACGTAATAGCATTTTCGAAAGGGAAATATTTATTTTTCGAAAGAAACATATTTTTTGAACTTAAAATTAAATCGAAAATCGTATTACGCTGTACTACAAATTGTTCAAACTCGTAAATTTTATTTTTTAAATCGAACTATACAGTACGCCCCCAGATTTGATAAAATGCTCATTGACAAAACATCATTTATGATCCCTATATTTTCGATGTAGATGTTTGTACGTGTTTCAGTATTTAAAATCATGTAAAAATTTGTGTTATTTATATTTGGTGACTGTACGTGCCTCATGTAATGTTTAATAAAACGATCCGCACCAAAATCGCCAAATAATATATTGACATATTGTAAAGATTTTTAGAATATGAACTTCAATATATATTGCGCTATAAAATTTATTCCTAAAATAGAAAAGAATAGTACCAACCATTGATCCGAAATATTTCGACCACCCTTACTTTAATAGCGTATTCAGTTTTTTCAAATATGACCAGATTTTTCGCAAAACTCAATTAAAGTTTTGCAAATTGAATTGAAAGTTTTGCAAATTGAATTGAAAGTTTTGCAAACAAAAATTGAATTCGAAATCTTCTCACTACAAAACTTTTAAATCAAAGCTTCATCATGTTTATAAAATCAATGCTCTACCAGTGGTTATACTTTTGAGCCGTTGGTAATTTCTAAATAGATAGCACTGGGGAAACACTTTTCACCAATTGTCATAGTGGTCTCAGCCAATTCTTTGCCAATGATTTTTTCGGTAGACAACTGAAATTATTGTATAATTCACGCTTTTAGAAGAGAGCGTTGAAAACGGCAAATGAAACACCCAATCATTATAACATTTGTAATGGATTCTAAATTTTAAATTTTAAAAATTAAATGGTTGCTTATATTCCACTATAGGTAATATACTTTCTACCACTGGTGCTATTTTTTGGTTAACAAATAGTTGTTTTGAACAGTCTGAAATTGCTGAGGTACTAAATAGGGCCATATATCCTTTATAAACAAAATATCGTATTGATCCATAATACCGACCGTATAGATACTATTTTTAATTATTTTGTATAACAAGGACGAGTAAAGTTTTCTGTTTATTTCTGCTCTTGAAAAAAATGGTTAAGTCTTTCATTTGATTTTCATCCTCGGTAAATGTTGTTTTTTTTTTTGTTTTACCTAGCTTTTTTAATTTATTATGTGTTCATAAAAAGCTTAAATTTTTAGAACACTATTTTTTGAAATTAATATTTATATGTTTTATAAAAGAATAACAAGTAGTACTTAATTGGATTGAAATAAAAAGTACTGATCTCTAAAACATTTTCAATTTTTTTTTTAAATTTTTTAATTTAATTTAATTTTTTTTTTTAAAACTTATTAGATAAAATTGTATCAAATTAAATATTATTTGATCATATTTGATAGACCCATTTTTCGTATCAAACTATATGAGATAAGATCCCATGAGATACCATGAGATAAGCTTATGTATGCCATTTTTTCGGATCAGTTGATATGTGATGTTTAGTTATATGTGATATAATCATATATGATTATATCGGAACTTTTTTCTTCGGGCAGGTAGTTCGATGCATTTTCATATAACGAACAAAAATTTGTAAGTATCTAATATTCATAAAATTGTGCAAAATTGTAACTAATTGCATCGAATTAGATCTGTTTCATACAATTAATTGTTTCAATACAATTTGGTGAATTTTTGATACAATCATGTGTCCATATTTTTCGAATCCGATATGATCTCGTCGCATAACTAATTTTGATATAATTTACTTTGATAGTGCCATACATTTTACTTTTGGTGTGGAAAGTTCAGAAATGTACCTCTATTTAACACATATTTAGTTTTTCAGATTTTAGTATTTCATAATGAATAAGATTGTATATATTTTTTCTATTTATAAATTTCAGATTCAATACAAGGAAATTGTTGAATGTGCTTCCAATTTGCAAAATATTAAACAAATACGATCATTTAAGATTCTAAGACCAACAAATCCAATTTTGAATAACGCCAAAATTTGGTGGAAATATGCCGCAATATGCAATGGTTTCTGTTTCCGCAGTAGTGAGGAGAAATGGAAAGTTGCAAAAGACAACTTGCGCTACATTCAAATATATAGACGATTATTAGTTAATCCAACTGAGAATATATCGAAGGATGAAAAGCTATTTAAAATAGAAATGGAAAAACTTAGAAGCCTTGAAGAGCTGAAAGTTCTTCGAGGTGTTAGCTGTGAAAATGCATCAGCTAAAGGAATGAACTTACAAAACAGAAATATTAACCAGGACAAAGGTATTTTGTACCATTGGTTCCCAAATTGGCTTGGTTGGTATGGGAATTCTGATCACACAAATACAAATGCTTCGTCAGCTTTCACATCTACTAGCGATGAATCTTATAAGAACATAGAGGATGATATTTTGATTGCTTTAAAGGAAACGATTGAAAATGACACATTCTCCAAGAGGGATGCAATTTTTGCCAATTGCACTTTTGCCCTCTCTGACGGCAGAGTCTCTTTGACATCAACTCGTTGTAATAAGGAATTGGTTATGTTGGGCATGGAGTTCCAAAATCTAATTTCCTTTGTAGAAATTAAACCAAAATTGAGTTCATATCGCATAGGCATATCTTTGGGATTTGTGAGTTTGAATGATAAACTCTCCGATTGTACAGAATTTCCATATTTGATAAGACCACAAACTCAAGAAAATCAAAAATCTTTATACAATGACTTTATGAAAATATTTACAAAAAAAAATACAAATGCAGATAATGAAGAGCCTTGGTTTCAACTTCAGTACGAAAAAAATCCTCCAGAGCACCAGTCCGATTATCGACTGATTATTAAATCGAAAAGTCTTGATGTCGTTTATAATGAATGTGCATTTAAGTGGTTGGTGTCATTTTTTACAACACCATTAAGCGAGCGAAATAATGTAATGAGTACATTTATAAAAGAACATGAGCAACGAGCATCACGTTTAAAATTTTTCAAAAACTGGAAAAGTGTGCTTATGGGTCAGAAGGTAAATATTAACTAAATGTATAAGTTTAAATTCTTCAGTTCCGAATATTTTATACCAATTTTATAAAACATTTTAATAAGCCTATCCCGTATTACAACCCAAGTATTATTACGTATTATTACCCAAGTAAAAAGTTTGTATATAATAATACATTATTTTATCTACACTTATATGCTTTTGTCTGCCAGTATTTTATTTTTTTAATTAAAAGTACCTGAACAAATTATTATATTACGATAAAATGGAAAATGTTTAGCTTAAATTTTTGCAAGAATATTTTTTAGATATACCCACATATTATGCGAAAAGTATGACTCTGGGTCAACTCGGAAAGCTATCCTGCCATATACAATTTTTGAAAAATCGCGAATATATAGTATAGCTTAAGGGATGCGTGTCCATTTAACTTTTGCCAAGGCTCCCTTGGAAGACCGGGTTGAGACTTCCAAATTATTTCTTCTTCCACTAAAAATATCACCATTAGAATTAACACCACTGCGTTGCTTTCCAATTTATATATCTTTTTGTTTAACTAATATTAATTAATTTGTTCGGACTGACTGATTCTCACAACTTCTTTTCACAAAATCTTAAACAATAATAACACTAAAAGAGCGAAGACGCTCATCTGATCACATTATAGTTGGCGCAACTATAATATAGCTGTAGATAGGGAGAGGAATATGATAATAAATACTATAAAATGATTGTAGACAAGAGAGTAATATGATAACAAAAAAAAAGATATTTTTAATATAACATGATTAAAGCAACCATATTATTATATAATAATTTAATTGACGCAACCATTTATGACATAGTTTTGTGGGCGCATTCATATAGCAACCATATTTTTTTTATGCGTGCTATAATTGAATACGTTTGTTTATGTATGTTTATATATAAAAATGTTTTCCTCTAAGTTTTTTAATACGATGTCACATATAATTACATCTTATTACATATCGGCCAATATATAATCGTATATGACATATACAATTATATATGGTTAATCTAATTATATAGATATATCATAAATCAGAAATATATATAATAACATATAGTGTAATATCAAAAAAAAAATATTTTCTTTTTGGATAACAATATATCTTGACCTATTCATAGTTCAATACCAGAAAAATGTAGATCTTCTTTTGGATAAAACTATATATATCGGGAATGAATAAATTATTTTTTAACAATGGTGATAATCTTTAACTTCGAATGTAGTGAGAAAACTAGTTAATATGAATGCTTGATGTTTTGCATGGGATTGTTACTTCTTTCAAAACGTGTTCTGATGATGGGAACCTAGAACATTCCCGAAATAGATCTATCAACACATTCCTGAAAGTGGTCAATTAATAATAATGAAATTTAGTACGTAAGATGTAGATAGAGCGAATTTTGAAAATTTCATCTGGGAGTGACATAAAGGATAAAAGTTTCCCTCTTGGCGGCCTGTTCAAATCCCATTTGACAGAAATTTCAAAATTAAAATACAAGAAGGCTTAATATAGAAAACGCGTATCTCGATTTATTCGAAATCGTGTTTTTAACGTAGCCGATTGTTATTGTTACTTCTTTCAAAACTTGTTCTGATGATGGGAATCTAGAACATTCCCGAAATAGATCCATCAACACATTCCTGAAAGTGGTCAATTAATAATAATGAAATTTACTACGTGAGTTTCTAATTAGAAGTAGATAAAGCGGATTTTAAAAATTTCATCTGGGAGTGACATAAAGGATACGAGTCTAGCTCTTTCTAGCTCGCCGAAATGTGTGAGTTCTTCCTCATCCCAAACCAACTTTGAGATAAAGATATGATCGAATCACAAAAAAAAAAAAAAAATCAAAAAAAATCGCAACAAGTTTAGTGGCAATCACTATTAACTATAAAAAAATTTATTTGTTTAAACAGACGGACCCATAAAAACCTGGTTATACTAAATTAACTCCTAATGAATATACGCGTTTATATTGGGGGAACTCTAGCTGGTATTGAGCCTCATTATCCAATGCCATCCCTACCTTGCGAACAGTATTTTGAATGTTTCTGAACGCCCTACTGTGGGTTAAATAATTTTAACCCCTTATAATTTTTAAAAGACTGACCACTCCGACAGACATCAGGCTACTATAGTCTAAGCCGACATTACGATATCAATACAAAAATAAATAATATTTAAACGGTTTAAAATTTTTATAATCCATTTATGCCAGAAGCATAAATTTATTTCTTCATAAATTCAAATAAAAAAATTATAGAGCAATTCCATATGAAAACGATCAAAATTGGCAAATTTTTGGACGAACCCTCTCCGATTTTAAAATAAATAGTCTCAATCGATTGCCCAGCAAAAAATAATGAACCTACATATTTTTTTTTTTTTATAGTGACTGGTTTAGTGGTGGTGTGCACCACTGTCATGTGACAAAATTGAAGAATTCTTCATAAGGGACCTCATTTAAAAAAAAACTACTAAAGCGATCGCAACGAGTGATAGCTCGTTGGAAAGGTATTGAATCAGGCTTTAATTGAAAAATAAAATTTTCCTAATTTTTCTCAGAAATTTACCTTTTTCCCATGAAAATTAAATTTTCCGATTTTCCACAGAAGCTCCTAAATTTTCCGGCTACTTTTATTTTTTTTGGATTCCTCATAATTTTTGCTTTAAGAATCAGCAATAAAAAATGGGCCCTGACTCCTTGTTTGGACAGGAGAAGAGCATTTAAGAGACCACCTTGTTCTCATTGTTTTTATATTTTTTATAATTGAATTATTTTTAATTATTTAACATTATTTTATTTTATTATTAAAAATACATTTTAAAAATTATTTTACAGTTAAAAATACATTTATGAAGAAAAAATCTTTCTTATTTTGCTGCTTATACTTAATTACAATATTTATTAAAAATTTCAATTGTCTTGGCATCATTATAAAATTAAAGTAACTTTAAATTTAGCACGTCGGCAGACGAAGAGTACCGCTTTACATTAATTGACATATCAGAAATATTTGGTATGAAGCAATGAAACTTTTGCGTTCCAGTTATAGTTTTGACATTATTATATCTGTTTTGAATTCGTCGCTCCATGGCATCGTGTTCTTTTTGAGTGCATAAAACTGTGTTAATGGCAATTTCCTTGCTTTGAATCCACGAAAACAAATGTTGTACATTTAAGATCTGGTCAGTATATGGCCTTTGCAAACTTGCCTTAGTCGCCATGCGTTTTAGGGTTCCCCCTAACGCATCGCATGGGCCCTTACCGTGGGACGTCGCAAAAAAGTGCCACTCGACCTTGCAGTTTTGTTCTTCTTCAATTATGCAAAGATTGTAAAAATTTTTTTTATTCTTGTACTGAGAAGCCGCGCCGTCTGAGAAAAACGTTACTTTGTCGATTGCATCGAATTTTGATCTTAAGAATTCAAACAGTTTCATTTGAAATAAATAAACGGACACATAATTATGAGCTAAACTCTCCGCGACAACAACAAGGCTTAAGGTCTGTAGTTCGTTATCTTCGTTTTTGAAATAAATGCAAAAAGGATGCACCGTGCACTGGTCGTTTGCCCAGTGATAAGCCTGAATTTCATCCTGAACGAGAAAAGTGTAATTCTCGGCAAAGTCGCTTATCACAACGAATTCATTTTGGGCTAATTTCTCCTTACTTTCCTTTAGAAATTTCGATTGCATCTCGGATATGAAATGGTGCGCCTTCAGTTCATTCAACTTGAATCCGAATTCCTCGATGAATTCCGGAATCTGCTTTACCACGGTCTCAAGGCAACATCTGCCGCTGCTAATTATCCACTGTTTGAAATGCACCTCCTGAATTAACAGCTGTTCAAACTTTTCCGCCAAATATTGCTCTAGCTCGTCAATCTTCGGACAATTGTCGCATTTGGACAGATGACAATTTTCCGTGGGGTATGCGCACAACGACTTCGACATGAGGTCCCTATATGTTTCAATTTCACCGTGAAATACTTTCAATTTCTTGCATGGAAAGAACATTAATTTGATGTTTTGATGAAACATGCAAACGCAGACTGAATGCGTTCCGTGCCTGTCTAATGCCAGCACGCATTATTTTGGTCGTAGGATGGCAAACTTAGAAAATCCCACTTTTTCTGCTGGGTATTTCTCTTTGAACTGATGGTATGCTTCGGATAGATTACATAATAATAATCTGCGCTGCTTGTGTACTTTTTCTCCATCTTCACGTGTGATAACATAGTCACGTGTACCTGGGCAGGCGCGGCTGTTGTCATCATTGCAGTAAAAATCTTGAATCAATTTCACCGTTGCTTCGCTGAGGGTCCTTGAGCCAAATTTCTTGGTGGGAGTCGCCAATATGCCCTTCTGTCGAACTAATTCTTTGCTTCTTCTCGCGATGTAAAAAGATGTTTGAAACTGTTCAGAAATCTTGCGTATAGACCATGATTGAGGCAGCACAGATAAAATGAGATATTTCTCCGGAAAAGTGGTCGCTAAATTGAATTTTCTTTTCAACTGCTCAATCATTTGTTTGCCGTCATCAACGTCATCTGCTTGACTGCATTCGTTATCAGAGCCTTCATCAAATATTGTCGCGATTGCACTCATAACCTTGCCTTTTTTCTCTTTCCTGTATTTTTCACTTCGCAACTTTCTTTTTTTAATAGGCGTTTCACCTAAAGTGGTAATAGCCTCATTCAAAGGACTCAAAGACATATTGACCATCGGAATGTCTGCCTCACTATCAGATGAAACATTTTGTTCAATTGTCATTTCACTCTCGGATTGTAGTTGCATTTGTTTCAATGCATTTGCTTGTTGAGACAAATCGATTTTACACTTGGGGCAAATGAATTCTGCTTCTTCACCGTATTGTATATTTAATTCATTCATGTATCGCTTCGAAACACCAGTTAATTTTAATACTTTTATCTTTTTCGAACGATGTCCACTCTTGTTAAACGGATTGCAGCAAAATTTATTCATTTTACTTTAAATTGTCTTTACAGCTTCACTCTTTACTTTACAAAAAAAACACTTTAACACTTTCACGTTTAGTATTCAACTGAAATTTGACTCAGAGTGTGTGAAGTATTTATATTTATTTTTGGTAAAAAATAGGTAAAAAAAAATAAGCGATATTTGCTTTTCTTTAATAGGAAAATTTGCGTGAACTACTGGTCATAAAATGTTTTTTAAAGAGGGACTTAATTGGTTACTGCCAATAAGCCGACCACATGTCATAAAATGTTTAGTAAATTTTTTAAATTACCAGGTAATAAATATTTCGCCATATTTATGGAAAATCCGTGTTTTATGACTTGTTTCTGCACGTGTCATTTTAGGCGAAATATTTATTACCTGGTAATTTAAAAAATTTACAAAACATTTTATGACCTGTAGCCTCAGTCGGGTTTGGTGTGCCATTACATGCCACTGCTGCTATTATCCATGGATTTATGGCCGATCTTGTGAAGGCAGGCAGACCATATTCATTAGACACTCAACTTGGGGCTCTTAAAAAAAAATAGATTTTTTCTTCATAAATGTATTTTTAACTGTAAAATAATTTTTAAAATGTATTTTAATAATAAAATAAAATAATGTTAAATAATTAAAAATAATTCAATTATAAAAAATATAAAAACAATGAGAACAAGGTGGTCTCTTAAATGCTCTTCTCCTGTCCAAACAAGGAGTCGGGGCCCATTTTTTATTGCTGATTCTTAAAGCAAAAATTATGAGGAATCCAAAAAAATAAAATTAGCCGGAAAATTTAGGAGCTTCTGTGGAAAATCGGAAAATTTAATTTTCATGGGAAAATTTAATTTTCATGGGAAAAAAGGTAAATTTCTGAGAAAAATTATTTTTCAATTAAAGCCTGATTCAATACCTTTCCAACGAGCTATCACTCGTTGCGATCGCTTTAGTAGCAATGAGGTCCCTTATGAAGAATTCTTCAATTTTGTCACATGACAGTGGTGCACACCACCACTAAACCAGTCACTATAAAAAAAAAAAAAATATGTAGGTACATTATTTTTTGCTGGGCAATCGATTGAGACTATTTATTTTAAAATCGGAGAGGGGTCGTCCAAAAGGTGATCGCTTTCATATGGAATTGCTCTATAATAATAATAACAAGTATTTACAACTATCATTTATAATTACAATATTTAAAATTACGATTATTTATCTCGAAAAAAATTATACCACTTTTAAAAGTGTAACAAAATTTTAATCAATTAAATTTGAAATCAATTAAATTTGAAATCAATCAAATCTGAAATCAACTAAATTTGGAAATTTCGAATCAGATAAAGTTCTGATTAAATGTGAAAAAAATTAATCTTAAATTATCATTAACATAGTTTAATGAAAATGTATGTCACATCGCGAAAAAAAAAATTAAAAATTTCCAAAAAAAATTTTAAAAATTTACTTTACCAACCGTTACAAACATTCGTTTTTAAAACGTCAATAAAAAAACTACCAAAATTTTTCATTTAATACTCACTTTGTACTCCATTGTTGAATCTGTGGGCCCATAGATGTCGATGCTGTGCGTGATGTTTCAAAAAAAAAATCAATTATATTACTTCGGTATTTCAGCGTTGGTTCTCGAATAAAAAAAACTGAAGATCAACCTTTAGGACTGTACGATCAAAAAAGTCGATATAAAGTTTTATACATTTCACAAAAAAAACGCGCAAAATCGGTAAAAATTGTACGGAAATAATTATAAAAATTATAATTCAATTTGACAATTACAAAAAAAAATCGCAAAATTATTTAATTTAGTCAAATTTAGATTAAATTTAATTTAAATTTAAATTAATTCAATTTGAATTATCATCGATTTAAACGATAAAAACAATTTTAAATTTAGATTCGAATTTAGGTTTTCGAGAGAAAAAAAAAATTTACTTCACACGTCCACATCATCGAAAATTAACGCGTGGTTTCACGTAAGTCTTAAAAAAAATCAAAGCATGTCTTTATAACGAAAATCAAAATTCAGCCGGACACATTTTCTAATTCTTCTTACAGCTGTCCCATGAACCAGCAGGTTCTGAATGTGCAACAAAAAACACCAATTAATAAACTTGCCGCAGCCACACGCTAATTTTCACACACAAAATTTCATAGATTTGCAAAGCCAGACAATTTCTAAAAAAAATGTCATAAAAAAATATTCGCCGGGAAAAAATTGGATAAAAAACAAATCATTTCGGCAGCAGCCGTCAACGTTCATATAAAAATATTCCCAGCAAAAAAAATCGCATACAAAAATCCTTTGGGCACAGCCGTCAACATGAAAAAATTTTTCCACGTGACAAAACGTTTCATGGTCGTTACCCAATATCACGGGGTCCTAAAATACAAAAAAAAATGTTTTAGGAAAAATTTCCCAATGACACAAAAAAAAACTTACCCAAGTATCTAAAAATTGTTCCGTAAGGAATAAAAAAACTAACAGTCACTCCCGTACTCCTACGGTTCAATTTGAGGAAGAAAAAAAAACAGCAGACACGTTGTTTCAAAAAAATTTCCACAGAAAAATTTATGTCCACACAGTGTGGTACAGTTTAACAATATCAAAAAAAAATTTAAATTATTACTTTTATTTAAATCACTTTGACTTTATCGTCCGGCCACTTGTTGGTAATTAAAATTAAAATTTCAAAACCAAACAAGATTCACTAAATAATGCAAAATTTGCCTACCTATTGCTTCAAAACGTTTTTTTAGTCTGAAGTGTTTTAGCTTTTTTGAGTTTTTTCTTTCTTCTGTAAAGTAACAAAAAGTCAAAATACGCCTTTTCTATATTAAGTCATCGATATGTTTCTCGAATATGAACTAGCACACTTATATGATACTTTTTGAATTTCTGAGCAGGGACGTGGTAAAAATAGGGGTTACCGTAGGGAAACATCCCCCCCTTCCCTTGGCGGCCAAGCCAAACCACTAAAGCAAATAATTTTGTATGTGATATGTGGGTTCCTTATCACGATAATTAGAACTGAAAGGTTGAAAAAGTCTTACCTTTACGTCCTGCACAAACGATTTAGGCAAAAATTCTGAAATTTAAAATATTTTATTTAAGGTAAGGGTTAATTTATTGAATATATCTTTTTGGTTTTTATAAAATCTTGGTATAAATGGTATTTAAAAGAAAGAAATTCCACCTTTACACTTCAAAAGGATAAACTACTATATTAAATATACGTTTACCTAAACAAATAATTCATTTTCCATCCTAATATATTCCGATATATAAAACTACCGGTAACGAAGTATCAGACTTTTAAGCTCGAACTATATAAAAAGAAACGTAAATTTAAAGATAATTATGTATGTTAGATTATGACTTTTTCTTATGTTTTAATCTTTTTTTGCAGGACTACCGAAAAAAGTGGTCATTCGAGATTGACATATCTGCACCCCGAATCATTTGCGTAGAAAATTTTCAGGAAAAAAATTCTTCTGTGTTTTTAATTGATTTTGGTAGATTTCAACTTTTTAAAAATGAACGATTACGCAACGACAATATAAACAATAAAAACGATGACAATATGGATAGTGATGATGAGCTATTTATGACTCCTTGCTCAACGCCTCCAGGATCACAAATAAGTCCGTCTGATACACCCGTAACTACATCAACAACAAATGCAGCAATTGCGGCCGCAACAGCAATAACGGGCCTCGACTCGTCTGTTTTTTCCAAGTTTGTAATAAACAATGACACTGGCTTGGAAAGTGCTCTTTATAGTGAAATATATGATAAATATATAATCAATCTGACAGACCTTCAAGTACTTGTGTGTAAAAATCGAGAATGCGGTTACGCGTGCTCTAAGACTTCTTCAAACTTTCATCTTTTGGACAAATTTAATATATCGCTTCAACTGGAAAGGCGAATAATAAATACATCGGACCCTGAATATCCTTCGATAACTTTGTTTGGAAATCTTCCGAAAATTGTTGCTCACATTAATGAACAGAAAATAACGGACTGTTTAAGAATTTTAAATCCCGTAAAATTTGACCTCTTTAAATCCATTAAGCATTCTGAGAAAAGCTTTGCTGATGATGTTGATATTGAGTCCAATGACAAAAACAATGCTATAGATAACAATGAACTAGTAGAAAATTCGAAAACAACAATATTTCAATTTGTTATAGGCCAAATGATTTTAGAAGTTCAGTCCAGAGAGAAGAGTATTGCCGAACTGCAAATTATAGGCGCAAAAGCAGGAATTACCAAGAAAACGGGAGAAATTAATATTAATATGTCGGTACATGGATTCCTACTTGTAGATGCCATTCAATCGTTTGGGCCCGACTTTGAATTACTGATAGCTAGTCATCGTCATGTAGAGTAAGTGCTACTATTTTATAGTGAATTCACATAGAGAAGTTAATCTACTAAGAATGGAATTAACTGCTTAATCTAGCACTAAAAAAGTCGATTAAACTATCTTTTTGATTAATAGTTAATCCAACTTTTCCTCTGCTTACTATTTCTAAATAACGCTGTATTCATACTATTAATTGCCTGCAATTCTGTGTTTTGATATATTTTCTGTTGGCAACGATAAGAAACATACATACAAAGTCAGATTAAAAGCAACGGTAACACGCTGCAGCAAAAAGAAATTGGCGCAGTCGACAACATTTTTCCTAACGCCGACATTTTTCTTGTTCCTCTTATGTCGGATTGCTATCGGCGCCACCTTGGTATTTTAAACTGGCAAAATTAATCTTTTAGCTGCCAAGTTAAACTTTTAACTGTCAGAAAGGCATATATAAATGAGGACTAAAAATTAAAAACGTGGATTAACATTAATCAAGTAGATTAATTTCGCTGTCTAGTAGTTAATTTAGACTGAAAGGTTAATCTAGTAAGAAGTGGATTAACTGTATATATTTGCACTGAAATTAGGCAGTTAATCTACTTTTTACAAGATTAACTTTTCAGTCCAAGAACCCTGTAAACTCCCTATTTACTATAATTGCTATTTTTTAAATATATTTTTTTG
Source organism: Delia radicum (assembly GCA_021234595.1). Taxonomy (NCBI): domain Eukaryota; kingdom Metazoa; phylum Arthropoda; class Insecta; order Diptera; family Anthomyiidae; genus Delia; species Delia radicum. The sequence goes on from CM037853.1 coordinate 183,177,050, forward strand.
TAGAATGGATAGTATGTCTGGAAGCCTGAAGCAAAGTGAGCCGTGTTCTCCAACATCTCCTGGTTCTCCTGATCCGAACGCGTATCAACGACCAACAAGTCCCCATATTATTAACAAGGCAGTAAACGATTTGCAAATAGGTAAGTAACACTATTTAGTTTAACCCTTTACTGGGGTTATCTATTATTAATGAATTATTGAAAAATAACTTGCATCATAAAAAAAAACAACAATTTGTTATTTTTATATTTTTCAAAATAAAACAGATTCCATTTAACAAAGTAACCCTACATTGGCTGTTTAAAAGTCTCACGTTTAGAAACTATACATTTAATTTTTAAGATTTTTTCTGTACGTGAAAGATAAAAGAATTTACAAAAATATTGTGTATAGTTTTTAAAAGAGAGACTTTTAAACGGCACCTGTTGGGTTACATTGTTATACTAGATAAATCAATAGATAAACACCGGGACCCAAAAAACTGAAGTAAAAATTCCATATTTTGCAAATATGCATCTTTTTTCACACCGAGAGTGGCCAGATTTGTAAAAACTGCAATTTATAAAACAAACTGCAGAAAAAACTCATTTCTTTTTGACGCTGAAAAAATTTATTACCCAAAAAAGTAGCAGAGTTTAGAAAATATAGAAATTGCAATACTCTCCTTACTGAGAAAAAACATATAACTTGTGGCTGCAAATAGGAAAATTAATATTTTTTCGCGACTTTAAATTGATAAATTTACTACTTTCAATGTTGCTGCTGATAGTTTTCGACATATTTGTTTTTATACTCTCCACATACTGTGATAAATGTGTATATCAGTCTTTCATTCCAATGTAACGCATCGAAATATAGGTCTTAGACACCATATGGTATATATATTCTTGATCCTTCAGTTTAAGAAGACTTAGCGATGTCCGTCTGTCTGGCTGACTGTCTGTTTGGATGGATGGCTGTCTGTATGGATGGCTGACTAGCTGGCTGTTTGGCTGTGTGTCTATCTGTCTGATTTATATTCTTAAAAGAAGAAATCATTATTTTGCTGTACAATTTCGAAAATTTTACATATTCACATTTTTTTATTTTTTTTTTTCAATTACAATTGAAATTGTTCTAAATTTTGTTTCCATGCATAGATAACATATCAAAATCTCATATTTTCTGTGTAAGAATAGCTGTAATATGAATAGGAATTTTTATTTTCATGCAAAATAAAGTTTATAAAGAAAAAAAAACAGCATATTTGTGTATTTGTAATCCAGTTATTGAGCTAAAAAGGTGAAAAATGAGAAAAAAATCGGAATTTTTATTTTTATGCAAAATAAAGTTTATAAAGAAAAGAAAAACAGAATATTTGTTGATTTGTAATCCAGTAAAAAATGTGAAAAATGGGAGAAATGGGAACTTTTGCGCTTTTTAAGGCAGCGGATGCACTTTTTTCGGGTAGGATTGTTCCGCATTTTTGTTCTCCTAATCAATATATACAACTTTGCTTCAGACACAAAAGAGATATTCCGTACGTTATACCGAGATATAACCGTGTTAAAATATAGAAAAAGTCCTAAAAATCCGCCTTGATTCGTATGGCCATTAAATTAGTACTGTAGCCAACTTGACAAAACGAATGTTGCAGAAGTTCTTATTTTTGGGGCTACTTTCACGTGCAATTCTCAGAATTGAGTTCCAAAATCATGTGTTGTACATGAAAAAAACTCAAAATTTTTTTATTATTCTTTTAAAAATAATTTACAATACGTTACAAAATATAAAAATGTTCACAATCCCACATTGACGACATAAATTAATTTAATATCTGAAAATATATAGAAATAATTATATATAACTTAAACAAATTATCTCTCAACTACTTTTTTTTTTTTTTTTTATTTTATTTATTTAAGTCTACGGGATAGATCCCTACAGACATTTTTCTTAAAAATAATAAATTAAAATAGTGTTTTAAATCTACGTATTTAGGAACAATATTATATTGCGTTTAATTACGTTAATATTTGTGGAAAAATCTATTAAATTATAAAATGTATTAAAGTCGTCGCATAATCTTCTAAATGGATCAGCATTAGCATAGTTTACGCGAAAGTAATCAATATATAATGGACTGAAGTAACGTGTTGGACGTTGAGGAACGTTGAGGAACGTTAAATGTAAGACTGTTCACCAAAAATTCAGAGCAAACGTCGCCATTTATCAGGTTGATTAAGAATGTTACATTTAGCATTTTTCTGCGGCTAATTAATGAAGGTAATTTAATTTGAGCTAACCTTGATTTATATGAAGGAAGATTAGTAGGATCAGGAAAAAGATTTCGTAAGCAAAAAATTAAAAATTGTTTTTGAACAGACTCAATAAGATTACTGTTAACGTCGTAATACGGATCCCAGACAACGCAGCAGTATTCCAAAATTGGTCTAACAAGAGACGTATATAATTGTTTTGTAATGCTTGTATCAGTAAATTCTTTAGCCCAACGTTTAATAAAGGCAAGTACCCCACGAACTTTATTAGATGTCATAGTAATATGTTGAGTAAATGTCAGTTTTGTGTCCAGTAAAACACCGAGATCGAGAAAAACATTTACGAACTCCAACTGATGTTCACCAAGAAAATATTGACCAAGATCTCCAGAATTTCTAGAAAAACGCATGTACTTGCATTTACTTAAATTCAAATCGAATAAATTTAGATTGCACCAAACGAAGAAACTATTTAAATCACGTTGAAGGTAAGCTCGATCACCAGAATCTTTATAGCTAAGGAAGATTTTAACGTCGTCAGCATACATAAGCACGTTAGAAAATTTAATTATAGATGGAACATCATTTATAAATAGAGAAAATAAAATTGGACCCAGGTGGCTGCCTTGCGGTACCCCAGAATTTACAATTATTTTCTTAGATGAGGTATTATTAAACAAAACACATTGCTCTCTAGCAGTTAGATAAGATTGAAACCAGTTTAAACAGTTTTTTGTAAATCCCATCAAGTACAATTTTTTAAGTAAAAGGCAATGATTAACTTTATCGAAAGCTTTGCTGAAATCAGTGTATATTACATCAGTATGTTTCCTTTGATGAAACCACGGTTAATTAAAACTTACATAAATTGTTGTCTAAATGATGGCTTCTTTCTAGAAACGAAACAAAACGAAATAAAAAAATATAAAATATACAACCCTTATACAAAAAGAAAACATACAAAATTTCGTAAGATGTTTGTCACTGTCTTTTGCTTTATTCTGTCTACCTGTACGTATATTTGTTTGCAATATGACCACACTACATTAATAGTCACTATAATTATTTAGTTTACAAATACTCATTTATTCTATATTAAATTTAAAGATTTTATTTTGTTTTTAATTTAATTAATAGACAATTACTGTGACAACCCTGTGACAATAAAAAATTTTAGTTTTTTCAATCCGCAATTTAGATGTATACGATACACATTGTTGGCGTCTTCTTGTTTTAGCATGTATGAAAAACAGATACAAAAATCTTCCATGATTGATTTTTTTATACGTCTTACAAAAGTTGTACTTTTTAGTACACGACAACTACTTCATTAGTAAAATATTAATAAAACATTAGTTCAAAACAGTTAAGTGCTGAATAATTATATCTTAAATTTTAGCTAAAAACATGATTTCAAAAAAAAATTTACTGAAAAATAGTATACTTGATTTACAATATGTTTTACTAACTTATTTTTTTATTGTACGTCTGTTAAAAAATATTGCAAAGAAAGGTTCTGTGAAATTTGTCGAGTAGTGTAATTTACAGTTATGAGGAACGCAACATTTTTTGTATTAAAATACTGGGAAAATTAACTAGTTAACATATTAAAGTCCTTATTTGTGCTAAAGTAATGCAGAGAGTAATCTGGTGTCATTTCTGATAGAGAGAAAAATCATGACGTCATTATCGTTTCTTCACTGGGCACCTTAGGACATTTTAACGACAACCTAAAAAATACATACTCGTATTTCATATCTCACAAAAAAATATGTTGCAGTAATCATTTTCAAAAACGTTTAGAATGTGTGCTCGAATTTCGTGGTCAAGTGGTATTTGCCACATTAGTGGCAAATTATGTGCTTAAAAAGCAGGCCTAATAATATAAAAACTATTTTTCTAAGTGATGCTTTAGATATTTACAGTTTTTGAATAAAAATAATTTATATTTAGTAATATCGAAACTGAAGGCAAAATGAAAACCATGAAATAATAAAAAATTGCAGAACCTGGTTGGTTGGTTCAAGTGGCACCTCACGCCCCTGTAAGCATGAAGTAGAGTCAAAACTTACTCCGTTTTGAAAGACCACACCACCCGTAAGGAGTTAATGTCAGGGGAACTAGATAAAGCCCGACAGATTAAGATACCAGATAAGATCCCGATATTACTGACAGGTTTTTCAGTATGCGATCGCCTAAAATAATATGTCGGATGCCCAGCAGCACCGGGCAGTCGTAGATGAGTTAACCACCGTCTCTCCCTCGCCCAGTATGGCTCAGATGCAACATTGTACGTCGCGTACCCTCCCGATCGTGTTACCGTGCCTACCTAACAGCCTGTGACCGGTCAGCACTACCGTCAGTCTCGAGACGTCCCTCCCACTCCCTACAAGTAGAGAGTTCGTACGCCCTAGATCATAGCCAGATTAAGTGCCCACAGATCTCCCTATACCACACAAGTCCCAGTGACCGGAGACCCGTACCTAAGTAATTTGGCCTGGACAGTTCTTCTCTACACTGACCAACGTGGATCGAAGATATAATGTATGAGCCAATGGACGAAGATACAAACGTTTCTCCTAACGCCGACCGCACATGATAGCCTGAATCTCCGCTTGGATGACACTGGCATGATCAGGTAGCATGAAAAATCTTCATATGTCGCATTCTCCACAGAAGACCAAAGAGCATGCACCACAACCCATTTCATCCGTCGGTATATACCCTGATGTCGAAGCCCGCCGTTGGATCTGCCCTGTTCCATTCCCGCCTAGAAGGGAAACCCGAAAAACTCTACATCAGTCAATCCTATCAGTAGTGTCGTCCGTTTCCAATCCTATCCGCTGATGGAGCTGACCAAGAAGCCTAGGATGCCCATAGGTTCTAGTCTTCCAATAACCTGCTGCTGCGAGTCTCGCCGCACTACTAGAAGAAACCGCCATCACAAATAAATCAATGTAAATAATATGAAGCATAGTATTGAAAGCCTCTGAGTTGCAAGTCTGTATCACCCCAGTAACTCCACTACACGCCTAGCGCTGCACCCTATACAGCCGATCCGTAATTACTCTCCTGGTAGTAGCCGTCTGCCATACAATAGACCCATAAGTGAGTATTCACAATAGTCGTGTACATCCACAACACCATCTTTGGGCTGAAGTCCCACCTTGAGCCAAACATCTTCCTACAAGAGTAGAACTCAACCGTTGCCTTCCTGACCTTGTGTTCGGTGTTAAGGTTCCAGGATTGTTTTGAGTCCAAGATGATGTCAAGATATTTAGCATGCCCAGGGAGGGTGAGTTCGCAGCCCTGGAGCCGCGGTAGTCTGAAGCTCGTGCTGGCCCTAGTAGTGAACAGTACTAGTTCCGTTTTGCTCGGATTCACTCCCAGACCACATCGAATTTCTCCGTTACTGAGAGTATCCAGAGCGTTGGTCATTATGTCACTAAGTATATCCAGAAACATTCCTCATATTAATATCACCACATCGTCCGCATAAGCAAAACCCTTGACACCCTAATTGTCCAGAGTTACAAGAATTGAGTTAATAACAAGGAGCCATAACAGAGGCGATATCACACCACACTCGGTTGTGCCTCTTCTGACCTGCTTTGATTTCTTTCTATTGCCCAGACAAGAGGTGACAATTGCAGGTTCTGCATTAAACTATGTAATCAAATGTGACGCGATTTCATTTTGATACTAAATTTCAAGTCCACAATTAGAATTTGCAAATATTCGAAGTTTTCCTTTATCGAGATTACAAATAAAAAATATGCCGTTCATCGCGATTATCGATTAATCGCGTTATTTTGAATTTAACGCAATTCTTCCAAATTATCAAAAAAAAAAAAAAAGTTCAGCATTTATTTTGGATTAATATAAGATTTTAAAGTTTCCCTGCGAGAAATATGATTTATTAACTCATTACGGGCAGGCCATAGTTCAGTTAGAAATTTTTCAACCAGACTTTAAATATATGGAACAGTGCTTCATTAATACATTTTTGTAATTTTTTGTTAGCTTAGTGCGCTTCTAATCAGCAACCACAGTTTATATTTCGACAGAATAAAAATCCTAAATATGGTGGTTTTTGATTATATTTAAAATTGTCATATACCATCCCCAACATTTTAAAAAGTCGGTCATATCTTCAAAAACTATATACAATCCACGAAAAATTTTAGTACAGGAATAAAGTTTCGTATTTTGATAAATAAAGTTTCGTAGGTTCAAATAAACACTCTTGAAAACTAACTTCTTGGAACACTATTTGCATACATTTAAGTTAATTTCAAAAATATTTTTATAAAAAATGCTTAATCAAAAATATAATTTTAAGTCATAATCGAAGAATTTTTGTTCGCTTAAGATTAAACGAAACGATTAAACCCGATTGCGATTACGATTATAATCGATTTGCGATCTCTACCAAAATTAATAATTTAAGTGATGGAATTTAAGATTTTAAAAATTTTGCTACTGATATATTTTTCACAAAATTTAAAAAAGTAATTAACAGTTAACGTGATTAAGCACTATCATTGTAAAATATCATGAAGTTTAAACCACAGAAAAGTGAAAAAATCATGACTTTGTGGTGTTATAATAAGCTCGTTGGACTGTTACACAGACGGTTCCGTGTTCGATTCCCAGCGACAACAACATTAATTTAGAAAGCTATCATATAAGAGTTTTCTTCTATCCCTCATACATATCACAGCGCCCACCTACAGTGTTTCCATAGCACTTAACCCCACCAAAGTAAAATAATGAATCAGGGCTCTGCACCAATAAGTTCGGCAACTCTTCATTAGGTGGTGAGCAACAACTGTGCTAATACTTATCGTAGGCATTGTTGCCAGGTTTGACGATTTATCGTCATTTTGACGATTTTTAGTACCTAAATTACTAAATGACGATTTGACGATTTTTGCTTCCAAAATGACGATTTTTTGACAAACGTTTAATATGTCAGCAAAACATGTTTATTTGCTATTATTAAAAAATCACCGGATCTATTTTTGGATTTTTATTATTTCGTTAAAATTAAAAACAATTTTTTATTGAAAGTTTAACAAAAAAGTTATTTTATGGATTCACGTTAGGTTTATTTTAATTTATTTTCTGCACTTAATAACGTTAAAGACCACTGCGAATAAACGTAGCTAAAAACAAACGAAATTTCACTTGAAAAAAGAACGACTTACATTTTAGCAAATTCAACTAACATAGTCATTTGTTTTTTACTGCTCAAAAAATTAACTACAATTGTATTATTAATGAGTGGTTCAGTCAGTGCAGCAAAAAATAAACAAACATTAATTTGTTAAATTTTTTTTAAATAAAAAAAATTAAATTACAGAAAAGTGTAAAAAATCGTATTATATTACACCGAAAGTACATGAGCACTTGAAATGTGAATTACATTATTATTCTTTTTTTTATTAAAACTTTATCCCACTTGTAACAATTTTTGAAAATATAATGACGATTTTAACGATTTTTATTGGAAAATTGGACGATTTTATCCTCAACATACCTGTCAACACTGATCGTAGGAGAAAAAGGAATGTACAAAGAGATAAATTGACAATTTATAGGTTTTTTGTTTAGGCTCTGCCTATTCTGGAGCCTCTAGCTTTTCAAAAACTTCGGGTTCGGATGAGATCTTTAGCCAGATCGAAATACTAGTATCAACCTAGCTAACATATTTGATTTGCTTTATTTTTGTAAATATACGGAGGTTGAAAGCTCGTTATAAATTAACAATAACATGCATATAATCTCGATGTATATAAAGACAAAAAACTAATGAAACTGATAAATATTTCAATGGATATCAAGTAAGGGATGGCAATCAGAGACGTTCATCTGTCTCTTGCTCTTAATGTGTTATGTTTTTTGTGCGTGGTTAATTAGAGAAAATTTTGTGTTTTTAACTTACCCTTTCTTTTGTTTATATTCGGACTCGAAACCGATGAGAGAATTGGGACCACCTGAGAGAGTTGCGCAAGATCTTGCCGGAGACCTCATCAACCAGACGGCTTATAACACTTGTTAACTTTAAGTAAATTTAACTCGTGTTATAAGCTAAATAGAACTTTCAGTTTCAAAGAGTTTTAATCGCCCATGTCCTGTGTTTCCTTACTTTTTGAATACGAAGGAATTTGAAAAACATGTTAAATGTCTAAATAAGGATTTTAAATTCATAAGTCAGTCTTATGAAATAAGAAATAAGTGAAACACGGGACTAAGGTGAATATATTATGTGCGTGAACATCAAAAGATTTTGAAATTAAAAATTTTTTGACACGTGTTTGAATTATCGACAATATATAAAAATTTTTTAAAACAACTTTTAAATTTGTGTTTTTTTTTTTTTTTTTGTATTTCTTGTATTTCTTAAATGAACTGTTAACAGTATATTTTAAGAACATACAAAATGTTCAGTTTAAAAAACTTTCAAAATTATAGGAAAATTGCAAACTTTTTAGAAGTTTGTATCAAAAATGGACATATGTGTGGAACATATGTTCGAATTCGTCCTTGTGAACGTACTTAATTACATTCACACTGTAACGACGTGGTTTTCACTTATGCGGGAGTTGGGCTCAGTCACGCCAGGGTTTTTTTTTTCAAATAACGTTATAAAACGTATAACTTTTTTTTCCTATCGTTTCACGGGAATTAACATTTAATTTACCGACACGACAACACATACACGACTACTTTTCCGACACGAAGATAAAGGGGTTCCTACACTGGCTCCACCTTTCCTAACAGATCTATGCTGGTCTGCCTTATACTGGCAGTACCATGTGTTGCTACCTTTTTACTAGTACGAACCTTCACTGGCTCTTTACTGGCGTGTGGCTGCAACTCGACTGTCCCTAACATACATTGGGTCGCTGCTTCTATACACAAATTTTCGACGATCACATACATATACATACATGCTTACAAACAATATCATCGTGGTCAGTGCTACCAACATTTTAAATATCTAAAGCTTATGACAAATCAGGGTTGTAAACTAAAGTGTCAGCATTGACAACTAGGGGTGTTGTTAGCACGTACACGAACCTACTATTTACTCAATAACGGATAACACATATTTAAAATTATTAAATACAATTCATTTAATCTAATGGTAAAATATAAGAAGAATAAACTAAAATAAAATTTAAAAGTGTTGGCCAAAACAAGCTTGTGACTTTGGTCGTTACACATCCCTCTTTCTTTCTTGTTGAAATTTGACGCACCTCTTACTTCTTTCTTCCGGGGATGAGTTTAACAGATACGTTATTGCGAGGGACGTAAGACCACCCTGTATGTTCCTAACAAAGGCAACGTTATCATGAGGTTGTGTCTCTGATTACGCGAGAGACGACCACGCGCTTCATTAATGCCGGGTACCAGCCTGGTGATGATGTCTCGTGAAATTCCGTCGCTATCAAAGTTATAAATCTCCCCGCCTGGAATACCTAGCTGTTGAGGTTGTCTTACCAAATCAGACTGATGTCCGGATCGGAAAGTGTTGACATTGATCACATCGCTGACGTCCACGGTAATGGGTTCATCAACGGAACATAGTTGGTTTTCACCACAAAAATTATTTCTCCCATTAATGTTGAAAGCTTCGCTTGTTGTCGAATTCTCTTTGGGTACTCTGTCTACGGCACATGTATTCGAATGTTCCTCAATAGGTAAACTTGAGGAAAACACAGATGGGGTTGACTGAGATGGTATCGATGGCGATGATGATGTCGATGATACGGCTGGTGGTGATGAATGGGATGGTGTGGTTGTCGACGATAACATTTTTAACGATTTTGGTGATGATGGTAGAGACTAGGTAAATGTGGATAGTGAGCTTTCGGATGATGATTTAGAGGATGACGAGGATGTTTGATGGACTTGCACTTGTTGACCGATTTCAGGCTTCCTTTGTCTACTATCCCCTTCTGCAATCTCCCTAATGCAGTTGTAACAATATACGCATTCCTTGTGAAGGGTTGGCGTAATATATTCAGTTCTATTGCTGATCAGTGGGGTAACGTTGGTCACCATTCGATGTTGTTCTACTCGACCTTGCAAGCTGTTGTTCGTTGGGATGCTCTCTAGGTCGTCCGCCAAAGCAAGGAGGTCGTTTAAATTGTTGAAGTCCCGTCGATGAATGTACCACAAGTAGGTTGGGTGCGCATTTCGAAATATTCTTTCCAGTTTTTGTGTTTCTGTCATTTTTTGAGTGTCTCATTAATTTTTGTACGGCCAAAACATAGTCTTTAAAAGATTCACGTGGGCGTTGGCATCTTTTACGAATGTCGTCGTCCAATTTTTTGAAATATCGCTCTGGTAGAAATAATTTGCAGAAATCTACTTTCAACAGCTCCCATTGACTCCAATTTTTATTATTATTTCTAAACCAGATTAAGGCCTTATCTTTTAATAATTCCGGCATAACACAGGGCAGATTGTTTCGATTAACCTTATACATCTCCGCCATTTCTTCTATTCGTTCGATAAACAACAACAGGTCTCGTCCTCCATTATAACAAATTCCCCATTTTCGAACTAAATCAATAATGTTGGTGATATTCGTACCATTCATGTTTGGCTTGTAATTCAAGTAATCTGTTCGCCCGATCCGGCGGGTGTTCCTCTGCCAGAAATTGTGCCATTAGCCGTCTCATTTCGTTTACACTGTGGGCTGGTGTTATTTTAAATTCGCCTAAGTAGGTCTGCAGATCTTCTTTCCGTAAGGTATATGTCCAAGCCGCCTTCAACATGATGTTACACTATTTCTTTTGACTTTACTATAGAGCTGTTGTTCTTTCTTTTTTTTACCAGGTTTACCAAGTTTTCTTGTATTTAACCAAGTTATTCTACCAAGTTTTTTCAGAAATTGTTCACAAGTTTTTTTTTCTTTTTCAAGTCCCTGCTCGGGCGCCATTGTAACGACGTGAATTTCACTTATGCGGGGGTTGGGCTCAGTCACGCCAGGGTTCGTGAAATAAAACGAGTTTTTATATTTTTTTTTCAAATAATGTTATAAAACGTATAACTTTTATTTCCTATCGTTTCACGGGAATTAACATTCAATTTACCGACACGACAACACATACACAGTGTTGCCAGGTATGTTGAGCATAAAATCGTCAAATTTTCCAATAAAAATCGTCAAAATCGTCATTTTATTTATAAAAATCGTCAAAAAATCGTCAAAACAAAATATATTTGTTACAAGTGGGATAAAGTTTTAATAAAAAAAGAATAATAATGTAATTCACATTTCAAGTGCTCATGTACTATCGGTGTAATATAATACGATTTTTTACACTTTTCTGTAATTTAAACTTCGAAAATCATGATATTTTATAACGATAGCACTTTACCACTTTAACTGTTAATTCCTTCTACATGGTTGGTTGGTTGGTTTAAGTGGCAGCTCACGCTACTCGTGAGCATCAAGTAGAGTCAAAAAGCGACTCCGTTTTGAAGAGACCACACTACCCGTAAGGGACTAGTATCCGGAGTACTAGACCCACCCCGTTCGGTTAAGATAACGTATGAGATCACCGAATCCCACACGTGATATTACCGAGAGGTCGTCCAGAATATGGTCACCCAAGATCCGGAGTCGAATATTCTTCTACATAATTCTGTAAACACCACTTCAGTAGCACAATTTTTAAATCTTAAATTCTTTTACACAGTTTAGAAATTCTTTAACAGTGTTATTTTCTTTAATTATTAAATACAATAAATTGTGAAATTTTTGATTATTTCATATTTTTCATTTTGGGTTGATTTTTAATATTACTAAAAATTATTTATTATTTATATTATTATTTATTTTTATTTAAATATTATTGCATGTTTTTCCATTTTCAAATATAAATTGTATATCTGAAGTTTCACTTTTAAACACTTTATTTATATTATTATTAGGCCTGTTTTTTAAGCACCGGATTTATTTTAGGATTTATAAATCAGAATATTCAAACTCGATGTTTGTTTCGCAAAAACTTGCATATTTTTTTTTTAATTTAAAAAATATTTTATTTTTATCTCAATCTTACACTAATTAAACTTTATAAAAATTTAAATCTTGAAAAAAGCAGGGTTGGCATTCAATAACTTTTCACAATAACGATTGGCTATCACAGTAACACTAATAGCGGAATGGAAATTTAAAAAAAGCGATTCCATTAAAGACATGTTTCTTCTTATGTAAACGGTTTTAGTTTTTTATTTAACCTGTTTGATTTTGAAATATCTTGAGCTAGTTAAAGTCGAAATAAAACACCGAAACGACGATTTATAACGCTATTTTGTTGATGTAACAAAATTTAATGGGTAGAATTTTGAAATAACCCCTGTAAAGACACATGCCACTATTGGAATCGTAGCTTTAAAACGTTCATAACGGCATTGGTGTGGCCTTATCGGGCAACTGACATTGTAATGAAAAGGTAGTGTTTGCCAACAATAAAAAAGTAAGCACATACTCAGGGAACTTCTGATGTAAATATTTGTCGTTGTTTCAGTTGTAATACAGTATCTTTATTTTTGAGTGAAAAAAACAGTTATTTGTAGAAGAAATTTAATTTTTGACTACAATTGTAGTTCATTTAAAAAACAAACCACATTAAATAACAGTATTATGATCTTACATTCATTTTATACAATATTTTTTTTTTATTTAAAAAAATAAAACAAATTAATGTTTGTTTATATTTTACTGCACTGACAGAACCACTCATTAATAATACAATTGTAGTTAATTTTTTGAACAGTAAAAAACAAATGACTATGTTAGTTGAATTTACTAAAACGTAAGTCGTTATTTTTTCAAGTGCAATTTCATTTGTTTTTAGCTACATTTGCAGTGGTCTTTACCTTTATTAAGTGCAGAAAATAAATTAAAATAAACCTAACATGAAGCCATAAAATAACTTTTTTGCTAAACTTTCAATAAAAAATAGTTTTTAATTTTAACGAAATAATAAAAATCCAAAAATAGATCCGTTGATTTTTTAATAATAGCAAATAAACATGTTTTGCTGACATATTAAACGTGTGTCAAAAAATCGTCATTTTGGAAACAAAAATCGTCATTTAGTAATTTAGGTTCTAAAAATCGTCAAAATGACGATAAATCGTCAAAATGACGATAAATCGTCAAACCTGGCAACAGTGCACATACACCATGTAAGTATTCAATCAAACGTACTCTTTTAATGTTCTCAATCAATTTCTCAATTGAATAAGTAGTCTCAATTTGAATAAGTAGATAAGTAGTTTTTTTATGTGTTCTATTGTTTTTGTATATTAGTTTTTATTGTTGTTCATCAAAACAATTATAATTACGATGCCAAAGATGATCATACACGCATGATTGTGTATTTTACGTTGCGCTTTTCATTTCGGGGAATTTAACGTATTGAATTTAGTTTACAGTATTGCAGAGACTTAAATAAGTGTTTTCATGAATCGAAATCGTTTATTAATGGTTAATTTGAAGAACGTTTTCATGAGTTGAAATCGTTGGTGAATTTTGTTAAGTGATTCGAGTACTTTTTGTTATGAGTTAAGATAAGGTAATTTTATTTGATGATTTGAAACTTTTTCATGTGTTGAAATTGTAAGAATATTTTGTGATCGACTATTATCGCATGTGTAATTTAAGTTTAATGAGAATTTCACAAACTTGATTAATTTTAATTGGAGATTTAAGATTTTTAATTCGTTAATTTAAAAATTATAATTGATTTGATGACAATAATTTATGAATATAATTTGTATGCTGATGTTTATTATATTTATTTTCTGTAAAATATTGAATATTATAACATTAATTGATTGATATTATTTTATTGTTATATTTTTAATCATTATATTGAAATTATATAACTGGAATAATTTTGTAATTCGAAATGGAATTGATAGAGATTTTGACACTGACAGTAGAGGGCTTGCAGGGTAAACTGTGGGAATTTGGTTTATCGACTGAGGGCGCGAAGACGGTTTTGCAGGAACGGTTAATAGGACATTTTCGGACTTTGGGTAATGACGAGGATGCAGTTTCTGAGTACGACGAAGTGGCTTCGGGTATTCAGCAAGTAGTCGTTGCAGAACAGCCTGGTTCTAACTTTTCCCTGAGGGACATAGAAGATGCGATATCGAAATTTTCAGGCGAGGGCCAACCGGAAGTAGATCAGTGGCTGCAAGATTTTGAAGACTGCGCTTTTACGGTTAAATGGAATGACCTGCAAAAATATATATACGCCCGACAATTGTTAACAGGTGCTGCAAAGATTTTCGTTAGAAGTCAGGGTAACGCGCGCGAATGGAGATCATTGAAAAGTTCTTTAAAACGAGAGTTCGGAACAAAACTTTCCTCAATAGAAGTACACCGGTTATTGAAAAGTCGCAAAAAGCGAGCTACCGAAAGTTTTCGCGAATATCTGTACAGTCTTATGGAAATCGGATCGCCAATTAGTTTAGACCCTGAAAGCATAATGGAATATTTTATAGAGGGCATTCCCGATTCGAAAGCAAACAAGACCATTTTGTACCAGGCGACTAGCATAGATGATTTAAAGGTGAAAATCAAGGTTTACTAGAAAGTTAGAAGTCCAACACAACCATCGAATCCCAAACGATTTGGTCTGAGACAAGATAATCAAAATGATTTAAAAAGTTCGGAGGAAAATGTACAAAGATGCTTTAAGTGTGGAGAAAAGGGGCGTTTGGCAAATAGTTGCAAGTCACGTGAGATAAAATGCTTCAAATGTAAGGAATTTGGTCACAAGTCATTTAATTGTGATAAAAACGCCAAAGACGAGAATAAAAGGGTTATTAAAAAGGAAAATAGTAATGTTCATACAATGTCATCATACTCGGTTGTGAGACCACAGGAAATTGGAATTTTTCGCCCGAATCGAGTTTTTAAGGATATTAAGGTTCGTGGTTTCGAGCTATCTGCTTTGATCGATACTGGTAGTGACATCAGTTCCGTACGATACGATTCCTTAATGATGAAGGGTGATATAGAGTTAAGTCCTCAAACAAGAACTCTAATCGGAATAGGTGAGAAGGAAGTTACCACTATTGGATGTTTCACAACTACCGTTGATCTCGATGGAGTTTCGGTACCATTTACGTTTCTCGTAGCGCGAGAACGGGATATTTTATATTCGGCCGTTATTGGAAACGATGTTTTTGATTATGTAAAGCTGTTAGTCGATTCAGAAGGTGCTAAATTCTTTCCAAAAAGTGCTGACCAAAAGGGTAAACCTTTTCAAGCGAATGAAATTGAGGATTTATCGAAGAATAATTCTGATTTTGAAGAAATTGTACGGGACCTAAGTGAAATCTGTATTTCAACCCAAATTAGTGAATTTGATTTAGATCACTTGAGACGTGACACTAGAGATAATGTTATAAAGATAATTGATGAATATAGCCCAGTGAAGCCAAACACCTTTCCGGTAAAAATGAAGATTATAATTAGTGACGAAGTCCCCGTGTGTCACAATCCGAGGAGAATGTCTTACGTAGACCAGCAGGCTGTAGACCAACAGATCGAAGAATGGCTGAAAGATGGAGTCATAAAACCTAGTTATTCAGAGTATTCGTCACCGGTGGTTTTGTTGTCTGAACGAGAAAATTGTTCGTGATAATTTCCCAATGGTGATGATAGATGACGTACTACAGCGCCTTCAAGAGGCAAAAGTTTTTATAACGCTAGATTTAAGAAATGGGTTTTTCCACGTTCCTATTGAGGAGAATTCCCAGAAATATACATCGTTTGTTACGCATAATGGACAATATGAATTTTTATACGTTCCCTTTGGGATATCCAACTCTCCAGCTGTTTTTTGTCGTTACATTGCAGCAATATTCCACGATTTAATCAGGGATGGCACTTTAGTAGTGTATATGGATGACATGGTAATACCATCAAAAGATGAAACGGAGGCCATTGAAAAATTGCGGAAGGTTTTGAAAGTCGCG
This sequence comes from Delia radicum, assembly GCA_021234595.1. Taxonomy (NCBI): domain Eukaryota; kingdom Metazoa; phylum Arthropoda; class Insecta; order Diptera; family Anthomyiidae; genus Delia; species Delia radicum. The sequence goes on from CM037853.1 coordinate 183,193,333, forward strand.
GAATCAAACGGACTTAATATAAAATGGAGCAAGTGCCAATTTTTGAGAAAAAGGATAAGTTTTTTGGGATACATAATAGAAGATTCAACAATTTTACCATCTAAGGAAAAAACAGCTGCGGTTGAAAAGTTTCCTGTACCCAAGGATCGAAAGGCCATACAGAGATTTTTAGGGTTAACGTCATACTTTCGTAGATTTATACAAAATTATGCTGTGGTTGCCAAACCGCTTTCCGATTTGTTGCGGAAAAACGTGAAATTCAAGATGGATGATGAGGAAATTATAGCATTCCAACAGTTAAAGACTTCGTTGGTTAGTGCTACTGTGTTGAGATTGTATAATCGTAAGGCTTTGACGGAAATACATACTGATGCTAGCATGCATGGTTATGGGGCAGTTCTTTTACAAAAGGACTCCGAGGACCAACAATTGCATCCAATACAATATATGAGCCGCAGAACTACTCCAGCCGAAGAGAAATACCACTCATACGAGTTAGAGGTATTGGCCATTATAGAGGCCTTGAAGAAATGGCGAATATATTTGATGGGAATAAAATTTAAAATTGTTACGGATTGCAATGCATTTGCAATGACCATGAAAAAACAGGACGTTCCATTAAGAGTATCCAGATGGGCGCTATTCCTTCAAGAATTCGACTATGTGATAGAACACAGATCCGGTTCTAAGATGAGACACGTAGATGCCTTAAGTAGAGTTTCATGTTTGATGATGGAGGATTCTCTTCGTCATAGAATAAGGGAAGCTCAATTGTAAAATGACTGGATAAGAGCAATAAGTAAAATTTTGGAGAAAGAGGATTATGAAAATTATTACTTGAAATATGGCATTGTCCATAAAGATCCTGCCGAGCAGCTTGTAGTTATACCAACTAGCATGGAGCGAGAGATAATTGAAGTTGCACACCGCCAAGGACATTTTGCCACGCGGAAAACACAGGATTTGATCGAGAAAACATTTTATATTCCGAAATTAAGTGCAAAAGTAGAGGGCGTGGTAAAGAGTTGCGTCGAGTGTATTATGGCAGAATCAAAGGCCGGCAGGAAGGAAGGATTACTTAATCCGATTGATAAGGCTGACAGACCATTGATAACTTATCATTTGGATCATGTTGGTCCTATGGAAGTAACCCATAAGCAGTATAACCACATTTTAGTGGCCGTTGATGCTTTCTCGAAATTCGTCTGGCTTTACCCTACGAAGAGTACAGGGACTAATGAGGTAGTTGATCGTATGCGTAAGCAGTCGGCAGTCTTTGGTAATCCAGTACGTATAATTACAGATAGAGGTACCGCTTTTACGTCAAATGGATTCAAGGAGTATTGTGAGGAGCAGAAAGTTCAAAATTTGTTAATTGCAACAGGGGTACCTCGAGGAAATGGTCAAGTGGAAAGGATGCATCGAATCATTGTGCCAATGTTGACAAAACTGTGCATAGAGCATCCACAAAATTGGTATCGTTATGTAGACAGGGTTCAGCAAGTGATAAATAACACGCCAACTAAAAGCACCGGTAATACCCCCTTCAAGATACTAACTGGTCTCGAAATGAAAACCAGGGACAATCTAGATATTGGAGCTACATTGGAGGAAATAGCTATCAATGAACTAAATGAAGATCGTGATGTCCTGCGAGATAAGGCACGAGAAAATATCCAGAAAATACAGCAGGAAAATACGCGTTACTTTGATAGAAATCGAGTGCCTGAAAGAGGATACAATGTTGATGACCTAGTCGCCATTAAGCGTACACAGTTCGGTTCCGGTTCAAAGCTGAAGGCAAAGTTTCTAGGACCATATAGGGTTGTAAGAAAACTTGGGCAATGTGAGGGATCTAGGAGATGTAACACTGTTGTTGAATACATGAAACCGTGGAGTACTACATTCGGAACGAATGCTACATCAGGAGGGCCGAATGTGGGATCGGGCGTTCAAGGGTTAAGACAGAATACTGCCGAAACAGTAACACATAGGAACAAACGGACATGATGACAGGTTGAAACGGACAAAAGTTAGTTGAAGTTGTACTCTCGAAGAGAAAAGTAAAATCGGACAAAACGTCGCTAATTAAAATGTATTATTTTAAATTCTATAATTTTTGTAATAAACTAATTATTTACTATTAAACAAATATTTTAAACTATGAAATAAACAATTGAAAATTATTAGATACAAGTGATGTGTTTTAATGAAAGAAAGAAAATCCTACATATATATAATTGAAATTTAAATTTTTGTTGGGTATGATTATTATTCATCCCTTTTCGTTTTTAAAAAAAATTATGAAACAAACAAGTTGATCAGGCTTGGTTATTTCATGATTTTTTTTTTGACTTAAGCATACAAATACTAGAATTAAATTTATATACATATTCTTTTTTTTCGTTTTTAAATTGAATATTTTTTTTTATATTTTTAAATTGAACATTTTTTTTTGTAAATTGTGAATGGATAATTTTAGATAAATTTCTGATTGTGATTAATCTTTGTACTTTTCATGTATTTATAATATCATAGAAGAAGTTTAATTTACTTTTCATGATTTTCTTAATCTGTTTTTGTGTACAATTTTTTGTTTTTTGTAAATTTATTATAAATTTTTACATTAGCGCCGTCAATGTTTTTTACAACATACGGACCATCATAAATGCTTTTATGTTTTTCATGTAGTGCCATCCCTGTAAGTTATTCATACTAAACACATCTAATCTACTACTCTAGTTAATCTACTCTAATTATCTACTTATTACTACTATTGTTAATATACTTAATCTCATTATTACTCATTAAATGGTGATCAATAAAAAAGATGACATTCAGTCTGCATTGAACATTACACCCGATCGTTTCATTTGACCGGATAAGTATAAACCCTTATATGGCGACCGTGACTTCTTTTTTTGTACACCGGTACAATGTATATACACCGGCATATACATATGTGTACAAAACAAATTGTTTAAAAGGACAATAAATATGAAAATTTAAACTAAAAAAAAAGTGTATGTGATTTTATAACATAAAAAAAAAATAGACAAAATTTACGAAAATTTAAACTAAAAAAAAGTGTATGTGATTTTAAAAAAAGACAAAATTTATGAAGTTTTAAACAAAAAAAAAAAGTGTATGTGGTGAATCAAATTTAAAATAAAAGAAGGCAAATCAAAAACTATGGAAAAATTATAAATTGGAAAATGAAAGTGCAAAAAAAAAATTCAAGGGAAAATTACACAGTGACACAAAAGGAAAAAATATGCAGAACTAGTAATATAATATAAAAAAAAAAAAATCGAATTTTTGGAAAAACTGTATAAAAAGTTAATATATAACACAAATAAATTTTTTTTTTTTAAAATAAAGAAAAATTAAAAGATTATTAGTGGAACAAGTGTCAAGTGTCTGAAAAAAAAGAACAAAAAAAAAATGGGTAACCTTGAAAACCCACAAAAAATAAAACTAGGAAGTGACTGTACTAAAAATCTAAAATAAATTTGGGAAAAAACCACAAGTTTAAGAAAAAAAAATCAAACGGGACAAATCAAAATTTAAAATTTAACAAAAGAAAGAACAACAAGCGTTATTATTAAAAAGAAAAAAACAAAACTTCTAGAACACACATACACACATAAAAGTACCGGTCAAAATCGTCATCATGTCATTTTTTTTTTACAACATCATCAACGGGATCAACACAAAAGAAACAAAAATAATTAAAATGAGAAAAAAAATTTAAGTGAGATGGTTATCGTGGAAAAAACTTAAAACGGAAATTTTATATGAACTTTTCTTTACTTATCAGAAAAAAAAAAACAAAAATAATTAAAAGCGTAAAGTTATAAATTAAATAAAATTAAATTAAAGATTTGAATACAAAAATTCTAAAAATTAATTAATTTCAAATTGGTGGAAAACTATAAAAGTGGAAATAAAACAGAAATTTTTAACAATTTTTTTTAATTATTGGAATCGTCCGTGGTAAAAACTACAAAAAAAAATAAATTTGGAAAATAAGTGAAACAAAACTTTTAAAGAATATTAACTGTAACAAACAATGACGGAACTGTACCAATTTCAATTTTTTTTTTTTTAAACCCAAAAGAGTGGTGACGAAAAGTGCAAAATTATAGAAAAACAATAACGGAAAAATTAACGGAAAGTAAGAAAAAAAAACTGAGTGGTGTACGTGATTTGCTATAAGTACAGTGGAATATAGAAATAACGGAAAAGTACAAAAAAAAATTTTTTTTAACAAAAAAAAACTCTCTAAATTCAAACTTTAAAAAAAAAAGAAATATAATAAAAATTTAAGTTAAAGAAAATAAGACTAAGAAAAAGTTGAAAGAGAACTTATATATAAAAAAAAAAAAAAACTCAAAACTATGGAATTTGAAAAAAGAAACAAGAAACCAAAAGAAAACCAAAAGTGGTGACTTAAATAATAAAAATTAAATTACGTTAGGAAAAGTTTGGAAAAAGTTTCAAAAACAAAAAAAAAAAAAATTCTAAAAAACTATAAATCTACAATGAGACTGTACCTTTTAACAAATTGCAAAATGTATAGTCGGGAAAAAATGGTGGAAATTTTCAAACAAATAACGGTGAAAAACATTTGAGTGCAGGCCAAGCCGAAAAAAAAGAGAAGTGCTTATGCAAAGAAGTGGGGAAAAAAATGTTAACAACTATAATGAAAAAAAAAAACAACAAATTCACAACTATACAAACACTGAAACAACAACAAATACAACAATTTTAAACAAATACTTCAACTACTGAAATAACAACAAAAACAACAATTATAATAAATAACTACAAAACACCGAAACAACAAAAAAAACTAACTAGTGAAAACCAACGAATCAACAAACAACGATAGCGACAGGCGGCAGGCGACAGCAGCATAAGTCAACTCAACTTTAGTCAACAAATTTAATCAAAGGCATTGTCAACCACAACTATGGCAGCAGCGAAGCGGTTCAGCGTAAATATTAAAAACATATATAATATTTTTTTTTAATTCCTGTAATATTAATTAATATTAGTAATAATATAAAAATTACACTGTAATTATTATTAACTAACATTAAACACTATTATTACATTTATACTTCTATTTGAACTTACAAATATACTTACATTTATACTTACATTAATACTTACATTTGTAATTATCTTTTATATCATACAATAGTATTTTTATAATAAAATGAAAGTATTAATTAAATTTTTTCTTTGGTCTTAAAGGAAGACAAATTAGGAAAAAGTTGAAATTTTGAACTTGTGTTGTATTACAATACTAGATCGGTAAAATTTAAATTAATTTCTTTTTTTTTACATTTTGAATTTTCGAGCTAAAAACTAAAAATTAAACTTGATTTAACTACAGTTTAAACCAAGACAGTGTATCACAATAAAGTTTTAAATTTCAACTAAGCTAAAGAGGAAAAAAACATAACTAATTTTAATGCCAAAGTTTGATTTGCAAAGTTTTAATGATTTAATCAAAAAATTTTATAAAATAAAAAAACGCATTTTGCAAAATAGACCTCTGTCAACAAAAGAAACTAAAAGAAATGAATATATAGAATTGCTTATCGATAATTATAACGGTATTTTGTCATATACAGGTGAACATTTTGAACAACTATCGATTGCTACAAAAACAGAAATATTAGATCGAATTGCACATAGCAGGGAGCTTTTGGTTAGATGTTTTGGCAAATTAGATTGTAAAATTAAGGTGCCTCATGATATTGATTTGTTTGAGTTAGTTAATAGAGAAGTTTTAACAGATATAGATTCTGATTCGGAGGATAACGGGTTTTTAGAAGAAGGAAATACGGTTGAAGAAGAATCAGATAATACGATAGATATTGATTCAGAAATTCATTTAAAATCGGAAATGGCTACTTTGGAGCAAAAGAGATCTTTTATTAGCATGTGTGCTGGCATAATAAGGGAAAATTATAGCGGCGATCCACTGTCATTACAATCCTTTCTGGACAAAATCAATTTGATCCAAGATTTAACTGATCCTAATTTAACGGGTACTTTCGTATCTTTTATTAAGTCAAAGTTAGAGGGAAAAGCACGAGAAGCTTTACCCGATACTGTTAGTACAATAGAGGAAATAAAAATAGCATTGAAAAGTAAAATAAGGCCAGATAATTCGAAAGTAGTTGCTGGGAAAATTGCAGCACTACAAGTAAGAAATAATAATTTTTCTGATTTTGCGAAACAAACAGAAGAGCTTGCTGATGCTCTTGAACGATCTCTCGTTATAGAGGGCATGACAAAGGTTAAGGCACATGAGATGGCAGTCGAGCAGACTGTTAGCATTTGTCGATTGAATGCCAGATCAGATTTAGTAAAATCGATTCTTGCTTCTACAACGTTTACTGATCCGAAGGATGTCGTAGCTAAGTTAGTCGTGGAACAAACAAACGAATCAAAAGAAAGACAAGTTTTAGCCTTTCAATCTCGTGGCAACAATTCACACAATTTTTCAAATAGAAACAGTTACAATCGTGTTAACAGCAATCGTGGCAATAATTTTTATCGTGGCAATAATTCCTATCGTGGCAATAGTTATCGTGGCAGCAGTAATTCACGAGGATTTAATCACAATCGTAATACTTATACTCGAAATAACTATAATAATGGCAACAATCGGTTTAATAACACTAATTATAGAGGCAATTTGACCAACAATTATAGAAACAATTCAATTAATCAAAATGCAAGGGCTTTGCCTTTAAACGCGGAAGCCCCTCAGCAGGTAATGTTGGGGGAGATAAATCACAACTAGAAGTTGAAAACCAATTAAAACCCAGAAAATCAATTTATACCTTAAATCTAAATTACGCTGATATAATTTTTCTAAATTGTACGGAAACGTATAAATCGTGTAATTTTTTAGTGGATTCTCAAGCCGATATTTCGGTTCTCAAAATTTCTTGTATTAAATCAAATATAAGACTCAACGAAAATGAAAGAATAGATATTTCTGGCATAACTACTGCTTTAATTTCTACTTTGGGTACGATTCATACAAATCTTATCATACAAAATTATTTAATACCGCAAACTTTTCATATTGTTGAAGATGATTTTAATATTCCGTCTGATGGAATTCTTGGGCAGGATTTTTTAAAGGCAAATAAGTGTAAAATTAATTATGAGAATATGTCAATATCATTTTGGCATAACGGTAATAAAATAAGAATTCCAGTCGTACATGGTACAAGTAGTGACAATTGTATTATCCCGCCGAGATGTGAAGTTTTTAGAATTTTTAAATTAGGTAAAGTTACAGAACCACTTTTCGTGGATTCGCAAGAAGTTTGTGATGGCATATTTATTGGCAAATGTATTGTCGAATCAGATACACCTATTTTGAGGATAATGAACACAACAAATGAATATAAATTTATTAAAAATATTAACATTAAATCAGAAAAACTTAGCAATTTTAACATTTTCTCAATTGATAAAGTTAGCTCGGAGGATAAACGCATCGAAAATCTTAAAAATATATTGGAAAATCAAATGCCAAGCGGCGTCAAGGATGATTTACTACCATTATGTGAACAATATGCGGAAATTTTTGCTTTAAAAAGTGACAAAATGTCCGTGAATAATTTTTATGAACAACAACTACGATTAGTTGATAGTTCACCCGTTTACGTCAAAAACTACCGTCTGCCTCATTCACAAAAACACGAAATTGATAAACAAGTAAGGAATTTATTACAAAATGATTTAATAGAACCTAGTCATTCTAACTACAATAGTCCGTTAATTTTAGTATCAAAGAAGAGTATAGATGGTCAAAAATCTTATAGAATGTGTGTGGATTTTAGAGCGGTAAATAAAAAACTGATAGCAGATAAATTTCCTCTGCCTCGCATTGATGATATTTTGGACAACCTTGGTAGGGCTAAATATTTTTCAATACTAGATTTATTTTCTGGTTTTCATCAAATACCAATTCATCAAGATTCAAGAGATATAACATCCTTTAGCACAGATCGTGGTTCATTTAGATGGAAAGTTTTACCATTTGGTTTAAATATAGCTCCGAATTCATTTTCACGTATGATGTCGATCGCATTTTCTGGTCTTTCACCAGACCAAGCCTTTTTATATGTCGATGACATTATTGTTACAGGTTGTAGTAAACAACACCATTTAAAAAATTTAACAAACGTTTTTGATATCTTCAGAAAATTTAATTTGAAAATAAATCCATACAAATGCAACTTCTTCAGACCAGAAGTTACTTTTCTTGGTCACAGATGTACATCAAAAGGTCTTTTACCTGATGATTCAAAATAGAAACAATAAAAAATTACCCCATTCCAAAAGACAAAGATGCAGTTAAAAGATTTGTAGCCTTTGCTAATTATTACAGAAGATTTATAAAGAATTTTGCTGTATTGGCAGCACCTTTAAATTTTATACAGTAGTTTTGATTTAACTGCCTTTTACTTACGTGCACTTTTCACATAACTGCACAAAATTTTGGTTTCGTTGTTATTTTACAAAATTACGTATGCAATTGCCTTCATTAAGTGCACTGTGTATACCTGCGCATTTAAAATAAGTGCCTCATGTTTTTGGCAGTTGTACATTATTTTCATACAAAAGATCGCCGTTAGCTGCCTCTTATGTTTTGCTTACTTAGTTAGTTTGGTTAGTTAACGCTTGTACCTACATAAATTTGTATGTAAAAACCTTATAAAATTTTTTATGAATGTTTTTTATTTTCGTTTTGTTGTTTTTTATATAAATTCTATTGTATGAAATAAACAATTAATAAAAATAAATTAAATCATATCTGGTCTTTGCAGTTTTCAACAATTTAGTTTACCTGCACTTTAAGGCAGGTAACCAATTTGAGTTAGCAGCGCTTTTGGCTTACCTGCACAAAAATTCGTGCAGAAGTTGGTTGTGCAGCTAAGTCAAAACTACTGTAACTCGGAAAAAAGTGCATTTTAATTGGGATGACAAATGTCAAAGAGCTTTTGAGGATTTAAGATCTAGTTTACTATCGCCGAAATTACTACAATATCCAGACTTTAACAAAAAAATTTTAATAACCGTAGACGCATCTAAGGTTGGCTGCGGCGCAGTTTTAAGCCAAGATTTCGATGGAAATGATTTACCAATTTATTTTGCATCTAAATCATTCAATAATGCGGAACAAAAGAAACCCACTATAGAACAAGAACTGCTAGCGATACATTTTGCGATTAAACAATTTCGACCATACGTTTATGGTACTGAGTTTACAGTTAGGTCCGATCATAGGCCTTTGGTTTACTTATTTAATATTAAAGATCCTTCTTCTAAATTAACGAGAATCAGATTGGAGCTCTCGGAATACAACTTTACAATAGAATACATTAAAGGTAAAAATAACGTAGCAGCTGATGCACTCTCACGCATTTCAATTGACGAGTTGAAAAGCGCGACAGGAGCAATTTTTGCAGTGACAACCCGCGGTATGTCCAAGCAAATTCAGGAGGAACAGGAAAATGTAGTTGTACCGAAGAAAGACGACAGTATAGTCAAAATTCCAATATATGACAAATTCTCCCATGAATTTAACAAAAATATACCAAAGATCAGATCTGAGATTTTATATACAAATGAAAAATTAACAAAATTACGCATAAAACTTTACAGAAAATTTAAAATTATTCTATGTTTAAATATTACGATTGATAACGAAACATTAAATTTAGATGATATGCTTTTGAGGCTACAAGAGGAAGCCGTCAATCAGAAAATTTTTACAGTAGAATGGCCGAAAGATGATATATTTTTTACTATTTGCACAATACAGAAATTAAAAGACCATGGCATTAGGACATTGGCAAATTTAGAAATTTTACTAACTGATCCAATAGAGACAGTTCTTGATAAAAGTAGAAAAGAGGAGCGCATGAACGTTTATCACAATGATCCACTCTTAGGAGGGCATTGTGGACGTAAGAAATTATATGCGAAATTGAAAACGAACTATTTTTGGAGAAATATGACAAAAGATATTGCGAAATTTGTTAAAAGTTGTGATAAGTGTGAGAGAAACAAAGTGAAACCTGGTAATAAAGAGGAATTAGTTTTAACTCCAACCCCGATTAAACCTTTCGATATAGTAGTTTTAGACACTATTGGTCCCTTAGCAGAGTCTAATTTTGGTAATAAATATGCATTAACTTTAATATGCGATTTAACAAGATATTTGGTAACGATTGCTATTCCGGATAAAAGCGCGAATACAGTTGCCCGTGCAATTTTCGAAAATTTTATTTTAATATACGGTTCGATGAATTCCATTAAGTCAGATTTAGGAACTGAGTTTAAGAACGAGGTATTAAACGAATTATGTAAATTATTAAAAGTTAGATTAAATTTTTCAACGGCTTATCACCATGAACCGTAGGCACAGTGGAGCGTAACCATAGGGTTTTTAATGAATATTTGAGAGCGTATATTAATGAAAATATTTCAGAATGGGACACTTATCTGAAATATTTTACATTTTTTCACAATACAACTTCTAATACAGTTTTTGATAACAAATTTTCACCATATGAATTGGTTTTTGGTAAACATGCAACGCTACCTAAAGAGGTTCTAAAAGGGAAAATTGATCCAATTTATAATGTTGAAAATTATTGTAAGGAAGTAAAATACCGTTTTCAGAAAACCCATAATTTGGCAAGAGATTTAATTATTAAACACAAATTACGAAATAAAGATTTTTACGATAAATATGCAAAACGCATGACATTAAAAATAAATGATATGATATTGATTCAAAAACAACCATATGATAAATACAAGAGTATTTATGATGGTCCATATACTGTTAAAAGCATTGATGGTTGTAACGTAACGGTATATGATAAAGTAACAAATAAGGAAAAGACTGTTCATAAGAACAGAATTAGAAAAACATAAGTAAAAATAGCCAATTCTATTATTTTCATTTCATTTCAAAAAAAAAAGGGAGGAAATCTAAACGATAATCCAACCGAAAAGCTAAATACTACCCCATTAAAAAAAAAAAAAAAAAAAAAAATTCTACATAGTTAAAAAAGCTAAATGCTATGTGATTAAATCATTAAATATTTACACTGTAAATTAAAAAGGAATAAAAATAGTTAATATTAAACTATATAAAAAATTTTGTAATAATTAATATTTAATTAATTATTGTTACCTACATTAATACATTTATAATAATACATACTTTTATATATTTAAGGAGGAAAAAAGCAAGAACTAAACAAGGACGGTACCCCTTGTTTACTTCTTCCTTTTTTATTATAAAAAGGGAGGTGTAGTGCCATCCCTGTAAGTTATTCATACTAAACACATCTAATCTACTACTCTAGTTAATCTACTCTAATTATCTACTTATTACTACTATTGTTAATATACTTAATCTCATTATTACTCATTAAATGGTGATCAATAAAAAAGATGACATTCAGTCTGCATTGAACATTACACCCGATCGTTTCATTTGACCGGATAAGTATAAACCCTTATATTCATAAGGTTCTTTTTGTAGTACAACACTATCATTAATTTGTAATGTTATGGGTTTAGCATGTATATCATAAAAATTTTTGTTTCTTGTTTTATGCTTATCAATTAAATTTTTTGCTAAAATGTTAGTTTTCTGTAACCTGTGTTTTACTTCTGAACTATAATTGTCAATATTGTAGATCGGTTCTAAATTCGTATTTGTATCATGTAAATTTGTTGCATTTCTGCCAAAAACTAATTCGAAAGGTGTTAATTTGTTATCAAAGACTGTGTTTGATGAAGTATTATGATAAAAAGTAAAATACTTTAGGTAAGTATCCCAATCAGATATGTTCTCACTGATGTACGCTCGAATATATTCATTGAAAACTCTGTGGTTACGTTCCACTGTTCCTAACGTTTGATGGTGATAACTAGTTGAAAATTTTGTTTCAATTCTTAAAAGTTTGCAAAGTTCCGATACAATTTCGTTTTTAAATTCCGTTCCTAAATCCGATTTTATAATTCTCATTTTCCCATAAATTAGGATAAAATTTTCAAATATTGCACGAGCTACAGTTTGAGCCGATTTGTCCGGGATGGCTATGGTTACTAAATACTTTGAAAGGTCACACATTAAAGTTAATGCGTATTTGTTTCCATAATTTGATTGTGGTAATGGACCGATCGTATCTATCACAACAATGTCGAAAGCTTTGGTGGGAGTTGGAGTCAGTACAAGTTCCTCAATGTTTTTAGGTTTGACTTTATTAAGATTACACTTGAAACAACTTCTAACAAATTTTGCAATGGCTCTTGTCATTCCTTTAAAATAATATTTTGTTCTAGTCTTCGCATAAAGTTTTTTCTGACCACAATGTCCTCCGAGAATAGGATCATTATGATAAATTTCCATTAATTTTTGCTTCTCACTCTCCTCTGTTATTGTTTCAATTGGTTCCGTAAGGATAATTTCAAAAGTTTTCAATAATTTTATACCATAATCTTTTAATTTTTGAATTGTACAAATTGTAAAGAATAAATCGTTTTTAGGCCATTCTGCTCTGTAAATTCTTACATTATTGGCTTCAGTTTGCAGCCTCGAAAGCATATAATCTAAATTAATAGTTTCGTTAATAATTTCGAATTCAGCAGATATCAGTTTTTTGAATTTTCTATATATATTTATTCGTAATTTTTTAATGTTATTTTGATCAATTATTTGAGTTCTTATTTTCACAATGTTCCTACTGAACTCATGGGAGAATTTATCATAGATTTTCAATTCAATGTTGTCATTTTTGAAAGGTTGATTTAAATCATTTTTATTGTTATCTCGTTTCCTTACCATTGCACGTGTTATAGCCAATACCTGTTCACTTTTATCCTTTAATTCATCGATCGAAATTCTGGATAATGCATCTTATTCGTGTCAGTTTAGAAGAGTTGTCTTTGATATTGAAAAGGTAAACTAGGGGTCGGTGATCTGATCTAACAACGAATGTAGTTTCATAAACGTAAGGTCGAAATTGTGTAATAGCAAAGTGAATAGCAAGCAACTCAAGTTCGATGATTGGTTTTTTCTGTTCAGATGAATTAAATGATTTTGAAGCATAATATATTGGTAAATCGTTACCATTGAAGTCTTGACTCAATATGGCCCCACATCCTAATTTAGATGCGTCTACTGTAATTACAAATGGTTTTTTAAAATCATGGTATTGTAAAATTTTGGGTGATAATAAAGCAGATTTCAGTTTTTCAAAGGAATTTTGACATTGTTCGTTCCAATTAAAGTTAACATTTTTCCTTGTCATATGATTCAAAGGCGCTGCTAAAGTAGCAAAATTCGGATTAAAACGCCTGTAATAATTGGCAAATGCCACGAAACGTCTGATCGCATCCTTATCAGATGGTGTTGTATACTTTTGTATCGCATTTATTTTCGAATTGTCTGGCAAAAGACCATTTGCAGTACATTTATGTCCTGAAAAGGTTACTTCGGATCGGAAAAATTTGCATTTGTATGGGTTTATTTTCAAATTATGATTCCGTAGAATGTCAAAAAACGTTTTTTAAATTATTTAAATGATGTTGTTTACTACAGCCGATAATAATGATGTCATCGACATATAAGAAAGCCTTGTTGGGCATGAGACCAGAAAAAGCAATGGACATCATTCTTGAGAAAGAGTTAGGTGCTACGTTGAGACCAAAAGGTAAAACCTTCCAACGGAAAGATCCTTTATCAGTGCTGAATGCAGTGATGTCACGTGAATCGGGATGTAATGGAATTTGATGAAATCCGGAAAATAAGTCAATAATCGAAAAATGTCTCGCACGGCCTAAATTGTCCAGGATATCGTCAATACGAGGTAGGGGAAACTTATCCGCAATGAGTTTTTTGTTTACTGCGCGATAGTCTACACACATTCTGTAGGATTTCTGTCTATCTGTGCTCTTCTTTGGAAATTTGAACTACTTGGTTCGATCAAATTGTTATCTAATAAATTTTGAACCTACCTATTGATTTCCTGCTTTTGCGTATGAGCTAGCCTGTAATTCCTTATATAAAAATTGTTCACTGGTATTTTGTCATCCTTAAGTGCAAAAAAGTCCGAATAGGATTCACATAATGGCATTAAATCGTCCTGAATGTCCTCTGGCATCTGGTCTTTAAGTATATTTTTCAATTCCTTAATACGTTGATTATCCTTTCACTGTTCATTAATCGAGTATATATAAAAATTTGTTAATTTTTCCATCTTCACTCTGTCGTTTTCAATACATTGAATTTCGTCACTAGTGTTTACTATTCGTAGAATTGGATTGTTTGAATCAATAATTCACTTTGCTATAAAAACTCCCTTTGAAATTTCCTGTGAATCGACAAACATGGGTTCTTCAACGTTATGCAGATTAAAAATTCTATATACCTCACACTTCGGGGGTATAGTGCAAGTAAATTTTCTTGTCCCGTTTAGAATTGGTATTCTTAATCTTTCATTTTGTATGGAAACTGTTAATGTCATATTTGCATAATTAATGTGACACTTATTGTCTTTAAGAAAATCTTTGCCTATGATGCCATTAGCTGGGATAATAAAGTCGTCATTGGCAACGTGAAAAACTTGTTGAACTAAGTAATTTGAAATGATTAAATTTGTACAAATGGTTCCTAATGTGGATATTGCATTGGTCGTAATTCCGGTTATACTTATGATTTCATTTTAATTCAGAATGATGTCAGGATTTAGACTTGAAATTTTAATTAACGATATGTCTGCCTGTGTATCTACAAGGAATGTGCATGTTTGAGTTGTGTCGATGCAGTTTAGCTTTATAAAGTCAGCATAGTTAAGATTAAGACTATAAACGGATTTTTGAGTATTTTGTTTGTTTGAAAGGTCTGATTGAAAAATATTCTCGCTTTTTCTCTTCTTCCCTCAACAGCGGTTGTTGAGGGGCTTCTACGTTTAAAGACCTAACAGAAGCCCTTGAGTTGTTATTATTGTGTGAAAAACTTTTTTTCCGCGATAATTGTTACTAAACTGCTCGTTATTGTTCGTCCTGGGATAATTGTTACTATTGGAGTTTCCACGATTATTTCCACGATACGAGTTGTTACGGAATTGATTATAATTTTTACCACGATATGAGTTATTTCGGAATTGATTATAATTATTGTTCCTATTTCTACCTTGTGTTCGAACTGCTAGGACCTGTTGTCCCTTCATTTAATTTTGCCCTTCAACTACTAACTTGGCTACAACTTCCTTAGGATCATTAAAGACAGATGATGCTAATATTGTTTTACTAAGATCGATTTTGCGTTCAACTTCGTTAACTTATTCTTTCTTTTGAAAAAACGAAATTTGTTCAAAAAAAAAAGAGAAATTTGTTGCAGAAGAGAAATTTAATTTGTATTGTTGAAAAAGAGAAATTTAAATTGTATTGTTTTATTTGTATTGTTGAAAAAGAGAAATTTAATAATTTAAAAATTTGTCAATTTTGTTTTTGTTAGCAAAATATAAATTAGTAATTTTTTTAAAAAAGTACATTTTTCGAAAAAAGTACGTTTTTTTTAAAAAAAAAAAGTATTATTAAAAAAAGGACCTTTTTCAGTAAAAAGTATTATTTAAAAAAAGGACTTTTTTGCCAAAAAACTACATACAATTCTATTTCCAAAAAATACTTTTTCCCAACGAATATATCTTTTTTAAAAAAGTACGTATTCCACAAAAAGTAATTTTATTTAATGATAACAAATTTTCAAAAAATCTAAAAAACTGAAAGTTTGTAAAAATTTTAAGTATACATAAATGTAACACGTTTCATGTTATATTAATTTTCATGATCATGGCATGATGGGTTATTTCTACAAAGTTCTACAAACAAAAAAGTACTTACTAATTAAACATCGGCCAAATGCAGACCTCTTTAATATATTACTGGAAGACGTAGAAGCGAGTAAAGATTCCCATTTTACGACCATTGGCTAAAAAGTTGAAATATATGTTTTCTGTGATGTGGATAATACACAGAAAATGCACTTATTGAATTACTGGGATTTAAAATGTTTAAGAAGTGCTCATCTTAATCAAAATGTTAAGCTAAATACATAAAATTTTTTTTTAATGTCTTACCACTTATTGTAAAGGAGGTTTTAACTTAAAACCTAAAAAAACTTGTCAAAAAATTTAAATTTTAATGTTCAACATCACACAACTTTTAAACTTTAAGAGGTAACATATTACCATAAGCATGTTTTTTATTAATATCATCAAGCGAAAAAGTCTATAGAGGGTTTTTCATCGGAATCGGTTCATAATTGTAGAAGTTACAGCATTTTAAAAGTTTTTTGTACTTGAGGTGGTCTACCTTGGACCTTAGTGCTCACCCTGTGTTAACACAGGGTGACTTCAAAGTTAATTTTCTGAAAGCTATACTCCTCCTTAACGATTACATATACATTTGGTCTTAATCGTTCCAGTAGTTAAGAAGTTCTATATTTATTACCACTTTTTATTTGATTCACTGCACTGTGCAACGGTGCCAACCCTCAAAAAATTAAAAATTTAGTATTAACTCCTGATGATGTTAATACAACAAACAATTTGGCTGATAATATGAATTTAAATGATATTCTTAGTCTTATAAAGGATACAATAAATATAAATTTGGATGATAAGTTAAAAAATTTACCAACTAAATCGTACTTAGAGGATGTCAGAAAGGAAATTAGTTCAGAAGTCAGTGCTGTACGGCCAGAAAATACAAGTTTGAAAGAAGAAATGTCTAAATTAAAAAAAAGAAAATGAGGAAATTAAAAATGATATGAAGTGGCTTAAAAACCAAGTTAAATCCACAAAGCTCTTCATAAAAGGTTTAGTGTCTACTAAAGACCCTTTGATTGAGGTACGAAATATTTTTAAAGAAACAATGCAAATTGACCCACAAATACAAGCTGTACGTCAGATTTTTGATCGTGATGATAAAATGTCAGTAGTTGTGGATTTCAGTTCAATGCAAGGACTAGAAGATGTTATGAAAAATACTAGAAAGTTTGCATGTACATCTATATCTGTAGAACGAGATCTTATACCCAAAAAACAACAACAGCAAAAAGCGTTTTTAATATTAAAAAGAAGAATACTTGATGTCAGGAAACAGCATAAAATCTTGGTAAGGGGAGATAAACTTAAAATTAAGGACAGTTGGTTTAAGTGGAATGATGAAAATCTTTTAGTATGTGGTAATTCAAGTGAAGAAAATGAGCTTTTTGCGCTTTATGGAGAGCCAATAGAATCAATAAACTGCATATACGAGAACATTTTGCAGAATCTAAAATCAAAAAACTAAATACCGTCTGTCAGAAATTAGAAATGAGTAAGAGTAAAGAGAAAAGAATATTAGAAAACAAAATAAAGAAACCAAAAATGTCTAAATTTTATTAGAAACTCAGACATTTCTGTGCTACTTGAAACTCATTTGGTAGAAGAAAAAATTGAAGTAGCAAAAAAATCACTTTTTTGGGTTTAATTTACATTTTGAACCAGCAAAGAAAATATCTAGATTTGGACGTGCAATTCGTGTGTATCAGAGAACGGCTTGAGTGCCTTATTTCATGCTTTTGAATGCAATCACAAAAAAATGAGTACATTGTTGTCAACTCACATCATTTCAATAAAGCAGCATTCAGTGTTGCCAGGTATGTTGAGCATAAAATCGTCAAATTTTCCAATAAAAATCGTCAAAATCGTAATTTTATTTTCAAAAATCGTCAAAAAATCGTCAAATCAAAATATATTTGTTACAAGTGGGATAAAGTTTTAATAAAAAAAAGAATAATAATGTAATTCACATTTCAAATGCTCTTGTACTATCGGTGTAATATAATACGATTTTTTACACTTTTCTGTAATTTAAACTTCGAATATCATGAAATTTTATAACGATAGCACTATACCACTTTAACTGTTAATTCCTTCTTCATAATTCTGTAAACACCACTTCAGTAGCACAATTTTTAAATCTTAAATTCTTTTACATAGTTTAGAAATTCTTTAACAATGTTATTTTCTTTAATTATTAAATTTGCACTTCCATTAACGAATTAAAGTTTCAAATTGCACTACATGTGATGACATACAATAAATTGTGAAATTTTTGATTATTTCATATTTTTCATTTTGGGTTGGTTTTTAATATTGCTAAAAATGATTTATTATTTTATTTATTATTTATATTATTATTTATTACTGCATGTTTTTCCATTTTTTTCCATTTCTAGAAATTTGTTTATTGAGATCTTATTTAAATTTTTGTAGTTGATTGTTTCCTTGAATTTTGAACGGTTTGCTACCTATGGACCTGAACACGGGAAAAAAGGTAAAAAAAATCGAATTTTTTAAGTTTTTTGCGATTTTGATCTGGAAGGTGAAGTTTTTTTGATTTTATATGTTCGCAATTTTTGTTCTTTATGACAAGAGCTACAACTTTGCCTCAGAGAGTAAATTCTGAACGGTTTGCAAGATATGAGCCCGAGAAAATGATCACTTTTTTGCGAAAATGATACCGAGGCCCCAAATCTTTGGCGGCCCATAAAAAAAGTGCATGACTTTGGGAAAAATTGGGAGACACGGGTCTTTTTTTTTTAGTCTTTTATCACGTAGTGGTGTCCGTATATGGTTATTTTGCCATGACTTAAAAAATTACACACAGTGTTTTCAAATATAAATTGTGAATATCTGAAGTTTCACTTTGGAACACTTTATTTATATTTATTATTATTAGGCCGGATTTATTTTTTGATTTATAAATGAGAATATTCGAACTCGATGTTTGTTTCTCAAAAACTTGGATGTTTTTTTTTTTTAATTTAAAAAATATTTTATTTTTATCTCAATCTTACACTAATAAAACTTTATAAAAATATAAATATTTGTGCGCCCCGGTAGGCTAGTTGGTAGCGTGCTGGCTTATCAGTGCGGGGGTCGTGGGTTCGATCCTCACCAGAGGCACTGGTCTGTTTTCGCTACAACGCGCCGAAGGCCATAGTAGCTAGTGCTCGGTTAGGGTAATAGGATATAATTTGTAATTATATGATTATTAATAACACAAAAAAAAAAAAAAAAAAAAAAAAAAAGCAGGGTTGGCATTTACTAAATGTTCATAATAACGATTGGCTATCACAGTAACACTAATAGCGGAATGGAAATTTAAAAAAAGCGATTCCATTAAAGACATGTTTCTTCTTATGATGAATTTCATATCAAAACCGATATTCGTTGAACCCGACCCCCTCAGAATTTGATGAAATTTTGCATACAGCTACTTTTTACCTATACAAACACAACCTCATATTTAGAAATTGCATTTTTGAAAATATGTGGGCGTGGCAAGGTATCGAAGTTTTTGAAAAATCACGATAACATGTACTTTCAAGCTGAGATTACTACTGAATGGCTGAACCGATTTTGGTACCATTCGAAAGGTATTTCAATTAGCTTTCGAAAACATAAACTGTAACAATTTTATATTACCTGAATTTTTTTTTTTGCCAAAAATAAAACTTTAAACTGGGAAAACACTTCAAAGGCCAATTGTTTTTTTTTAGAAGGGTCTATTTAATATATACAACATATCTAAAAGCTAAAATGGCGTTCTTTTTGCTTTTTTTTAAATTTTTCTAAGTAAATGCATCTCTTGCTAACTTCCTTATATTTTGATATCATTGTGTGACAAAAAAAGTAAAGTAGTGAAAGTTATACAGATTTTTTTGTAATTCTAATAGATTAGAACAAGAATCGTTTCATCAAATTTTTCAGACACCCCCAAAATATGGATTTAACCTTGGTAAATTTTTTTTTTTATTTTCATTTTTTTACACTCAAAAAAATAAGTTAGTACAAAAGTTAGTAAAACGTCTTGTAAATCAGGTATACTATTTTTTAGCATATTTTTTTGCTTAAATCGTGTTTTCAGCTAAAATTTTTGTTATACTTATTCAGCACTTAACTGTTTTAAACTAATGCTTTACTAATATACTAATGTTTTACTAATTAATTCTGCTAAAAAAAATTGTGCTGATAAGCACATTAATAGTGTGGACGACAACCAGATTGAAAGATATACGCAGAATGAAACAGATGTCGCGGCATGTCAAGATGTAGTAGCGAAGAGGAAAATGATACTAAAAAGTACAACTCTAATAAGACATATAAAAAAATCAACCATGGAAGACTTTTGTATCTGTTTTTCATACATAAAACAAAATTGAGGATTAAAACAACTTAAATTTTGCGTTGTCACCGGCTTGTGAAAATAATTGTCTATTAATAAAATAAAAGACAAAAGAAAATAGTTAAATTTAATATGTATTTATATAATAAATGTTAATAGATTAATAATCTAGTGTGGTCAAATTGCAAACAAGCAAACATATACAGACATGTAGACAGAGTAAAGCGAAAGACAAAGACACACATCTTAGTATGGTTCCTTTTTCTTATTGCAAAAAAAAGGGTTGTTCTTTTCGTTTCGTTTGTTTTTGTTTATTTTTTCGGTTCGTTTCTATAATTATCTTCGGCAGTTGCGTCCTTAAAAGATAGCATCATTTAGACAACCATTGATGTAAGTAGTTGAAAGAAAATTTTTGTTATGTTATATATATTTATTTCTATATATTTTCAGATATTAAATTACTTCATGACATCAATGTGGGAAAATGAAAATTTTATATTTCGTAATTATTGTAAATTATTTTTAAAAGAATCACAAAAATATGTTTTATGATTTTCAGCAAATATATTAACTAAATTACAATTTTTTTACAATTTTTTGCTTTTTTTCAGTCTACTAAAATTCAGCAAAAAATTTATTAATTTTTACCAACGCTTTTTTATTTCTAATATACTAAGTGTTAGCAAAACTTTTGCTGAATCTACTAATTTTGTTGCTAAAAATCAGCTCGCTGATTTTCAGCAAAAGATTTTGCTGACATTAGCAATTTTTTTGCTAGCACCCTCCTGACTAAAATTTTGCTGACTCATCAAAATTTTTTGCTGACTTTACAAACTCTTTTTTTTTGAGTGTATGTCTTATTAGAGTTGTACTTTTTAGTATCATTTTCCTCTTCTCTACTACATCTTGACATGCCGCGACATCTGCTTCATTCTGCGTATATCTTTCAATCTGGTTGTCGTCCACACTATTAATGTGCTTATCAGCACAATTTTTTTTAGCAAAATTAATTAGTAAAACATTAGTATATTAGTAAAGCATTAGTATAAAACAGTTAAGTGCTGAATAAGTATAACAAAAACTTTAGCTAAAAACACGATTTTAGCAAAAAAATTTGCTAAAAAAATAGTATACCTGATTTACAAGACGTTTTACTAACTTTTGTACTAACTTATTTTTTTGAGTGTATGTTAGTTGAATTTACTAAAATGTAAGTCGTTCTTTTTTCAGGTGAAATTTCATTTGCAGTGGTCTTTACCGTTATTAAGTGCAGAAAATAAAGTAAAATAAACCTAACATGAATCCACAAAATAACTTTTTTTCTAGTTTTTAATTTTAACGAAATAATAAAAATCCAAAAATAGATCCGGTGATTTTTTAGTATTAAAAATTTGTCAAAAAATCGTCATTTTGGAAGCAAAAATCGTCTAATCGTCATTTAGTAATTTATTTACTAAAAATCGTTAAAATGACGATAAATCGTCAAACCTGGCAACTGTGGCAGCAATCGACAGAATTGAGAAAAGTGAGTGTAACGAAAACCATTCATTGCATTGCTTATCTCGTGTTAACCTCACTTAACACTCACGAAAACAACGAATACACAACGATTAGTATGAATGGTCTCAATGTTAAATGAATAAAACGTTGACAAATTTTTTTGTGAAACATATTACTGTATTAAGAAAATTAAAAAATGTTATACATATTTCATGTTTAATAAAACTTAACAAAAATTTATACATATTTCATGTTAAATAAAACTAAAAAAAAATATTATTATTGCTAAAGGTCAACGAATACTACGCGAAAGTTGTGATTGATTACATGTTATTCATGTGTCATCATTTCATTTCATTGCTTGACATGTAACGGCATTATAAAAATGAATGTTTAAAAGGCATTCCACAAAAACAATAAATGGAATAAACAGCAACAGCATAAGCTGTTATTGTTTAATAAAAGCAATGCAAAAGCAATGAATGTATGAATGGACAACAAAAACGAATGGTCTCATTCTGTTCTCTGGTGTGTACATATGTGGTGTTAGCAAAAAACTCGTTCAGTATGGAATTAAATTTGAATTTAAAAAAGAAGGTGAAACGTTTATATTTAAATTATTGATAACACATTTAACGGTTACTATTATACCGCTTTACTTAAGACCAGAAAATTGGCAAACGGAATTTAATATGCTGCGAAATACGTTTGAAGAAAGTAGCTTGCTGAACCCAATAGTAAGAGACCTTAATGTCAGAATTGGTGAACTTAACCAAGATATTGTCGACATATATAAACAATTGTTTGCTGCTGGGTTAGAAGTAGGAAGGTCAACAGATAAGATTGATAACAGAAAGGGGCGTCAATTATTAGACTTTTGCAATGATAATAATCTTCTTATATTAAATGGTAGAACTCGTGGTGATGAAGAGGGGAGGCTTACTTTTTCTAACACAATAGGTGTATCGGTTAATGATATATGCGCAGCATCACAGGATGTATTGCATTTTGTGGAGGAGTTTGTTGTAGACAATGAGGTGTGGTCAGATCATTATCCTATAAAATTAAAACTAAATGTAATGAGAATTTTGTCAAGAAATTAAATTTACTTCCAAAGCTATGTTGGAAAGAGGATAAAAAATGAAACATACAAACAAAATTTAGATACAAAATTAGAAGAATTAAAAAATTCATTAACTCATTTGAGTTTAAATGAACTTTGTGATATAATTACAAAATCAACTACAAAGTCACGTACCAAAAAAAATCACTTTTGAACCCAAACAAGTCTGGTATAATTATAAATGCAATACAGCAAGAGAAAAGAGCTTTGATAAAGAAAAATATTTGCAAGCCCAAAAAACATATAAGCAAATATGTAAAACTAGTAAAGAAATTTTCGACAAACAACTATAAATAAAATAAACAAAATACAAGACTCTACAGAATGGTGGAAAACGGCAAAAGAAATACGAAATCATACATTCAAAATTGGAATTGATATTTCAGCATCAACATTTAAAAACTACTTTGAATCTTTATTAAATCCACCACAAAACGAACTTGAATTCCAATATGCCCCTGATTATAGAGAAAATTACGTATTAGATACCCCAATTACCATGTATGAGTTGACAACCAAACTAAGCAAGTAAAATTTAAATAAAGCCCCTGGTGAGGATAGGATACCCTACGAAACCAAATCTTGACAGAATATCAGGCAGGATTTCGAAGAAAACACTCGACTGTCGATAACATTTACAACCTGGCAGCTATTATTAGCATAAAACTGAGTGAGAAAAAGAAGTATACGCTTTTTTTATAGATTTATAGAACATTTACAACCTGGCAGCTATTATTAGCATAAAACTAAGTGAGAAAAAGAAAGTATACGCTTTTTTTATAGATTTCAAAGCCGCTTTCTACAATGTTTCAAGAAAGGCTCTACTCTTTAAACTTTTCAACATGGGTGTTTCGTACAAGTTTGTCAGCATGATAGAAAGTATTTATAACAACATAGCGTGTGCTGTATGGACTGGTGAAGAAATATCCGATTACTTCAAAACTCGATCAGGAGTTAAACAAGGTTGTCTACTTTCACCTCTTCTTTTTTCATTATATATCAATGATCTGCATGAATGTATCGGAGATGGACTTTATATTGAAACTATTAATATTCGTCTTTTATTATACGCGGATGACATCGTCTTGTTAGCTGATAATGTCACAACACTACAAAACATGATCATAAAACTTGAACAATACTGCAGAACTTGGAACCTTGAAGTTAACCTTAATAAATCCGAAATAGTTGTTTTTAGAAATGGTGGCCGTCTACGATCGAACGAAAAGGAGTATTTCAATAATCAAGAAATAATCAAGCGAAAACTGCAATTGGCAAAGCTTTCTAGGCAACACTAGGGACATTAATCTGCAAATGAAATGGAAGGTATTCTTTGCGGTTGCCAGATCGTTTCAATCATATGCGGCTCAAGTATGGGGTTTTGAACACTTTGATGATATTGATAAGCTTCAACGGTACTTTCTCAAAAAAGATAATAAAATTACCTGATGATACACCAAATTATGCAATAATGCTAGAAACAGGAGCAGAAGATAATCATCTATATACAATGGGTTTGCACTTACAATATATTTCTAAAACCTTGTTTCAATATGAAGACAATAGGCTACCCCATATTATCTCTAAAATAATAATACGTCGGGATCGTTTTTGGGTTAAAACAATAAAACAACTGGCCATGAATTTTAATCTACAGTTTCCAGATTTAGAGTGTTTAGAGTTTGAATGGGGTCTGTTTAGTGTGAATCTTCTAACAAAATTAAAAGAAAAAATCAGAAAGCGATCTAAGAATGTATAAATATTTGAATACGGAATTCGGTCAGCAATACTTGACTAATAATCGCTATACTGACAGAATAACCTGGATATTTAAAGCAAGAACCGAAATGATAAGGCTTAATGGTAATAAATACGGCTCTGATGAAGAATCGAAACGTTGCAACTTATGTAATCTACGCGAACATGAAACTTTTCAACATTTTATGGGGATTTGTCCAGTTTTAAAAGAACTTGGAGTAATAAACTTCCACAAACCGATTCTTAGCGAAGTGGAGATGCGCAGTATACTAGATGGTCATAAAGAAAACAACCTTACAAATTTTTTTTATTTTTTTTTAAGAGAAGCAACACTCAGGAAATTCTTCCTATTAATTAATGTGTTGCTTTCTTTGGAAAGGGGATAGTGGAGAGATGAAAAGTGGTGAAAGATGAAGGGCTTTAAACATGGCAACACTGTAATTGCGCGAGTAGATAAGTCTGAACAGTTGTTGCTCGCCACCTGATGTAGAGTTGGCGAATTGAAGCTTTTTGTTTCATAGCCCTGATTCATTATTTTACTTCGGTGGGGTTAAGGGCTATGGGAACACCGAAGGTGGGCGCAGCGATACATATAAGTGATAGAAAACTCATACATATTTTTTTAAATTGATGCTGTCGTCACCGGGAATCGAACCCGGGACCATCTGTGTAACAGTCTAACGCGCTAACCATTACACCACAACGCCCAAATTACTTAAAAAGTAGCACAACATATAGAAACCTTTTAGTATCCGAGTTTAATTAAATGCCGAAGCAAAATAACTGCAATTTTTGACAAACGTTTTTAATAAACATGATTATGAATCTAATTACTGTGAAAATCAATGAATTGTAAACTATTTTTAATTATGTAAATAAAGTATTATATTATTATTATTATTAGTAGAAGAAACCTAAAAAATAATATTATTGGAGCTAACAGTTGTCGTCAGAATAGACAAAAAATCTAAATTCAATGTATTTTAAAGCTACTTTTAGACGACATGTTTGTTTTCAAATTTATTAATTGACCACTTTCCCTTTCGGGAATTTTCTAGGTTCCCATCATCAGAACACGTTTTGAAAGAAGTGGCAATCCCATGCAAAACATCAAACATTCATATAACCTAGTTTTCCCACTAAATGAGAACTTATATATGAGCCCGAAAGTTAAAGACCATTGATTAAAAATAAATTGAAAACTTGTTCGTTATGTGCAAGCTCTACCTTTGGTAGATGTACAATACACGCTTTTTGTTTTTATTCTCCTTTTTATTTCCACACTTGTTTTGTTTAAAAACAAGATGTAAAGGGGGAAATTATGATCATATATTTGTATGAAATTGTATATATTTTAATACAATCATATACAAGCATGTAACATTTAGTGCAATTTCAACTGACTAAAACTCGGATCTAATTATACTTAGATGTATCAGTTTACATAAAATCATATACAATTACATCAGGTCAAAATCCTGATACAGTAATATCTGGTTTTTATATAATTATATCTGATAACATTAGATATACTACCAATCTCTCGGGACATAATTCAAATAAAATTGTACTGGACATTTATCTAATTCCATCAGATTAGATCTAAACCCATACAAACAGATACAATTATGATGGCCCATATTTCGGATAAATTTTAATAAGATTACATATATTACATTAAAAAAAATATATATAACGATATATTCTTTATAACAGCATATGTCTCAATATGTATTTATATATAATAATATTTTCCAAATGTTTAAACAAAAAAAAAAACATGTATACGCACATCCAATCATGTACAAAAAATACTATTCTGAATTTTATATATGATAATATATGGTTAATAAATTTTATTAAATTTTTATAATATTAGATATACATAACCCAATACATAATTATTAGAGTTAATTTTGAAAAATAGATTTTTTGATATTATTACTTTTTAGAAGGTTTTTGTATCAATAAAAATAATAAAATAATAATTTTTTTTTTTAATTCCAACTCCTTCCCGTGCCTATAGGCGACTCAAATCCAATAGATTATTATATAAACCAATAAATTATTTTGTATTGTGTATTAAATTTTTAAACTTTAATAACTTTTGAACGGGTAACTACAAAATTAAAATTTTTGGACCAGTTTTCTCAGATGTAAGTATTTTTTCATTGTAAAAAAAAAAAAATTAACAAAAAAAAATATTTTAATTTTTTTTTTTAAAAATATTTTTTTGGACCACTCTAATTATGCATTCTGTTACATTCCAAAAACTAAAAAAAAGCCTATGGGCCTAAGTTTTTCCGTAGAATCGAATACTGAAGTACGATTTGACATATATTTAGCCGTTTTTGTTGTATGGGAAAAGGGACCCAAAATCCGCGATTTGAGTCGCCTATAGGCACGGGAAGGAGTTGGAATTAAAAAAAAAAAAAATACGCCATTATTTTTATTGATACAAAAACCTTCTAAAAAGTGATAATATCCAGAAATCAAAATAAAAAAAAAATTGAAAACGAACTCTAATAATTATATATAATACAAACATCAAAAACGTCTTCTGACATTACCCTGCGGGAAATGAACCAGTCATTGGTATGGTCACGTGACTAGAGCTTTGTGTGTATGAACCTGTCCTAGTTTGGGTTCTGTTATATGAAAGTGACCGGTACTTTTAACATGGGCTTGTCATAGGAGGTGGCAATTGCTACCTTTGGAGTACCTTGTGACGTGTCAAATAACTTGACGAAGGTTACCTATCACCGTACCGACTGAAATTAATAAGCGACTGGACAAGTTAGAAGTAGGCAGTGTTAAAGTAGGATAATTTTACGATTTATGTGACATGCAACAGGACCAGTGGGAAAATAATTATCACGTGACTGGTGTAGGTTTCGTATCGTAGAACTGGAGAACAGCTTTTGATGGAAAACTAGTCACATATTGAGCGCAATGTGTGGTGTTACTGAGGAAGTTTGAATGAATTAGATTTGTGAAGTACCACTGCACTGGTGTAGGGAGTAAAAGTCGCCGGGTATGCGAAAAGTAATTAGCAAATAACCTTTTACTTTTATATACGAGTTGCTAAAATTGTTCGTCCGGAACCAGTCACTAAACTTCCCCAAAACAGTGTTCACAAAACCTTCAAAAAGGCACAACAAAAATCAATTTTAAAATAAGTTTATTTCAGTGTTATATCCGATTTGTAGCAGTCAAGGGACTGAATCCTTTGGCACTAATTGCCATGTTTTCATCAACTGCTAACGGGATTGAACCAGTTCAATGACTAGTAAGAACTTCAACTGCATCGGCCCTAGTTGCTTCAGTACACTATAATGTTATGTTACTTTTTCTTCAGTTACATGATATACCTCATACCAACTTGTCAATGTTTTGTCAAAATTACTATAGTCACGTGATTGGTCGTTTCACACAAATTAACACTTTTTGGTACAATACAATTTCGGTTTCAGCAGTTTCGTGACGTGCCACCCAATCATATTCATTTCCCGCAGGGTATAGACACACTTATATATAATCCAAAACTGAAAAAATTGCCTAAGTCAGTTTCTATGTAACTATATATAATTCAAAAATCGCAAAATATTTTACGAAAACAGTTTACAAATTTGCGAAATCGATTTCTATTACAAAAAACAAATCCTCCAGCAAAATTTTTTAGAACAGATTACCTATGAACCTATTCTAGAACAGTTTCTTTTACCACCGGTTTCATGGAACCGTTTCTTGAACAGGTTCCTGGGAGTCAAATTATAAGGTTTCACTGTCCCAGAACAAGTTCTATAACTAGTTCTAGAACCGGTTCTATAGCAACTTGTTCTAGTTTGGAGATAAAGAACCTATTGTAAATAGGACAAACTCCATATAAAAAGAATCGGTTGTAAAACAAAAAAAAAAATAAGCTATTATAATACGGTATAAGTTGTTCTGAAACCTTTTATTTCGATTTTACTGGGCCATTTGAATATTGAGAACCGTGTTTTTTAAAACGAAAATTTGATGTCCTAAGAAAATATAAATAAAATTTAAGTTATTTTCAAATTTCAATCATTCATTTTGTGTTTTGAACCCATTTTATGGAGGTCAAATATATGTAACTTCATAACGTTTCATTTAAATATATTTGGATTGTATCTAATTATATCTAATTATATAAAATATAATATAATTAGATGTAGTTATATCGGAACAAAACTCGGATAGAATTGGATAGTTTTTTATTAAATTGAACCTATTTTAATATAATTAGATCTAAAGTGATACAATTTAATATAACAATTTTTCGGATCAAATTATATCCTCTTATATTTGCGGAAAATATCTCGTCATATATAATTTTATATAAACTTTTTTACTCGAGATGCAAAAGTTTTTACTCGGGTAAACAAATAATTGCATCTTATTACATATCGACCAATATGTAATCGCATATGACATGAACAATTATAAATGTTCAATCTAATTATGTACGAAAAGATGTATAATTAGAAATGACACAAATCAATATTATTTATAATAACATATATTGTAATATTCGAAAAAAAAAAATCAAAATCCGTTAAAATCCGGATACAATAATATCTCGATTTTATATAATTATATTTGTATCAGTTTAGATACAAACATATACAATTATTTAGCGCATATGTCGGGTGAAATTTAATACGATTTCATATAGCGTCACATAGAACTTGATATGACTACATAAAGCTTCAATAAATTTTTTTTAATCGGTGTCAGATCATATATAATGATACATTTTCATATATAACATAATATGTACTCATAAATGTTGCAATATAATCTATATCATTTGAGATATAATAATATATTATGTCTTATAACCATTTGTTTGTGCTATCTAAGATATCCTTATAAAGGGTGTTTTTTTATAGAGGCATATATTCTGGAATTATAATTTAAATATGACTTCTGGCATATGACCGCCACAGCTGGCTCGGACGTAGTCTAATTTGAAGGTCAAGTTTTCGATTATTTTTCAACATTTGTGGCCGTATGTTGGCAATAACGAGTCGAATGTTGTCCTCCAAGTAGTCAGTCGTTCTTATCGGTGTATACTAAGGACTTCACATATCCCACAGAAAACAGTCCAGCTTCGTTAAATCGTACGATCTTGGAGGCCAATTCACTGGTTCGAAACGTGAAACTATGCGGTTACCAAACGTTTGCTTCAATAAATCAATTGTGTCACGAGCTGTGAGACATGTTGCGCCGTCTTGTTAAAATCACAGCTAATGCACATCATGGTTGTTCAATTGATGAACGAAAAAGTCAGTAATCATGGCTCTATAGCGGTCACCATTGACTGTAACGTTCTGACCAGCATCGTTTTTAAAGAAGTACGGAGCAATGATTCCACCAGCCCATAAATCACACCAAACAATCAATTTTTCTGCATGTAACGGTGTCTCAACATACACTTGAGGATTATCATCACTCCAAATACGGCAGTTTTGTTTATTGAAGTATCCATTTAACGACGGTTATGTTGACCGTAAAATGGACGTTGTGTGCGATACATATTTCAAACAGAACCATGATTTTCAAACTAAAGTTGCGCAATTTGGAAAAGTTGTTCAGGAGTCAGTCTATTTATGTTGTAATGCCACACCAAACTAAACATAAATCACTTGATAGTTGACAAAATGGCCGCCAGTTAAAAAAAGTGTTCTATACCTGTATACAAAACACCCTTAATACGGTGCTATATGTAAAATTCAACCAGGGTTGGCATTCAATACTTTTTCATAATGATGGCGGTTGGCTTCCAAAGTTAAGTCAAGCCCGAAATGAAAATTCTGAAAACGGGGTTTCATTAAGGATATGTGTCTTCTTGTATATTCGGTTTTATTTCGCTATTTTACCGGTTTGATTTTAAAATGAAAAAAAAAAAATTTTTCCTTATATATTTTAGTTTTTAAACTGTTAATTTTGCTTATTTTTGTTTTTATATAAAATGATGATTAATAAACTTAGTTATATTGACTTATTTTTATAATTGTTAACAATATCATACATGTCAACTTAAATGTTATATTTTATTTTTATTTTTTTTTTTAAACCACCACTTTTATAAGTTAAGTTAATGTACTACTTAGTGAATATTATTTGATTTGATCTTGCCATAATTATAATTATAACACAATCTACCCCGTACTGTAATATAAGACTAGTTCTTGTTGTACTGTATTGATCCAATTAATTTAATAAATAAATAAAATAATAAATAAATAAAAATTCATTTTCATTGCACAATTAAAGGTCGAAAAAACATAATTTTTATTTTTAATAAAAATTATAACAAACTTGTAAAAAAAGGCAAAGTACCGCCAAGTTTACTTCCCCTGTTTTGTTTACAAACTAAACAAAATATAAAAAGGAGAGAAAAACAAAAAAACGTGTATTGAATATCCACCAGAGGTGGATCTTGCACATCAAACAAGTTTTCAATTTATTTTTTGATCAATGGTTATAGTCTTTAACTACAAACTCATATGTATATTAGTTCTCATGTAGTAAGTAAACTAGTTCATATGAATGTTTGATGTTTGGCATGGGATTGTTACCGCTTTCAAAACGTGTTCTGATGATGGGAACCTAGAAAATTCCCGAAATAGATCTATCAACACATTCCTGAAAGGGTCAAATAATAAATTTGATAACAAAAAACTCTATAGATTATTTGTTAGGACAATATCCTAATGAAGAAATATAGAGTATGGCCTCGAACTTGAATAATTTTCATTTTCATTCAAATAAAAGTTTGTTATAATTATATTTAAAAAAAAAAATAAAAATTATGTTTTTATGACCTATAATTCTGTTATGAAAATGAATTTATTCAAGTTCAAGGCCATACTCTATATTTCTTTATTAGGATATTGTCCTAACAAATAATCTATAGAGTTTTTTGTTTTCAATTTATTAATTGACTACCTTCAACAAATTCTTAATTGACTACCTTCAACAAAAAACTCTATAGATTATTTGTTAGGACAATATCGTAATAAAGAAATATAGAGTATGGCCTTGAACTTGAATAAATTCATTTTCATAACAGAATTATAGGTCATAAAAACATAATTTTTATTTTT
Source organism: Delia radicum (assembly GCA_021234595.1). Taxonomy (NCBI): domain Eukaryota; kingdom Metazoa; phylum Arthropoda; class Insecta; order Diptera; family Anthomyiidae; genus Delia; species Delia radicum. The sequence goes on from CM037853.1 coordinate 183,225,157, forward strand.
TTTAAATAATAATTATAACAAACTTTTGAAAAAGACAAAGTAAAGTCTTAGTTTATATCCCCTCGCAATCATTGTATTTTATTTTAAAATAAAAGTAACAAAGGTGGAATATAAACGAAAAATGTATATATTATCTCTGTCAAAGACAGAGTGTATACAAAATCAAATGTTTTCAATTTTTTAATTGTTTGTGGAAATTTTATTTTCATTCTCAACTTAATTCTCATTTGTTTTAACAAATGGGATATATAAGTGTTTGAGTTTGTGAATGAGGTAGCCACTGCACAGTGGTTTCCCCCATAGGTCAAAAATCAAAAAAAGCAATGTTTTTTTTCTAAGCTTTATTGCACTTAATTTATTTATAACACTCTAAATTTTATGAATCTAACAAATTTTGTTGTTATTTTTTTGCGAGATTTAATGTTTGTGTCCGTTGAAAGTGAAGGTATGTTTGTATTGCATATATTGTGGTTACATAGTCATAAAAGAAAACTTAAGTTTATCGGAAAAGTTATTCGCGATATTGTGACAGAAGTCTCCAAAAACCCTACAAGCATTAAATTTTAACTTATTTTCTACCAAATTGAATAATAAAAGCTGCAAAAATATAAGCCCATTAAAAAATCCCTGAACAATACTTTTTTGACCTTTTCAAAACACACGTTTTTTAAAAACTACTTTTTCACGTAGACTTTTAGTTATTTAGCCCTCATCCACCCACAACTTCTTATACATCAAATTGTAGATTTTTTATCTCTCTTTAAATTAAAAAATATTCTGGCCGCGGGTTTTTGCATATTTTCGCATATAGATGTGATTTACCTAGTCATCCGACGAAAAATAATTAAAAATCGCGTTTTGTTTTGTACTATTTCTTTTTAAGAATATGAGTAAAGAGAAATATTTTTTTTTTTTAATTGTTATTTTAAACTTTATATTACAATTTTATGGTATTTGACTTACAGTTATGAATAAAGAGAAAACAGTTCTTTTTTAAGAAATTGTTGTTTTAAATTTTCTATTGCAATCTTCCACGCCTTTCGCAATTTTAAGGTATTTGACTTTCGGTTTAAGTGTAGCTTACTCATTGCATTTGAAAAGTGTCAAAACAAAATTCAAATTTTAATTCTTATAATTAATTGTTTTCGCGATAGAGATAAAAGTTTCGAAATTTTCTAGAATGTATGTGATTGATATTTGGAGTTCCACAGCTGGTAATTATTATTACCTTATATTACTTACAATACCTCATATTGCATTATATAACTTTGTATATCTTATTAATTTAGTTTTTTTCAGTGTATATTTCGAATGAATTAAAATAGAATAAAAATTTACAAAAATTGTGTTAAACAAAAGAATTTTCATATTGAAATACTTTATTTAAAAAATTCTTAAAACAAATCTATAAGCCAATTAACCCTTCAAAGATAAAATGGCTACTGTGGCTACAGTTGTTAATATTTTTTCCTAAAAAATTGCAAACTTAAAGTTCTTTGGGCATGCTATGAGCTGACAAATTCCCTAGCTTTTTTAGTTTAGGAGATATTGGTTTTTGACCGCTTGTCCATATAAGGGAAACCACTGTGCACTGCTTTCTAAACTTGTTCTGATGATGGGGACCTAGAAAATCCCCGAAATGGAACCATCAACAAATTCTTGAAGGTAGTCAATTAATAAATTGAAAACAAAAAACTCTATAGATTATTTGTTAGGACAATATCCTAATAAAGAAATATAGAGTATGGCCTTGAACTTGAATAAATTCATTTTCATAATAAAATAAATAAACTTAAAATAACGCTAAAATACCGAAACGCCGATTTTAAGCGGTATTTTGTAGATATAGCAAAATGTAATGTGCTTTGTCAACTTGGAAAGCTTTGCTGCCATATGAAATTTTTGAAAAATCGCGAATATATAGTGCAAGTGCCGGGCTTGGCCGGAGTGCAGCGAAAAATATGAATGAACGTGATTGTAGTCACAAAATTATTATATTATGATTCCAATTATCATATACATGATTCTGGATGATCGTATTATGATTACCAAAGGCGATTTTATCGTCATTTAGTATCATAATATGATTGCTACGATCATATTATTATTGTTACGAATTGTAGTCATAACATGATGCTCTTAAACTATCATAATACGATGCTCTTTTTTCTGCGTGTTGTTCTGCGTAAAAATGTTTATTCATTGTAAGTTTTGTGAATATTTAAGGAGTTTTTTTATATAATGACGAACATGTGGAATATTATACAGAATTCATGTTATGTTGATGGATTTCTTCCAGATTCATGCCTGTAAACTTTCGCTGAAGGCGTTTAAAGCTTCATAACAATGTAGTTTTTGTTTGAATTTTATTTACCTATAATTAATCATTTTAATTAGTTTTTGTTTGTATAAAAACATTTATATTCATGATTAGTAACCTGATGATTAATGAAATTGTGATAAATCCACATTCTATCGATGCCCAATAAAGATGTGTAGATCGGCTTCTTATAATGATGTAGTATAATATTTGCAAAATACCCCTTGTTACGTACACACTATTGTCCGAACCATAGCTGCTTAAGATGTATTTTTATTACTAATGAAAAAATTTCTAAACATTTTTTACGAACGGTTACCCGCTCTAACCGACCGAGAGGGCTTATTCCCATGACGTTGGGATATGCATACACTATGGTCCGAACCATAGCGGATTAAGATGTATTTTTAGTGCTAATAGTGGGTATGCCCGCTGCATTGTTAGCGTGGGGACGACAATAAAAAAGCTAATAATTCATGCCGTTGTCCAATAAAAATTACATTTTAAACTTTAAGGCAAAACAACGTGTTATCTATGATAACAACCTAGTGGGATTGCCCGTTACCATACCTTATGTGTTCATTGGTATATGGACTATTTTACTGAAAAGATAATTTCTAAAATATGCAATAAAAACATGGTAAAAATGGAATTAGTACCGCCTATTTACGCTGCCTAAACAGCTGGAGCTTGGAACTTGAAATTTGGCATTGAGGTTTCTTCTTCATCGTATACATCTAATCTCGATTTTAGAAAAATTTTGTTATGTGTCACAAAAAGATAAAAACTCTTCCCCTTATCGTCCTGCTTAAACCACTTCGGCTATAAATCTGAAATTTCAAGTGTATTAGCCAATAATCTATGGGCTGAAGCACTGAAAATATACCTTTAGGAATTTCAAATAAAACTTAATAAAAATGTGGAACACCCTTAATCACTCAGCTCAAACCGCTTGATTTTGAAATTCGGCATAGACACCCACAAATATGGGTTTATAATAAATGCTTACGCAATTTTGCAAAAAGTGAAAAGGTTTCCTCTTAATTCTTAATCTCCTGCCCAAACCCGATTGTCTAGAAATCTGAATTTTATAATATGTATTCCCTGAGGTATAGGCTAATTTACCGGAGAGAATTCCCAATAATAACGTGGTAAAAATTGTAAAAAATATTGAACTTGAAATTTGGATTAAATTAGACATCCACTAAGGAGTGGTTTTTGAAACTTTTTAGGGGACGGATAAAAAGGAAGAAGTCTTCTTCTGTTCCCAAAATGTTTTGGAACTCACCAAATGCACTGGGTTTAAATACGAATTAATCACAAAGCTTAAACCGCTAAAGTAAGGAACTTGAAACTTGGCTTGAAGGTTCCTCATCCGGCGCAGACATTATCTAAAAATAAATTTATATGGTGGAATTCCTTAAGATAATGGGTAAAATCTCCCTTTTAATATTCTGCCAAATAACATTTGGCTACAAATCTGACTTAAAATATGTGTTTCTTTGAACTTCTAATTAAAACGTTGTAAAAATGGGTTAAAAAAGGAAAAGTGTCCGTTAATAGCCCCGCTCCAATCGAATGAGCTAGGAACTTGAGATTTGACACGTAGGTACTTCCTTAAGCGTAGACATCAACCAAGTGAGGGCAAAAACGGCCAATCTCTCCTTAACCAAAACCATTAGGTAATTATATCGTAATTCACTTAAGATATACTTTTTGCGTTTTTGTTCAAAACTTGTCAAAAATAGGCATTTAAAGGGGAAAAGTATCATCTTAATGACATTTACAATTGCTTTATGCTTAAAATTTAAAACATCTTCCCCAAAGTGGTTAAACAAATTAATAAAAACAGGAAATCATTTTCTTTTTATTGTATTGCGACATTAAAAACTATTGGCAACGATATCTCGGTCTTTTAAGCTAGTCGAGTAATAATACAAATTAAATTATAAATATGTTGGATATTCAGAAGTTACCTGTATAATAAGGGGTAAAAGTTGGTACCCCTAAGTCCTGCTGCCGGACTTAGGGGTTTTTTACTCTGTGGTATGTCCGAAGCAGGCTTCGCTGAGTAAAACATATCTGCAAATCTGTAAAATAAAATAGGTAATACTTTATTGTACTGTCAACAAAAATTACATTAAAATTACATTTTTCAAAAACGCAAAAATACGTTTTATCTACGCTAACTAATTAACTAAAGAGATACTTTTGGAAATTTGAAATAAAAACATAGTAAAAATGGGGTTACATTTTTAAAATTTATTGTTAAAATATGCTATTACCTGGGAAATATCGCCATCAGTTTATCCGAAGTATTCAAGACGGCGCTATTTTATCCTTTTCTGGTTTTAGAAAATGACCGATTGCTTGAAAACTGAGAAAGTTAAAGCAATATGGACGAAAACTTGTATTACTAATAGCTTCACCATACGCCCGTGGTAATGGCATCCCTATCCAAAATTGGACCTTGGTGGGAAGCAGGACCCTCAGAATGTTATCGAAAAATATTCAGTTTTATAAAACGGACAAAATTTTCGATTCTACGGATTATCAACAAATGTTCTTGATAGATATTTGAGTGTAGGTTTTGGAACTCAAAAACTTCAGTGAAATAGTGTGTGGTTTTAAATTTGAATACAATTTTCCTTAATCTGGTTTTCGAAAAGTATAATTTTAGTATTTTTTTTTTTTAATTTGGATTAAAATTGCTCTACGAAAAATAAGGTTTGAGAAAAATGCTAATGAAAATTAAAAAAATACATACAATGTGAATGAAGTTTTTGAGTTCAATTTATGCAAAAAACCATTTTCGATCTAAAGGCAAACATTTAATTATTTTAAGGGGATGTTTTCAACATTCTATATTCTTCATCACCGAATTCCTAATAGACCCTTCTCAGTGCGTATGTTTATATACCTACATATAAAATTTAATGTTTCGAAGATCAAATAATCGATCAGACTGGAGGCATTTGAAAACCTTGTGTTTCCCCGTTCATAGAAAATTTTTCAAAAACCAAATTTTTACTGATCTACCCATTTTGGAAACAACTTGCGTTTTCAGTTTCAGAATTAGCTTAACATTTTGATTAAGATGAGCACAACATTTTAAATTTTCTCTTTTCTACGTCTTCTATTAATATAATAATGGATTTTGTAAATGCAAAAAAAATATTTTGGAAAAAGTAAATTTTCAATGTAACTTGTACAAATGTACCTTTTTCGGTATTTTTTTGAAATTGGTACTTTTTTAGAAAAAGTTTATTTTTGTTGTTTTTTAAATACTTTTGTTGGAAAAATGGAAATTTTTTTTGGAAAAGTACTGTTTTTGGTAAATGTATTTTTTTTTGGAAAAAGTACTTTTTTATTTTTTAGAAAAATTAAATTTTTTTAGTACTTTTTTTTGGAAAAGGTAATTTTTTTGGTAAATTTAAATTTTTTTTTGGAAAAGATACTTTTGTTTTTAAAAGTACATTTTTGAAATTGATTTAGAATTTTTTTTTTTTTGGAAATGGTATCTTTTTAGGAAAAGGTTTTTTTGGAAAAGCACTGTTTTGATAAAGGTATTTTTTTTTTTGGAAAAAGTAGTTTTTGAAATTTGTATTTTTTAGAAAGATTTATTTTTTTCTGTTTTTTTGGTGCCTTTTTTGGAATTTTTTATTTTATTTTTTTTTTTGAAGAAGTATTTTTTTGAAATTAATACTTTTTTAGAAAATTAAATTTTGTTGATACATTCTTTTTGTAATTCTTTGAAAAGGGTACATTTTGTGGTACCTCTTTTTTTGGAAAAACTACTGTTGTGAAATTTGTATATTTGTAGAAAAATTAAATTTTTCTGGTACTTTTTTGCCAATAGTTTTTGGTAGGTTTTTTTTTGTAATAATGTAAATTTTTTGTTGGTTTTTTTTTAAAGGCAACTGTTTTGTTAATTTATTTTGGAAGATACTATTTTGAAATCGGTACTTTTTTAGGAAAAGAAAATTTTTTTGGTACTTTTTTCCAATAGTTTCTGGAACTTTTTTTTTGAAAAGATACATTTTTGAAATTGGTACTTTTGTTAATGAACTTTTTCGGTACTTTTCTTGGTACATTTTTTTTTGGAAAAAGGTACTTTTTTTGGAAAAATGTACATCATTTTCCGAAGAAGGAAGAGATTTTTCCACTTTTTGGATTTCTCCGTTAGATTATCAAAAAATCGCTTCTTAGTGGAGGTCTAAGTCGGAGGGGGAACATATGTACCAAATTTCAAGTTCCAGAATCACTCAGTCACGCCACTCTTACACAGTGCAACACATAAATTGGTTCCTCTTTCGTACCCGGTTTTTTTTTTTGAAGTGTATATCAGTTTTGTATCGGTCCTTATTTTTTAATTAAATAAAACACAATTTATTTTTAAATAAAACACAATTTATTTTTTATTTAATTTATATTTTTAATTGTTTTTTTTATATTTTTTGTTTTAAAATATGTTCTTATATATGATTTTAATAATTTTTAGTTTTTTTATATTTCAAATTGTTTTATTATTTTGTTCATAAAATGTTTTTAGTTTTTTTATATCTCGGCGAACTGTTTTAAATGTTTCACTTAGAATGCAGATTTAATACTGTCGTTTTCAATAATTACAATCAATATATAACTCCCGAAAATATCAAAATTGGTGGAAAGTAAAATATAAAACAAGAGCATTCCAAGATCTTCCATTGTTCTGCTTTCTCTCCTTTTCATACGCAAAGAAGTGTGTGAAACAGAGCAAGCAGACCTGGATTCCATGATCTGTGAGTCTTTAAGAATTTATTCAGAATATCGGAATATTCGTATAAAAAAAATAAATAAGTAAGTAAAGAGGAATGTGATTGGTTTCTAATTTAATATGAAAGGCTTGACAACAAATAATACCAATAAAGTAGTATTATGTTGTCAAGACATAAATAATATTATCGGTATTCACATATAACACCCCCATCGTTTGATTGAAGCTCCTGCGAAATTATTATTTGTACTAATTGCATTCCAAGCTTTTTTTTTTTTAAAAAAAAATATACTATTATTTTTTTTAAACAAAAATTTTATAGTTCTATCGATTTTGAATAGCATTTTTTGAATTTAATTATCTTGATTTTTGGTTGTTCGCTTGTTTTTTTTTTTTTTTGTAATAACTATTTTTCATATTTAATGTTTTTTTTTGTATTTATAGCTAATATTTTAGTAAACTTAAAAAAAGTATTTAATGTATTTTATATCTGTAAAAAAAAAAAATAAATAGATGTATATATCTTTAATAAAGTTTAAATTTAGAATTTCAAACTGATTCTTTGTTTTAATTTTCGACATCTCATTTTTTTTGAAATAACTTTTTTTTTCTGTGTAAGGTTTTTATAATTATGATTAATATTTTAGTAAACGATTCATTTTTGATTTAATAATTTTTTTTTTGTTTTTTTTTTTTTTAAATCTATATATGTAAAGTATAAATAAATATATAAATCTTTGTATTTGATATTATAAAATTCAAGCTGTTTTTTTTCAACTTTTCTTTTTTTCAATTTTTTTTTTTGTGTAATTTAGTAAAAAAAAAATATATATATTATTTCATTATTATTTTTTTTTTTTTAGTAAATAATTTTCCTCTGTAATTTTTTCAGATTTTAGCATTTGATTTTGAAAATAATTTTACTTATTTTCTGTGTAGTGCACATAAGTAAAGTATTAAAATTTATTTGTTGTTTTTTTATGTATAAACGTCTTTTCTATATTTTAATAAGCAAGATATTCTTTTAGATAATAATTGATAATAAAAATTGAGTCATTCATTGATTTGAAAATGTTTCTTTCTTTTTATATGCGATTTATAATATTTGTGTCTTGTTTGAGTTATAACGTGTTCATCATCTAGTCTTTCTACTCCTACCTTTCTAAACCTAGCATGATTTTTTCCACCTCTCTCATGTTTCAAATAAACTTGTCCAGTTTGAGCTTTGCAATCCTCGCGGTTTCGATTTAACTTGGATATAGATTTTTCCTTTGATTTAATAATGTTTTCCTTTATTCTCGGGTAATCTTCTACTGTTATCTGGCCATTATGAAAATCAATGGGTCTGTGCCCGGTAGTCGAATGGATTGAATTATTATAATACATAATTACCTTATAAATTTTCTCCTCTACTGTATCGGTGTCTCTTCCTGGATCATGTCTAAGAAGACGAATGTGTTCATTCATGGTATTATGCAAACGTTCTACGTCTGCATTTGAGGTGTGATTGTTGTTAGATGTGAAATGAATTTCTATATTTCTTTCTCTTAAAAATTCCATTAAAGGAAGTGCCTTAAAGCCCAACTCATTGTCCGCTACTATTTTTTCGATATTACCAACGATGCTTAAGTATTGTGTAAGAGCTCTTTTAAATTCAATCCATGTTCTATTTTGAATTTTTATTGCCTGTGCATATTTTGAAAACTTATCAATAATAGTCAGAAATAATGTCTTTTGTAAACTATAAAATACGTCTATATGTACTATTCGTCCTGGACTATCAGGAGTCTCTGTAATCATAAAAAATTGTTTAACGGGTTTTCTGTCATATTTTTCAATATTACAAATATTGCAATTGTTGATATACTGCTGTATCCTTAGTTTCAATTTTGGATGATATATTGCAAGTTTGAGTTGTTCAAAGTTCTCGTTAATACCACGGTGATTATTTTTAAGGTGTTCATTTTCGATATGGTCGTGAAGATCAATTTCATCTAAAATGTCTTTGAGAAACTTACAGCATCTTGCGATTTTCAATTGCGAATTCCCCTGATAATATTTGACAACAGTTGCCTCAAACAATTTATAAAGATCGTCATCTTTTATAAAAATAGCATTTACCCTCGTTAGGTGGAAATAATTCTTTAATATAGCCAATATATCGTTTTCATCAAAACTAAGTGCTGTTATTACTTTTCTTTCATTGTTAAAAACTTTGGTGTTGACTATTTTAAGGGAATTAGAATTTGGGTTTTTTTCCAAAACGATCTGGTTTCGATAAACGTTCAAGGGGCAATTACTTGGGAAAATAATGTTTAAACCACGTTCGAGTAAATTTACTTGGGGTTCTAAACGAGATAATGCATCAGCGTTTCCATTTTTAATTCCACGTTTATAAAAAATTTCATAGTCATATTCCTCTAGCTGCAACCTCCATCTAACTAATTTAGAATTTGGTTCCTTGATAGAAAACAGCCATTGTAATGGCTGATGGTCAGTTTTTATAATAAATTTTCTACCAAAAAGGTATGGGCGAAAATATTTAACTGCCCAAACTACCGCTAACAATTCCTTTTCTACTATGCTGTAATTTATCTCATGTTCGTTGAGAGTTCTGCTGGCATAGCAAATGGGGTGATTGTCCTGGGAAAGAACGGCGCCTAATGCAAAGTTACTTGCATCCGTATTCAAAACAAATTGCTTGTTAAAATTTGGGTAAACCAAAATTGGGTCATTTACGAGAAGCATTTTCAATGTCCTAAAACTCTCGATATATTCCGGATCATTCATATTACCTTAGCGTTTTTCTTTAAATATTTGGTCATAGGCTTCGCAATTTTCGAATAATCCTTTATAAATTTTCGGTAATAACCGCTGAGTCCTAAAAACTGTTTTATTTGCCGCGCAGTTTTCGGCATGGGATAATTAGATACACATTCCACTTTTTTAGGATTCGGTTTTATCCCTTGTCGTGTAATAACGTGCCCTAGAAATTCTGTTTCTCTTTTTAAAAACTCGCACTTGTCAGCCTGAATTTTCAGGTTGGCCTCTGCAAGTCTGTCCAGTACAAGTTTTAAGGAATTTGCGTGCTCCTGAAGAGACGTGGAGTAGATGATAATATCATCCAGGTATACCAAACAAATTTTATTCACCAAATCACCTAAAATATTGTTCATAAGCCTCTGAAATGTGGCGGGGGCCGTCTTTAGCCCAAAAGGCATTCTTAAAAACTCATAGTGTCCTCCTTCTACTGAAAACGCTGTTTTGTGGGTGTCCCTTTCATCAATCTCTACTTGGTGGAACCCCTTTGCCAGGTCCAAAGTAGTAAAATATAAACATCTACCAAGCTTGTCTAGAATTTCTTCTATATTTGGAATGGGAAAACGGTCATCTATAGTTTTTTCGTTCAGTTTTCTATAGTCCACTACTATTCGCCATTTCCTGACTCCACTAGCATCATCTTTTTTTGGGACAATCCATATCGGAGCTGAATATGGAGAATTTGACGGTTTAATTATCCTACAATCTAACATATCCTGTATTTGTTTCCTTACCTCGTCTTTATGTACGTAAGGATATCTATATGTTCTGGTAAACACAGGTATATCATCCCTGGTAAATATCCTATGTTTTATTGCATTAGTGAAAGATAAATTTGAATCTGTTTCATAAAATAGTTGACTATAGTTTTGTAAAACCTTTTCTAAATTAAGTTTTTCCTCAGAGTTTAAATGGTCTGTTCTAATTCGTTCCATGTAAGGCAGTTCAAAATTACTTGTTTGTGATAATGTATCGTCAACCAAGTAGTAATTTTCGGGTGAAACCGGCCACGAATTTTTCTCCGTAAGGTGTATTACGTTCGGACACTTTGCGGTTGTCTCCAACTCGATTTTAAAGTTATGTGAGTTATAAATACCCTCATTATTAATAAGATCGCCCTTAAAATCCACATTTAACATTTGAAATAAACTTAACTATTTGAACCGTTGGAAATAGTATATTCACTATCTTATTATTCATTCTTAATTGGTTATTACCATAATCTATAACAGCTTTATATCTACGTAAGATATCATTACCTATAATACCATCGTAATTATTGTGAAGTTTACATTCGATTAAAAATATTTTATCTTCATCACCACCTAATTCTGAAAACATTGGAACTTCGTATAGGGTGTCTGTTACTATTCTATTCTGTAAAGTTTTTAATATCAAAATTGGAGAATGGACTCTCCATATAGGGTTACATATTCCTGGATTAACAATAGAATGAGTGGCTCCAGTATCCACTATAAATTTGAGACTACCTTTAACTACTATATGTGGTAGTTCTCCGGAGAGGCTGGAAAAAGAAAATTCTGTTCTACTACATTTGAATTATCCAAATTTCTATAACTATGATTTTGTTCGTTGTTCGAACTATTGACATGTGTCATAGGTTGTTTGTATTGGCATTCCCTCCGAATTTACAAACGCATTGGAGTTTTCTATCATATTAATGTCCATTGGTTCAGGTCGCTGTTGATTATTATAAGAATTAGAAAAATGTTGTCCTCTATTAAAATTGTTATAAGAGCTATTTCGATTAGTATCGTTATTATTATTAATAGCTGGCCTAATTATACCACCTTGATTATGTGGACTTTCCCACCTATTGTTATAATGACTATTTCCATTGGAACTAAAACGCTGGCCTGTTCCATTACTCCCACGTGCTCCATTCCCATTAACATTTGCATGAGGCCTAAGTCTATTATTCGAGTTATCAAATCTTTTTGATGTGTTATTTCCGTTTTTGTTACCATAGTAAGCATACCCGGAGTTAAAAAGTATATCCATTGCATCTTCCAGTGTCTCTGGATTTCTGCACGCTAGAATAGTTCTCATAGGTTCTGGAATTTTTCCTTTAAAAATGTTAAGGGCAGTTCTCATATTATTCCTAGCTGCTTGCTCACTTTCCGGATTAATTCCTAAATCTGTAGAAGTTTTATTATTTAAACTCCTAAGTTTGTCCTTTATTTCATTATAGAAATCAATGGCATTGGTCCTAAAAACAACGGATCTAAGTTTGTCATATAACTCTTCTACACAAAGTTTCTCCCCAAAATTATTTATCAGAATTATTCTAATCTCGGTCCATGACTGGGCATGAAAATTGTTCTCGATTGTCTCCTTTGCTCTACCTTTTAGTTTAGTTTTAATAATGTCAAAAAATAAGAGTTGAGATAGATCATCATACTGAATGAGTACGGGGTTTATCCTATCAACAAGTGAAATGAATGAATATAACTCTTTTTTATCTCCAGAAAATTCCGGCAATCTCTGAAGGAATTTAAGTGGATCTAAAGTTAAGGGCTGTACGGCATTATTTCCCTGAGCCATTTTTCATAAAACAATAATATTTTTGTGTGAATATTTTGATTTTATTAACAAAAAAAAAAATAAAATATCAGATATGTCTTTCCTGAATATCTTTTCAGGCCTTTAAAATATTAATTTATTATTCTTTTTTTTTGAACTTTAAATAATTGTAATAAAATTAACAATTAATAGAAACCGTTTTATTAATTACACAAGTTTAATGAAACATTAAAATATAATAATAATATTATTATAAATTATTAATTATTGGTTTTATTTGTTGATTAAATACTTATTGCAATTCTTATTTAATTAGTGCTAATTATTATCTCTTTTTTCTGTCAAAAGCTTAAAATAAAAAGTAATTACTTGGACATTTGTTTTTTGCTTGTTTTACGAAACAAAATTTTAGATTACAAGCAATTTACAATTATGCTGTTATTGGGTTGTACCCTTTTCTTAAATTTTGTTATGTAATTTTTTTTTTCTTTAAATAATAAAAAAAAAGAGTAGTAAAGAAAATATTACTTTATTTTTCTTTCCTTTTGATTATTTCGGTAAATAACAAAAACAATTTTTTTTATACTATATTAACGCAGTAATGTAATTGAAAATGTTTTTTTTTCTTTAAATTTTATAACCGTTAATAATCATGCAGTAATAATGGAAGGAGTAAAAAATTTTAAAAACGTGGCTCTTCATAGAATAAAGAAAAAAAAGGAAGAGAAAAAAAAAACGATCATAAAAAAATGGTTTTTGCAATATTTACCGGTACACTATAATACAAAAAAAAATTATTTAACTGTAATTTAAATACTTATACAAATTTATATTATATATAAATATTTCTTACAAAAAAAAAATAATGCACCAATGACCGACCTCAGTTTTTCAGCACGTTCTTTTTTTTTCAAAATGGACTCCAAAATTTTTTTTTTTTTTTTATGCTCCACAAATGTTGATGATTTAGGCTATTTGTTTGAAATTTTGATTCTGTTTTTTTTGTTTGTTAGCCAATTGTATAGTTGTTAATATTTTAATACTACATTTTTAGTAGATACTACTGACAAACTTTTTGAGTGTATATTATTTTTTTGTTTTTTTTTTTTGAATCACAAATTATGCTTTCTTAAGTTTTATTTGTTTTCATATGTTTTGTTTTAAATACATGTGGTTTTGTTTATTAATGTTTTTATTTTCAACAAATAATGTTTTTTTACGTTGTTTTATTTTTAATTTAATTATTGTTGCTTATTTTTGCTTTATTACAAGCACAAACATTTGTCTTTATTTTTGCTGTTTTATTATTTTTTTTTTATTTTGTAAAAAAAATTAACTTAATTATTAAAAGTTGTGGTTTGTTGTTACCGTTTCTTTTTTCGAGCATTTCACATTTCTTTTTATTTCAGTATGATCTTTTTTATAAAGAAATATCTTTTCTTTATGTTTTTATTTTCTGCCCGCTAGGACATTAAAATATCCAGTATCACTTAAAGTAAAAACGTATAAGGATACCCGGGCATCCTACCGACTGCGCCAGTTTTGTATCGGTCCTTATTTTTTAATTAAATAAAACACAATTTATTTTTAAATAAAACACAATTTATTTTTTATTTAATTTATATTTTTAATTGTTTTTTTATATTTTTTGTTTTAAAATATGTTCTTATATATGATTTTAATAATTTTTAGTTTTTTTATAATTCAAATTGTTTTATTATTTTGTTCATAAAATGTTTTTAGTTTTTTTATATCTCGGCGAACTGTTTTAAATGTTTCACTTAGAATGCAGATTTAATACTGTCGTTTTCAATAATTACAATCAATATATAACTCCCGAAAATATCAAAATTGGTGGAAAGTAAAATATAAAACAAGAGCATTCCAAGATCTTCCATTGTTCTGCTTTCTCTCCTTTTCATACGCAAAGAAGTGTGTGAAACAGAGCAAGCAGACCTGGATTCCATGATCTGTGAGTCTTTAAGAATTTATTCAGAATATCGGAATATTCGTATAAAAAAAATAAATAAGTAAGTAAAGAGGAATGTGATTGGTTTCTAATTTAATATGAAAGGCTTGACAACAAATAATACCAATAAAGTAGTATTATGTTGTCAAGACATAAATAATATTATCGGTATTCACATATAACATATATCGAAACTAAAAAAAATCCGCAAAGGACTTGGCCAGATTACATCGAAATTTTTTTTTTTGGACACCCTAAGTTTTTGCACCCAAACATGATTTTTTTAAAAAAGGAAAATTTTTATGGAATCCATATATCATAAACCGTTCGGAATTTTGTTTTTATGTCTTTGGCAAAGTTGTAGATCCAAACCAAAGCAAAAAAATTCTCATATGGACCGACCCAAAAAAATTCCATCCACTGCATCAAAATTGCAAAAAATTGGGAAAAAATGCAATATTTTTATGATTTTTTCATGATTTTGTCCTGAAATGGCTTAAATACTGGGAATTTAAGAAATCTTTCTTCAGCTAAATTATATCTAACAACAATATAAACAACTCTCTAGTACATGTCATCTTAATACGAACATTCCTTAACCCTAGAAAGCACATCTTTTTGCTCACACTTATTTTGCATAGCCAATGCATATATGACGTTTTTTGAAAATCAAAGTGGCAGACAAAACTGTTTCTTGCTATACATCATGTCATACTTAACTTTATTCAATTTTTAAAACTGGATCATATTATAAAAGATTATATAATAGTCTCTCTGTTCGAAAGTGCTCCACTCCCTCTAGCGCTGCTCCCCTCAAGATTTGTTATATTTTTGTCTTACATTTGTTAACAATTAGTTTTTTTATTTATAATAGTATCGTATAAATTATGATCTCAAACCTTACAATTTAAAATGAAATGAAACTTTAAAAGATCAATAATACACACAAAATTAACACCAGAATAAAAAAATGATATATCGTCTTAGGTTTTTTCATCTTCAAATATATTGTAATATGATATATATGCTGGCATGTGCAGTCACATATTATTCTATGTTTCTTATGTGGTAACATATCTAAAGATATATTATTATATATTGATCTTTATAAAATAAGATATTAAGCATATATGCTATACATAATAAGATATGATGGATCTGTTGTCATATATAATAATACATTTTCATATATAACATGTAATCATATATGGTAACATATAAGCTATATAATTTAAGATATAATAATATACACTGTCTTTGAAAAATATTTTTTTAAGATATAAGATATGCTTATATATGGTCTCATATGTAAAATGCAACTTAAGACATAATTATATATGATATCAAATGATATAAGATATAATTATGTAAGATACCACATATGACGCAACATTATCAATACAGTTTGATGTATGATTATATATGGTCCAACATCATTAATATTTTCCTTGCGCATGACCCTATACATAATTATATATATATATATATGCGTCTAAAGACAATCTTTTAAATTAAATCTCAAAATCTCTTATTCGATCAACCAAAAATTACAATTAAAGTAGCAATTATATCAATTCAAACATGCATAAAAAAATTAAAAAGCTGGTAAACGATTAGAAATTTCCAAAATGGGACACCACTAAAAAAAAATAAAAAATTCAAAGTAGACAAATGACTAAACTTTTGAATGGTGTAATTAAAATGGTTAGCCGATTGAAGGGTGTTTGGTCGCCATAACAACTTTTTTGACAATTTGCAGTACGATAATATCTACGAAAATACAAAAGAGAATAATATTATTTTGATAGGAATAAATGATACAAATTCACACTAAATTTTAAAATTTGTTAATATTTTGTTTTGTTGAACTTTAATGTAGTTTTAGTTTAAAGATGAATACCACTTTGTCATTACGATAAACGTTCAAGGGGCAATTACTTGGGAAAATAATGTTTAAACCACGTTCGAGTAAATTTACTTGGGGTTCTAAACGAGATAATGCATCAGCGTTTCCATTTTTAATTCCACGTTTATAAAAAATTTCATAGTCATATTCCTCTAGCTGCAACCTCCATCTAACTAATTTAGAATTTGGTTCCTTGATAGAAAACAGCCATTGTAATGGCTGATGGTCAGTTTTTATAATAAATTTTCTACCAAAAAGGTATGGGCGAAAATATTTAACTGCCCAAACTACCGCTAACAATTCCTTTTCTACTATGCTGTAATTTATCTCATGTTCGTTGAGAGTTCTGCTGGCATAGCAAATGGGGTGATTGTCCTGGGAAAGAACGGCGCCTAATGCAAAGTTACTTGCATCCGTATTCAAAACAAATTGCTTGTTAAAATTTGGGTAAACCAAAATTGGGTCATTTACGAGAAGCATTTTCAATGTCCTAAAACTCTCGATATATTCCGGATCATTCATATTTACCTTAGCGTTTTTCTTTAAATATTTGGTCATAGGCTTCGCAATTTTCGAATAATCCTTTATAAATTTTCGGTAATAACCGCTGAGTCCTAAAAACTGTTTTATTTGCCGCGCAGTTTTCGGCATGGGATAATTAGATACACATTCCACTTTTTTAGGATTCGGTTTTATCCCTTGTCGTGTAATAACGTGCCCTAGAAATTCTGTTTCTCTTTTTAAAAACTCGCACTTGTCAGCCTGAATTTTCAGGTTGGCCTCTGCAAGTCTGTCCAGTACAAGTTTTAAGGAATTTGCGTGCTCCTGAAGAGACGTGGAGTAGATGATAATATCATCCAGGTATACCAAACAAATTTTATTCACCAAATCACCTAAAATATTGTTCATAAGCCTCTGAAATGTGGCGGGGGCCGTCTTTAGCCCAAAAGGCATTCTTAAAAACTCATAGTGTCCTCCTTCTACTGAAAACGCTGTTTTGTGGGTGTCCCTTTCATCAATCTCTACTTGGTGGAACCCCTTTGCCAGGTCCAAAGTAGTAAAATATAAACATCTACCAAGCTTGTCTAGAATTTCTTCTATATTTGGAATGGGAAAACGGTCATCTATAGTTTTTTCGTTCAGTTTTCTATAGTCCACTACTATTCGCCATTTCCTGACTCCACTAGCATCATCTTTTTTTGGGACAATCCATATCGGAGCTGAATATGGAGAATTTGACGGTTTAATTATCCTACAATCTAACATATCCTGTATTTGTTTCCTTACCTCGTCTTATGTACGTAAGGATATCTATATGTTCTGGTAAACACAGGTATATCATCCCTGGTAATTATCCTATGTTTTATTGCATTAGTGAAAGATAAATTTGAATCTGTTTCATAAAATAGTTGACTATAGTTTTGTAAAACCTTTTCTAAATTAAGTTTTTCCTCAGAGTTTAAATGGTCTGTTCTAATTCGTTCCATGTAAGGCAGTTCAAAATTACTTGTTTGTGATAATGTATCGTCAACCAAGTAGTAATTTTCGGGTGAAACCGGCCACGAATTTTTCTCCGTAAGGTGTATTACGTTCGGACACTTTGCGGTTGTCTCCAACTCGATTTTAAAGTTATGTGAGTTATAAATACCCTCATTATTAATAAGATCGCCCTTAAAATCCACATTTAACATTTGAAATAAACTTAACTATTTGAACCGTTGGAAATAGTATATTCACTATCTTATTATTCATTCTTAATTGGTTATTACCATAATCTATAACAGCTTTATATCTACGTAAGATATCATTACCTATAATACCATCGTAATTATTGTGAAGTTTACATTCGATTAAAAATATTTTATCTTCATCACCACCTAATTCTGAAAACATTGGAACTTCGTATAGGGTGTCTGTTACTATTCTATTCTGTAAAGTTTTTAATATCAAAATTGGAGAATGGACTCTCCATATAGGGTTACATATTCCTGGATTAACAATAGAATGAGTGGCTCCAGTATCCACTATAAATTTGAGACTACCTTTAACTACTATATGTGGTAGTTCTCCGGAGAGGCTGGAAAAAGAAAATTCTGTTCTACTACATTTGAATTATCCAAATTTCTATAACTATGATTTTGTTCGTTGTTCGAACTATTGACATGTGTCATAGGTTGTTGTATTGGCATTCCCTCCGAATTTACAAACGCATTGGAGTTTTCTATCATATTAATGTCCATTGGTTCAGGTCGCTGTTGATTATTATAAGAATTAGAAAAATGTTGTCCTCTATTAAAATTGTTATAAGAGCTATTTCGATTAGTATCGTTATTATTATTAATAGCTGGCCTAATTATACCACCTTGATTATGTGGACTTTCCCACCTATTGTTATAATGACTATTTCCATTGGAACTAAAACGCTGGCCTGTTCCATTACTCCCACGTGCTCCATTCCCATTAACATTTGCATGAGGCCTAAGTCTATTATTCGAGTTATCAAATCTTTTTGATGTGTTATTTCCGTTTTTGTTACCATAGTAAGCATACCCGGAGTTAAAAAGTATATCCATTGCATCTTCCAGTGTCTCTGGATTTCTGCACGCTAGAATAGTTCTCATAGGTTCTGGAATTTTTCCTTTAAAAATGTTAAGGGCAGTTCTCATATTATTCCTAGCTGCTTGCTCACTTTCCGGATTAATTCCTAAATCTGTAGAAGTTTTATTATTTAAACTCCTAAGTTTGTCCTTTATTTCATTATAGAAATCAATGGCATTGGTCCTAAAAACAACGGATCTAAGTTTGTCATATAACTCTTCTACACAAAGTTTCTCCCCAAAATTATTTATCAGAATTATTCTAATCTCGGTCCATGACTGGGCATGAAAATTGTTCTCGATTGTCTCCTTTGCTCTACCTTTTAGTTTAGTTTTAATAATGTCAAAAAATAAGAGTTGAGATAGATCATCATACTGAATGAGTACGGGGTTTATCCTATCAACAAGTGAAATGAATGAATATAACTCTTTTTTATCTCCAGAAAATTCCGGCAATCTCTGAAGGAATTTAAGTGGATCTAAAGTTAAGGGCTGTACGGCATTATTTCCCTGAGCCATTTTTCATAAAACAATAATATTTTTGTGTGAATATTTTGATTTTATTAACAAAAAAAAAATAAAATATCAGATATGTCTTTCCTGAATATCTTTTCAGGCCTTTAAAATATTAATTTATTATTCTTTTTTTTTTGAACTTTAAATAATTGTAATAAAATTAACAATTAATAGAAACCGTTTTATTAATTACACAAGTTTAATGAAACATTAAAATATAATAATAATATTATTATAAATTATTAATTATTGGTTTTATTTGTTGATTAAATACTTATTGCAATTCTTATTTAATTAGTGCTAATTATTATCTCTTTTTTCTGTCAAAAGCTTAAAATAAAAAAGTAATTACTTGGACATTTGTTTTTTGCTTGTTTTACGAAACAAAATTTTAGATTACAAGCAATTTACAATTATGCTGTTATTGGGTTGTACCCTTTTTCTTAAATTTTGTTATGTAATTTTTTTTTTCTTTAAATAATAAAAAAAAAAGAGTAGTAAAGAAAATATTACTTTATTTTTCTTTCCTTTTGATTATTTCGGTAAATAACAAAAACAATTTTTTTTATACTATATTAACGCAGTAATGTAATTGAAAATGTTTTTTTTTCTTTAAATTTTATAACCGTTAATAATCATGCAGTAATAATGGAAGGAGTAAAAAATTTTAAAAACGTGGCTCTTCATAGAATAAAGAAAAAAAAGGAAGAGAAAAAAAAACGATCATAAAAAAATGGTTTTTGCAATATTTACCGGTACACTATAATACAAAAAAAAATTATTTAACTGTAATTTAAATACTTATACAAATTTATATTATATATAAATATTTCTTACAAAAAAAAAATAATGCACCAATGACCGACCTCAGTTTTTCAGCACGTTCTTTTTTTTTCAAAATGGACTCCAAAATTTTTTTTTTTTTTATGCTCCACAAATGTTGATGATTTAGGCTATTTGTTTGAAATTTTGATTCTGTTTTTTTTGTTTGTTAGCCAATTGTATAGTTGTTAATATTTTAATACTACATTTTTAGTAGATACTACTGACAAACTTTTTGAGTGTATATTATTTTTTTGTTTTTTTTTTGAATCACAAATTATGCTTTCTTAAGTTTTATTTGTTTTCATATGTTTTGTTTTAAATACATGTGGTTTTGTTTATTAATGTTTTTATTTTCAACAAATAATGTTTTTTTACGTTGTTTTATTTTTAATTTAATTATTGTTGCTTATTTTTGCTTTATTACAAGCACAAACATTTGTCTTTATTTTTGCTGTTTTATTATTTTTTTTTTATTTTGTAAAAAAAATTAACTTAATTATTAAAAGTTGTGGTTTGTTGTTACCGTTTCTTTTTTCGAGCATTTCACATTTCTTTTTATTTCAGTATGATCTTTTTTATAAAGAAATATCGTTTCTTTATGTTTTTATTTTCTGCCCGCTAGGACATTAAAATATCCAGTATCACTTAAAGTAAAAACGTATAAGGATACCCGGGCATCCTACCGACTGCGCCAGTTTTGTATCGGTCCTTATTTTTTAATTAAATAAAACACAATTTATTTTTAAATAAAACACAATTTATTTTTTATTTAATTTATATTTTTAATTGTTTTTTTATATTTTTTGTTTTAAAATATGTTCTTATATATGATTTTAATAATTTTTAGTTTTTTTATAATTCAAATTGTTTTATTATTTTGTTCATAAAATGTTTTTAGTTTTTTTATATCTCGGCGAACTGTTTTAAATGTTTCACTTAGAATGCAGATTTAATACTGTCGTTTTCAATAATTACAATCAATATATAACTCCCGAAAATATCAAAATTGGTGGAAAGTAAAATATAAAACAAGAGCATTCCAAGATCTTCCATTGTTCTGCTTTCTCTCCTTTTCATACGCAAAGAAGTGTGTGAAACAGAGCAAGCAGACCTGGATTCCATGATCTGTGAGTCTTTAAGAATTTATTCAGAATATCGGAATATTCGTATAAAAAAAAATAAATAAGTAAGTAAAGAGGAATGTGATTGGTTTCTAATTTAATATGAAAGGCTTGACAACAAATAATACCAATAAAGTAGTATTATGTTGTCAAGACATAAATAATATTATCGGTATTCACATATAACATATATCGAAACTAAAAAAAATCCGCAAAGGACTTGGCCAGATTACATCGAAATTTTTTTTTTTGGACACCCTAAGTTTTTGCACCCAAACATGATTTTTTTAAAAAAGGAAAATTTTTATGGAATCCATATATCATAAACCGTTCGGAATTTTGTTTTTATGTCTTTGGCAAAGTTGTAGATCCAAACCAAAGCAAAAAAATTCTCATATGGACCGACCCAAAAAAATTCCATCCACTGCATCAAAATTGCAAAAAATTGGGAAAAAATGCAATATTTTTATGATTTTTTCATGATTTTGTCCTGAAATGGCTTAAATACTGGGAATTTAAGAAATCTTTCTTCAGCTAAATTATATCTAACAACAATATAAACAACTCTCTAGTACATGTCATCTTAATACGAACATTCCTTAACCCTAGAAAGCACATCTTTTTGCTCACACTTATTTTGCATAGCCAATGCATATATGACGTTTTTTGAAAATCAAAGTGGCAGACAAAACTGTTTCTTGCTATACATCATGTCATACTTAACTTTATTCAATTTTTAAAACTGGATCATATTATAAAAGATTATATAATAGTCTCTCTGTTCGAAAGTGCTCCACTCCCTCTAGCGCTGATCCCCTCAAGATTTGTTATATTTTTGTCTTACATTTGTTAACAATTAGTTTTTTTATTTATAATAGTATCGTATAAATTATGATCTCAAACCTTACAATTTAAAATGAAATGAAACTTTAAAAGATCAATAATACACACAAAATTAACACCAGAATAAAAAAATGATATATCGTCTTAGGTTTTTTCATCTTCAAATATATTGTAATATGATATATATGCTGGCATGTGCAGTCACATATTATTCTATGTTTCTTATGTGGTAACATATCTAAAGATATATTATTATATATTGATCTTTATAAAATAAGATATTAAGCATATATGCTATACATAATAAGATATGATGGATCTGTTGTCATATATAATAATACATTTTCATATATAACATGTAATCATATATGGTAACATATAAGCTATATAATTTAAGATATAATAATATACACTGTCTTTGAAAAATATTTTTTTAAGATATAAGATATGCTTATATATGGTCTCATATGTAAAATGCAACTTAAGACATAATTATATATGATATCAAATGATATAAGATATAATTATGTAAGATACCACATATGACGCAACATTATCAATACAGTTTGATGTATGATTATATATGGTCCAACATCATTAATATTTTCCTTGCGCATGACCCTATACATAATTATATATATATATATATGCGTCTAAAGACAATCTTTTAAATTAAATCTCAAAATCTCTTATTCGATCAACCAAAAATTACAATTAAAGTAGCAATTATATCAATTCAAACATGCATAAAAAAATTAAAAAGCTGGTAAACGATTAGAAATTTCCAAAATGGGACACCACTAAAAAAAAATAAAAAATTCAAAGTAGACAAATGACTAAACTTTTGAATGGTGTAATTAAAATGGTTAGCCGATTGAAGGGTGTTTGGTCGCCATAACAACTTTTTTGACAATTTGCAGTACGATAATATCTACGAAAATACAAAAGAGAATAATATTATTTTGATAGGAATAAATGATACAAATTCACACTAAATTTTAAAATTTGTTAATATTTTGTTTTGTTGAACTTTAATGTAGTTTTAGTTTAAAGATGAATACCACTTTGTCATTACGGTTATAAGGGATTAAAATGTGATCAATTAAATAAATTGAATCTTCACAAAAGGCAGTCCTTGGTAATTAGTCCATTGACTTTTGAAGTGAGTGAACGAACTATTTCAATTGAACTACTCACCCGATTGAACGATATGACCTAGTTCATAATTTTTCGCTCTTTAGTTCAATCGTACAATTTTATCTCTGAGATTTTTTAAGAACTTTGATAAAATTTGATAAAAAAAAAACATAAAATTTAGAGAAATGTATGAAATATTTATTTGAGTCGATAGAATGATCTATATAATTCAATGTTTAAAGATGATTTCATGTAAACGTTGACTGCGGCTACGCCTCAAATAGTTCATGCGCTGGGTCCAATTTTGGCATACTCTCTCCAACATATCGGCCGGTATCTCACGAATAAATTCTTCAATATTGGCTTCCAGAGCGTCAACCTTTGCGGTCTTGTCCCTATAGACATGAGCCTTAACATAGCGCCGCAAAATATAGTCTAAAGGCGTAAAATCGCACGATCTAGGCAGCCAGTTGACCGGCCCCAAACGTGAAATAAAATGTTCACCGAACTCGCCTCTCAATTGGGCCATTGTTTCGCGTGCTGTGAGGCAACGTCTTGTTGAAACCACATGTCACCCAAGTCCAGCTCTTCCATTTTGGGCAAAAAAAAAAAAAAAATTGTACTCATCGCGCGGTAGCGCTCGCTTGCCTTCTTCGTCTTTCAAAAAGTGGGGTCCAATGATGCCTCCGGCCGATAATACACACCAAACAGTGCATTTTTCGGGATGCATTGGCAGTTCCTGTAATGGTTCTGGCTGCTTTTCACACCAAATACGCCAATTTTGCTTGTTCACGTATCCATTCAACCAGAAATGAGCTTCGTTGCTAAACACGATTTTCCGATAAAAAAGTGGGTCTTCATCCAACTTTTCCAGCGCCCATTCACCAAAAGTTAGCCGTTGGGGTAGGTCGTGTGACTTCAATTCTTGCGCCAGCTGTATTGCGAATCGATAATTCACGGTCATCAACAACACTGGCGGATACAGCTGCGACAGAAGAAGTGCACGATGCACTTTCTTAACCGAGCATGAATTTTGATAATAAAACTCAATAATCTGCAAGCGTTGTTCGTTTCTAAGTCGATTCATGGTTAAATTATAGACCACACTGAACATGTGTAACAGTAACATGTTACACGAAAACAGCTGAGCTGCCAAAAAAAAAAGTTGCTAAACAATCACCCTTTAGCTTTTACAGCATGCAACTAATTTTTTAACATAAAAAAAAATTACAAACACATTTTTCTTTATATTACATTTATTATGCTTAAAATATTCTTTTATTTTTTTAAAATTAAATTAATGTAATATTTTTATTAACATCCCAAGTAGCGAATTTGCTATAAATATATTAAATTGTATAAAATTTTATCCGGATTTCGACCGGATATAATCAGATCTAACTTGATGTGAAAGACATAATTTTAAAGTTTTATATTGGACCTCATTTTTATACCACATACAACTTAAATTTAGTATTGACTGACCCCATATACATTTTTTTATACCGTACGTAAAAAGTAATAATCTACTTTAGAAAAATGATTTTTTTTTTTTTCGTATATAAATGTTAAAGTTTTGTTAGTTTTTTGTTTTTATATACATCGAGATTATTTTAATGTTATTCTTAATTTTTAACGAGCTTACAACCTCCGTATATTTACAAAAATAAAGAAAATCAAACATATTAGCTAGGTTATGTGCCCAAGAGCACATCTCCATTCGGAGACCAATACGGTCCATTGTGAATCCCTTCAGTGAAAAACAGTAAGAAAGAATAGAAATAGACACGAAGATAGGTTGAAATATAGATATAAAGAAAGATAGAAAGGATAGAAAGAAAGAAAGGATATATACTCCACAGAACCAGCTCCTATCGTCCCCTTGCTAGAAACAGCCGTCCTATTTCCCTGAAAAATCTCAGCAAATCTACTGGATTGCATCCAGCGACACACCAAAGTTAGTCGTGAAATCTATCTCCTAGCCGTTTCTGTCTGAGACCCTGCAACCTAGGACAGTGGCACATTATATGCTCAACTGTCTCCAGTTCCTCAACGTCCTCGCACAACCTGCAAAAATCCGGTATGTCCCTGTCCCATCTGCTTGTGAAAGCCCTGACAGAACAATGACCGGTCAGGAACCCCGTAAGGGTCCTGAGACCATCCCTGTCCAGTCCCAAAAGAACCTTGGTTCCCCTGCGTCCAATTCGCGCCATAACTCCCTAGACACCCTGCAATCCATTCTGTTCCTCCATGACTGGTTAACGGTTTCGCGGAATTCCTTCCGTATCACCTCAAAGTAGTAACATAGGGGGGGGCTTTACCCCCGTCCCTTACCGCCAAGTCCAGATTCGAACCCTCCCTCGCAAGTTCGTTCGCTAACTCATTGCCATTCACCTTGCAGTGTCCGGGTACCCAACACTGCCTCACTGTGAATGCCTCCATTATTTATTTATTTATTTATTTTTAGTCTATGAAAAAATCCTTACAGACAATAACATCAAATTGCATTAATACAAATAACAGATATAAATTTAAGTGTTTAGAAATAAAATAATATTGCGTTTAATAATCCTAACATTAATATTAAAATCAATATAACTATAAAATTCATTAAAATCATTACACATTCTAATAAGAGGATCAGCATCAGCATAATTTTGACGAAAAAATGGAACATATAACAAATTGAAGTTTCTCGTTGAGCGTTGAGGAATATTAAATGACAGGTTATTCATTAGAAATTCGGAGCATAAGTCACCATTAATCAGCTTGACCACAAAAGTAACATTTAGCATTTTTCTTCGGCTTTCCAAGGTTGGTAGTTTGATACGAGCAAGTCTAATAGAGTATGATGGAAGATTAACAATAGATCCCACGTAGAAATTTCGTAAACAGAAAAGTAAAAACTGTTTTTGAACTGATTCAATCATTTGAATACGAACATTATGTTGAGGATCCCAAATTACGGAACCATATTCCAAGATTGGCCGTACTAGGGAAGTATAAAGATGTTTAGTTATATTGGGGTCAGTAAATTCTTTAGCCCATCGTTTAATAAAAGAAAGAACTCCACGAGCTTTATTAACGGCCAGAGTGATGTGTTGTGAAAAACTTAGTTTGGGGTCTAATAAAACACCAAGGTCATAAAATGAATCCACTAACTCTAATTGGTCTCCACCCAAAGAGTAGTAAGAAGGAACGAAGTTTTTTCTGGAGAAGCGCATATGTTTGCATTTTTTCAAGTTTAATTCCATTAAATTTGCATTGCACCATACGTAGAGGTTATTTAAATCTTGTTGAAGATGTGTATGATAAGAAATTTTATCAAAACTTAAAAAAATTTTAACGTCGTCAGCATACATTAGGACGTTGGAAAATTTAATCGAAAGTGGTAAGTCATTTATGAAGAGGGAGAATAAAATTGGCCCAAGGTGGCTTCCTTGCGGTACTCCAGATTTTACATCAATATTTTTTGATTTAGAATCGTTAAATAACACACGTTGTTTTCTGCCACTCAAGTAAGATCCTATCCAGTTTATACAATTTTTAGTAAATCCCATCAAATATAATTTTTTTAAAAGAAGATTATGATTAACTTTGTCAAAGGCTTTGCTAAAGTCTGTGTAGATAACATCAGTAAGTTGACCGTTTGTAAATCCGCGGTTAACTATTGTTGTGAGATTTAGTAGATTTGTGGTTGTAGAGCATCCTTTACGGAAACCATGTTGAGAAGGTGATAATATCGATGATATTGTATAACAAAAATGATCAGTTAAACATTTTTCAAACAGTTTGGGTATTGAACTAAGTTTGGCAATACCTCTATAATTAGTTACAAGAGATTTATTTCCTGATTTAAATAAAGGAATAATATAAGAATCTTTCCAGTATTTGGGAAAATAACCGTATTTAATAGATAAATTAAACATGATCGATAAAGGAATAGAGAGAACTTCAGCACAATTAGTAAGCATGAGCTCGCTCAGAGCACACCTACATCGTGCGACCAGGCGCGAGCGCACCGTGTAGTTTATCAGTGCTCTGAGCGCTGCCTGACTATCGACATAAATTGTCGCCCTAGATCCCCCAACGATGTGACCCAGTATCACTTCCGTCGCCCTCCAGATCGCTAGGATCTCAGCTTGGAAGACACTGCACTCATCTGGGAGTCTGTATGACCTTTTCACGTCAGTGTCAGCAATATAAACACCGGCTCCCGTGCCCGTGTCCATTTTGGACCCGTCCGTGAATACTGCCCACCCCTCGAACAGCACCTTGGATCCACGCCAGACTTCCCTGTTCGGGAAGTCCACCGGAGGTGTTCCACCGAAGTCTAAGTTCAAGATCATATGATCCGATATTCCCTCGAGAATACTACCCTGATCAAGCAGTCCTACTTCGTACAATATTTTTGTGTGATCATCCCTCCTAGGTCTTACCAACGCAGACTCGTAGAGCCTAAATAAGTTCCTAGCAGCCACACTCCTCACATAATGTTCAATTGGGGACAGATGCAGTATGATATCCAACGCTGCCTGTGGAGTGCTTCTCGCACCTGTAATACCAAGAGATGCACTCCTTTGAGCATCTTTCTACAGCTATCCACTCTCAATGCATCCCACCAGACAGTACATCCATAAGTGAGAATAGGTCTAACTACCAACGTGTAAATCCAGTATACCATATCCGGTCTTAAGCCCCAATTCTTACCGATGGAGTTTCTGCATGTGTAGTAGGCATTGAGTCCCCTTTTCATCCTTTCCTGAGTATTTCTCTTCCAAGACAATTTGCTGTCTAGGAAGCAACCGAAATACTTAGCACCGTCCGATAGAGTCAACCCGACTCCATCTAACACTGGCCTCCTAAACTCCTCCATTTTATACTTCCTGGAAAAAAGCACCAGTTCAGTCTTATTAGGGTTTACACCTAGTCCCCTATCTTTCGCCAATGCCGAGAGCTCGCCCAGACTCACCTGCATAATCTCGCTGATCGTGGGCAAAAATTTCCCCCTGACCAGCAGCACTATGTCATCCGCGTCGGTAACGACTTTCCCACCCCTGTAATCAAATGTCCTGAGAATTCCGTTAACCGCTAGCAGCCACAGAAGAGGAGATAAAACTCTCCCCTGAGGAGTCCCTCTGGTAACCCTTCTCCTTACGTTATGATCCCCCAGGAATCAGTTGATGATCCTGCTGCTAAGCACTCAACCAGAAAGCCCCTAACTCCCAGCCCCACCAGCGAATCCCTAATAGCCTTGATCCTAATGTTGTTAAAGGCCCCGTCTATATCCAGAAACGCAGCAAGAGTATACTCCTTATACCTCAGACCGTGCTCAATGTAGCCCACCACCTCGTGTAGCGCGCTCTCAACGGATTTACCTTTCAGGTAAGCGTGTTGAGCGTTGCTAATGAGATGGGTATCAATTTTACTTCTAAGATACAGATCTATCAGTCTCTCAAGTGTCTTCAGCAAAAATGAAGACAGACTGTTAGGTCTGTAATCCCCCGGTTTCGAGTGGCCCGCCCTATCAGCCTTGGGTATAAAAATTACCCTGACCTCTCTCCACCCCCTAGGCAGATACCCCCCACTAAGGCATCTCCTATATATATTCACCAGCAGAAATAGTGCATCGTACGGGATATTGCAGAGCATGGCCGGAAAAATACCGTCTGGACCCGGTGATTTGTATGGGTCGAAGGTATTGACCGCCCATCCTAGCTTCTCCCTTGTGACTATTTCCTCGATGAGGGCGGACGTATTGCCCAATGTCACAGACATCCCGTCCCCTTGACAATCGTCCATACCTCCAATTTCCGAACACCCGGGAAGTGCGCCTCCATAAGCAAGGTTAGGGTCTCAGAGCTAGACTCAGTCCATGAGCCGTCATTCCTTTGGATATACCCAAGGCATCTAGGATCCTTGGATAAAATCCGTCGGAATCTAGACAACTCGTTGACATTCTCGATGGAATCACAGAACTGCCTCCATGAGAGCCTCTTCGCTCTTTTTAGATCCGCCTTATACTTGTTCAATTGCACCCTGTGGGTGTTCCAATCACATATTAGCTAGGTTGATACTAGTATTTCGACCTGGCTAAAGATCTCATCAGAACCCGAAGTTTTAGAAAAGTTAGAGCCTCCATAATAGGCAGAACTTTAACAAAAAAACCTATTAATCATTAATTTTGCTCCATTCTTGTCTTCTTAGTAATCAAGCACGTGGTTTGGGTCTTTTCCTAACAAGCATCATGACGTTACTAAACTTTGAAGACCAAAAATGTTCTATTTATATAAAACATTTTTAGTTTTTACTCTGGCTCAAGTAATATTTTTTACAGTTTTGTTAGTTTTTTGTTTTTATATACATCGAGATTATTTTTATGTTATTTTTAATTTTTAACGAGCTTCCAACCGCATATTTACAAAAATAAAGCAAATCAAACATATTAGCTAGGTTGATACTAGTATTTCGATCTGGCTAAAGATCTCATCAGAACATGAAGTTTTAGAAAAGTTAGAGCCTCCATAATAGGCAAAACTGTAACAAAAAACCTATTAATCAGTAATTTTGCTTAACAAGAAACCTATTTATCTTTAATTTTGCTCCATTCTTGTCTTCTTCGTAATCAAGCACGTGGTTAGGGTCTTTTCCTAACACGCATTATGACGTTACTAAACTTTGAAGACCAAAAATGTTCAAGTAATATTTGTTACAGTTTTGTTAGTTTTTCGTTTTTATATACATCGAGATTATTTTTCTGTCATTTTTAATTTTTAACGAGCTTCCAACCTCCGTATATTTACAAAAATATAGCAAATTAAACATATTAGCTAGGTTGATACTAGTATTTCGATCTGGCTGAAGATCTCATCAGAACCCGAAGTTTTAGAAAAGTTAGAGCCTGCCTATTATCAGAACTTTAACAAAAAACCTATTAATCATTAATTTAGCTTCATTCTTGTCTTCTTAGTAATCCAGCACAAAACATTTTTGGTTTTTACTCTGGCTGAAGTAATATTTTTTACAGTTTTGTTAGTTTTTTGTTTTTATATACATCAAGATTATTTTTATGTTATTTCTAATTTTTAACGAGCTTCCAACCTCCGTATATTTACAAAAAGAAAGCAAATCAAACATATTAGCTAGGTTGATACTAGTATTTCGATCTGGCTAAAGATCTCATCAGAACCCGAAGTTTTAGAAAAGTTAGAGCCTCCATAAAAGTTTTGTTAAAAGAAAAAAACATTCTCTACACGCTCAGAGCATTAAATAAATTCATTTTTCATCAGTTCATATAAAATTTTGTTAATCAAAATAAGACAAATTTTGCATCACATATGATGCACAAGCGTGTTAATCTTAACCTATGTGCATCATATGTGAAGCATTGGACAGTCGAAGGGTTAAAAATAAAAATTGCGCGTTTAAGTTTTTATGGAGTTAAAAAATAAGAAAAAAATGAACTTCAAAATTTTAAATAAAAAACTTGTAATCATTCCGAAATAAATATATAAAAACTTAGATTTTTTTTACATGGGCCTAAACTTAATTATATTGAAATGAACTTAGAATTTTTTATATGGGGCTATACTGAATTATATATAAATGAACTTAGAAAATATTTTTTTATTTTTTTATTTATTTATTTAGCATACCATTGCCACAAGAACTAGTCTTATTAACAGCAAATGGAATAATAATGTTACAATAATGTTTGGGACAGATAAAAAATTAAAGTTGGAATTTACACATCGTTATAAAAACAAAAAGGCACAAAATAAATTATATATAATTTTAATTTACCATATTAAAAAGCTAATAAGAATAAAAAGTTTCGTTAAAAAATAAAACTTTTAATAAAAAAAAAAAAAACAAAACAAAACAAATTTTATCAAAAAACAATATTAAATGTTTGAAACTTAGTTAACCATAATGCTCAAAAATATAACGGTTAAAATGAATTGCATTGCTTGTTGTTTGAGTCCTGTGAGGCAAGTGGTTCCAAAGATCTATACTGCTTATAAAAAATGTTTTTTGGAGAGTTCACTCTGATGACGAATTGTAATAATTTTGTTTCCCCTCCTCGATATAAAAGAATTAAGTCGTTTGTATAAATAATCAGGTTGTTTTGTGTAAATTACTTTATGTAGAAATATAAGAGAACGGCATTTTAATAAGTTATCAAACGATAAGTTATATATCTGTTTTGAGTAACGTGAAATCCTGGCAAAGCGTTGAAGTCGAAATATATATCTGGCAATATTATTATATGTTACATTTAGTTTTCGTTTGCTTAATGAATCGCAATTTGAGAAAAGTTCGCAACCATACATTAATGTGGGCAGCAAATATGTTTTAGCCAGTAGCATACGTATTTTAAAAGGTGTATACGATTGTGTCATCCACAAATTTCGTAACATAGAAAACGTTTTTCCACATATCATATTAATATGATCAGACTAATCAAGACGTTTGTTAAATATAACTCCTAAATTTTTCGCTGTTTCAGATATTTCAATTCTTGAGTTCCCAATTTAAATCGCGGGTAATAAACTGGGAAAAAGTTTAGGATTTCCAATTACCATGGCCTTAGATTTTTTAGCGTTTAGACAAAGACCGTTATAAGACGCCCATTGAGATATTCTTGACAGATCTTGGTTTAAATTTTGTATGCAGCTTAATACATTAATTGGATCACAACTAATGTAAACCTGAACGTCATCCGCATATATTTGGACCTCACAGTGTCTGATTTGAGATGGTAAATCATTTGAGTATATAGCATACAATAGGGGACCAAGAATTGAACCCTGTGGTACACCTCTCGTCACTTCAAAACTATTTGACATTTTGGCACCATGATAAAAAGATTGAGATCTTTCATATAAATATGAAGATATTAATTGCACAGCTGCCGGAGAGAAGTTACACATATATTTTAATTTAAGGCAAAGAATATTATGTTCCACGGTGTCAAAAGCCTTTGAGTGGTCAAGTAAAACTAAAAACGATATTTTCCCATTATCCATTTCACCTCTAATCTTTTCAGATACATCAATTAAGGTGGTAAGGCAACTGTGCTTTGGTCTAAACCCAGATTGTCTTTCTGTGAGTAAAGAATTGTCGTTTAGGTATTTACTCATCTGTGAGTGAACTAAACGCTCAAAAACTTTTGACAAATAAGGCAAAATTGCAATTGGGCGATAGTCTTTATCAGATTTTGATATGGGTATTATTTTGGCATGTTTCCAGAAAGTGGGGTAGTTAGAAGTTGTAACTACCGTATTCAGTATACAAGTTATGTGTGGTAAGATAAGCGGGAGAATTAGCTTTATGAATTTAGGATGAATCCCATCATGTCCTACTGAATGGGATTTTATATTCAAGAAGGTTTCTAAAACATCTTCTTGGGTAAATAGTGTGAATTTAAAATTAACATTGTTGTTGGTGTTCGTGTTCGTGTTGTAAGCATTGGCAAAAAGATTGGAGTAATAATTAACATTTGCCTCTGACATTGATATGTTAACGAAATCGAGGTTTAATTGATTTACATCAATTGTGTTATCCTCATTTTAGGCATTGTTACCTACTATTCCCATATTCTTAATTTCTCGCCATTTCTTTTTTGTGCAAACAGCAGATTCAAATTTTTCTTTATAAAAGTTTGATTTTGCAATTCTGATTTTAGAATTTACTTTTCTTCTTAACGCCTTAAACATTTCATGAAGTTCCGCAGTTTTGAATCTCTTCCATCGAGTATAAGCGTAATTTCTTTGGCTAATAAACGATTTAATTTCATTCGAAAACCAAGGTTGTTCGTTTAGTTTTAATTACAATGAATCTATCATATATATATTCCATATTATTTTGCAGAAAAACGACGGCATAAAAAAACATCAACGTTAGGCATAAAAAAAATTTCGTTCCAAGGAATTGTGGAAAGTTTAGTTTCAAGCGCCGGATAATCAATATTTTTAAAATCACGATATGATATTGTTTTTTGATTGCATTTTTCAGTTTGAAAATCATATATAAAAAATAAAAGTTCGTGTTTAGAGAATAAAGATGCTGAAAGCTGATCATATAACAATAATTTTGACACATTATTGAGAAAACAAAGATCTAAAAGTGAATTTGAAGTTTTCGTAAAATGGGTAGGCATCGAATAATTAACCAGATATAACCCAATTGATTTTAGATTTTCCATTAACCCTTTATCAACTAGTATGTCATTGTTGAAATCACCAACTATAATCACATCCGAGTAGCCCATAGTCATCGATGTTAATTTAGTTAACCAGTCATCCATCTTAATTCTTTTATTTGGTCCAGTACCTAGTACCTAATAAAAACTTTTCGGTATTGCCAAAAATTTCCACAAACAATTGTTCTATCTTATCATTTGCATTATCATTGCTGTTATTGTTATTATTGTTTTCATTTCTGACATCTTTTTCAACTGGCACACATTTTCTTTTACACTTTATTGAAGATTTAATATACATGGCGACTCCTCCGGGATGTGTAACCCTATAAGCACGAAAAAATCGATAACCTAGTAAATTATAGAAACTATCATTAATTTCTTTGTTAAACCAGGTTTCGGAAACACATATCACATCTACATCAGATTCCTCAAAAACTTGTCGAAATTCATCCATTTTATTGTTGAGACTTTGTGCGTTTAAATGACAAATTTCCATGCCAGATTTTCTTTTTGAAAGTATTCTAATCATATTGAAAATATTGTCTCTAGAACCAACTGCCATACTATTATGAGGCGGTACGATCATTACTGAAATTAAAAAAAAATAAAAAACAAGCAATGCAAGCAATGCAAGCATAGAATTGAAAATTGTTTTTAAATTTAACAGAAAAAAGGTGTAATAAATATAAAAAGAATAGAAAAATATTTATTTAAAAAATCAGGCATCAGTATTTCAAGATTCAGCATATTGGCAATCATATATATTTCCATCAGCAGTAATTTGAAATCGAAATAACTCTTTCAGCACGTCAATGGAGTTGATTCGTAAGGGATCATCGCATTCTAGTTTTCATATATATTCAAGACCTCGGTTGGTGTAAGCCGACTATATTTTATTATCTCGTTTTAGTTTACGAGCCGATGAAAATACGATGATTCTCTGGTGTTAGGTTTTCATTAATATAAAAAGGTTGTGTGCTTTTAATCCCTATTTGACGCAAACGTAGCACGTCCTTATTTGTTTTAATATATGAAGTTATCATTTTAAGAATATAATTTCTTTCGTAGGGGCTTTGAAACTTTATAATTATTGGGGTATCATCAATATTTTTCCTACTCAGCGTATTTTTAACTCGGTAAATAGATTTAACTGAAATAGGTTCGATATTCACTGCTTCACAAATTCTTTCATAAATAACAAATAAATTAACTTTGTATATATTATTACTGTGTATACCATTAATTCTAATATCACAGGCCACTATTGAATTCTCCTATTTTTGGACATACACCTTCAAATTATTTATTTCGTTTTTAAGTTGTTCAGTTTCATTTCTGAGTGCTATATTTTCTTGCACAACTGTTTCAAGGTTTGAAAGTCTTTCTCTTACATTTTGAATATCTACTGTAACCGATTCTAAGAGTGTTTCAACATTAGTTTTTACAAGCATACTCTCTTATCAAACTCATTTAAAAGATCCTCTTTGCACTCATTGAAATTGTCTTTTATCATAATTTCTAATTTCTCAGTGAGTCTGTCAAAACGTTTATCCATGATTGTAATGAATTTAAGAGGTGATTCTGTGCTAGTAAGTCTCGGAGTTTTGCAAGACATCTCTAAAATCATCCTTTTTCCTTTTATTACACCTTTTTGTAGAACATCACTAAAACGTTTTTACGCGGGAGTACTACTGTTTGGTTGTATATCATGCTGTTTGGTAAATATACTTGTTGCTGCAGTTGTAGTTGAAGTATCAAGTTCAGTTGTTGTTTCGAATTCTTCAGTTGAGCTCATTTCTTGTGTTGTATTATTTGTTTTCTCATTTTTATTAGCTTTATTTTTTTCTGGGGTTTCGTTTTTTTATCCATATTGAACAGTTTTACTCTTAAAAGAGATCTTTATGTATTTTTTGTCTTTTTTTTATGTTTTTTAAAACTATTTTGTTTTGTTTAAATTTTTAATTATTTTTTTTTAATTATGGATTATATCTTAAGTATAAAACCGATAGGACTGTTTAACGGGTTCTTTTTTATATTTTTATTTTAAAGATAGTTTTAAAATATATGGGATCATATTTATTTAAATTACTTTATATATGACGGCATATTTTAAATTGTTAAAAAATTTAAAGTTATACATAATTATATTCACACAAATTTGGTATCACACTTGGCTAAATATAATATTTTTCTATGTAAAAATATTTAATATTCTATATAACTTTTTTTACTCGGGATTGTATATATTTTTTATATTTTTGTTAGTTTTAATTAAAAGGATTACAAATTAAATGTAAAATATAAACTGTTCGATTTAAAATGATCAAATAAACTGTCTAAAAAATTTCCTATGAACCATTGAACGCAATTGCAGAAAGAGCGATTGAACTAGTTTATTCGAACCAATTGAACTAGAAAGAGCGCTCATGAACTAGAAAGAGCGTAATGATAGATAAAAATATACAAGTGTTGCTTAACTATTAAAAAATTCCAGTGTTGCCAATCAAAAAGGATGTAAGTGCTAAAGTTCTCGAATTTTTTTTCAAAACGGGACAAATGACCAGGACACGGGACATTCAACTCTAAAACTGGTCTGTCCCGACGAAAACTGGACGGTTGGCAAGTCCATACACGATACATTTGTATCTGAAGTACACTAAGAAAAAAAATATTAAAATCAAGTACAAACATACTTAAGGGGGGACATGACATTGGCCGTTTTTTTAAAACGAAAATCGACCTTACTTAGATCAATTGGTTAGAGCCTCTGTCTAAGTGTAGTGCGAAGTGCATGTGGCAAAGAAAGCAGGTTCAAGCCACGGTCAGGATTGAATTTAATAAATAAACATTTCATATAGATGCAATCAAACAATAAAAAACCATAACAAATAATTACAGTATTGTCAAAAAGGATTACTGATGAAGGTTGTGTTACCAGAAACTGCGCAGTCTAATTCAATAAAAAATTTACAATGTAGTTATGATTTTTAGAAAAGTATGCTTAATCTTCTCTACCACGCCTATCTCAAACTTTTTTTATAATTTTGTATTTTAGTAAATATTCTTAAGATTATAAGAAAAAAAGTTTATGGAAAAATTACTACGGGTTCAAAAGTTACAGCCGGATTAGTGAGAGCGCATTTTTAATTTTCGCGCTACCTACGTACGGCAGCTGGTATATACTTGTTTTAATTGCTACCTGACTTTTGGTAGTTGTTATTTTTTTTTGTGTTTTTGAATTTCTTGAAAAAAAGGCATCTTTATACCTCATATAATGGAATTTTTATGTTATATGCTCAGTTATTTGACATCTTTTGCAGAGTGAAGTCGTGTTTTTTTTTGTGAAAAATATTGAAAAAATTAAAAATGAAGCGTCGTTCTTTAGATCGAAAAGCCAAAAGAGGTTTTTTACACAAAATCATTACACCAAGAAAACCTATTTCAACAGAATAAATGGAATCTGAGGTGGAGTTCACTAGTACATCTGCTAAGAAACTTCATGGAGCTTCAGTGGATGTTGGTTGTGATGAAACATTTTCCTACTGCATATTACAATATGCTGCAATATTTTTGGGCATTGCTGATTGCCGTGTTTGTCGAAAATGTGGTGGAAATGTAAAATTTGAAAAGAAATCTATGCGTGGCCTTGGATTCAAACTGGTTATATTTTGTACAAAGTGCAATGACGATATCAAAACCATAAATTCATCTCCATTGGTAAACGGTAGAGCGTATGAAATCAATAGGAGACTTGCTGCCACTATGCGCGTTTTTGGGAAATAACTGTCGGCCACGCAACTGTTTTGTGGACTTATGGATTTACCAACATACATCATTCAACGACCATATGATGCTATTATGGAAAATGTTGAAAAAGCCGCAACCACAGTTGCTCAATCATCAGTGAAGTGTGCTGCTGAGAAAGAACTATCAGAAACTAAAAAACAAGATGACTTAGAATTGGTTGATGATGGTATAATTGGGTCTGGCGATGGAACTTGGATGAAAAGAGGTTTTTCGTCTTTGTTCGGAGTGGCTACACTCATTGGACACTTTACGGGGAAAGTAATTGATTTTGAAGTCAAAAGTGCCTACTGCAAAAACTGTGAGTACCAAAAAGAATATTTGAAAAATGCAAACTTTGAAATATGGTTCTCAGAGCATGAAGCATCGTGCTCCATGAATCATAGCGGCAGCGCAGGAAAAATGGAACCGGATGCAATTTTGACAATGTTTCAAAGATCTGAACTACTATATGGTGTCAAATATCAGTATTACATCGGAGATGGAGACTCAAAAACATTTTCTACAATTTCAAAAGCCAAACCGTACAATGATGTTGAAGTGAAAAAAAAGAATGCATTGGCCATGTACAAAAACGTATGGGTTCACGGCTACGAAAATTGATTACAGATTTAAAAAAAAACAAATACACCAGTAAAAGAGCCAGGAACATCACGAACAAGTCTCAGCGGCAAAAGAAAATTAACAGCGAAATTGATTGAAGAATTGACAGTTTATTATGGATTGGCCATTAGAAACAACGTCAATTCTTTGGAAAATATGCGTAATGCCATTTGGGCAACATTTTATCACAAGATTTCCACCGATACAAATCCTCATCATATGTTTTGCCCTACAGGTAGTGACAGTTGGTGTTATTGGCAGAAGGCAAAGGCAGAAGGATCAACTGTTCTCCATAAACCACCACTTCATGAAATAGTGCAAAAGGCAATCAAACCAGTTTACACGGTGTTGAGTAACGATGAATTTCTAAACAAGTGCTTGGGTGGATTCACGCAAAACTCCAATGAAAGTTTGAATGCAAAAATTTGGCTCATTGCACCTAAGTGTATGACATGCAGCAACAGAATTGTTAATATTGCAAGCTGCATGGCAGTGTCTACTTACAATACCGGCCCTTATAGTTATTTGCAAATGTTTCAACTAATTGGTATCACCATAGGAGCTACAGCATTGAATTTTTGCAAAGGAAATGATGCAAATCGTTTGAAATGCGCCAGAGTGAAGGCATATGAAGCTTCAAAAGAAGCCCGAATTGCTAAACGATTGCAAAAAACTGTAAGAAACAGCACAACACAAGATAACGAAGGCATACAGTAAGAAGCAGGCATGGCGGATTGAAGGTAACCTTTTTTTTCTTTGTTCACAAACTTTGAACGCGTTTATCTCGAAACCATGTTTTTCGTACTGGTTGCGGCACTAGCGGGTTCATTTTTTGACGAAATTTTATTTTGTATTTTTTTAAACTTGATTGGCTATCGTATGACACGAGCTTTTTTTCGATTTTTTATGAATTTTTAAAGTCAATATTTTTTTCGAAAAAACACACTTTTAAATTTGGAACATCACCAAAAATTTAAAAAAAAATTAAAAAAAAGCTCGTGTCATACGATAACCAATTTTGTTAAGATTTAAAAAAGTAATTTTTTTTTCCAGATCGGACAATTTTTGCGACTCCCAGCGCTGCAACCACGAGGCCACGTTTTTTTCTCTGCCGCCAGTTTGGAGCTCTATAAAACCATTTTGGAGTGAAAAATATATTTTTTTGAATTTTTTTTCTTGTAATTTGTTCAATTATCTACAATAATAAAAAAAAATTTGGAAAAATGTTTGTTTTTGACTGTTTTTTAAAAAATGGTCTGTTTTCTGCCGCGAATGTAATGTCCCCCTTAAAATAAATGAAAACGCGGTTGAAACAAAGTATGTTTTAACTTATTTTAAGTATTCTATACTTAATTTTACCATATTATAACTTTTAGATTTTTAATAGCAGTATACTTATTTTAAATTAAAAAATAATTAAATTTAGTATACCAATCCCTGCTCTTCCAGTGTTCCATTCCACTTGCTCTTAATTATTGAAAGTAAAACTATTTTTTTTAACAACTTTTTATTAATAATTTAAAGTAATAATTTAAATATCCTTATAACATAACGACAAAATAATTTTTAATTTATGTACAATGTACATAAATTAAGTAAATCACTTACACATTAGTAACCACTTCCACAAAGAAAATTGCCAAGCATGACCCTCCATTCTGGTCCAAGTTTCTTGCTGTTTTTGCGCCAAAGAACGGTGGCTGCTTTCCAAAATTGATGGCTTTATCAAGTTAAATCTTATACAAGGAAGAATTACCTGAAATTAAATATAAATATACAAATCATTAAACAATAACATTTACAATTACTTTCCTTACAAATGTTACACAAAGTATGAAACTTTTTGTCCATTTATAACATTAAAGTTATTTATTTACAAATTAAAATAACAATAAAGTGTAATTAAAAGTTTATATTTTATCTTGAATTAAATGTCCATTTATTTTCCTTCATGAGTCTGCAAACTAGTTTTTGCCAAATATAAGCACGAACATATTTATTTTAAGTATGATTATGTTTATACAGTGTAAATTCGATAATCCGGACTCCACTAATCCGGAATATTCGGTAATCCGGACAGCATTTTGCAGCTCATTGCGTAGTCTATAATCCGGATTAATTGCAGCTCTATAGTCCGGATTGAATAAAACCCGTTTTTATTTATTTTCTTATTCAAATCACAGCATGCTTTGAAAGAAGTTTAACAAGTTCGCGACAAACAACCGTATTAGATTACTTTGTCAAACGAAATTAATATTATTTATTGTTAAGTATGTGTGTAAATTGGTACTTTTTTATTTTAACTGAACTGCACAAATTAATATTTATGTTTTTATGCTATGAATTATTATAATTTTTAATAAATACATACATTCGCTAATCCGGAATATTCGCTAATCCGGATTGGGGTCTGCAATCAATTATTCGGATTATCGAATTTTTACTGTATTTATTTTACAAACACATACTATTTTTAAATCAAATATGAACAATATTTGTTTTAACTATGTTTTTCTCTCTGTGTACTGTTTTGTTTGTAAACTGCAAATGTATTTGGTTTTTATACTAAAATGTTTCTATTTAACCATACAGTTAATGAAAAAAGAATATGAGAATTGTGTATTTTTTACCACTGGAAGTTTCTGACTGGGCCGTTAGCTCAGTGGGCAGAGCCCTCGTCTGCCAATCGGGCTGCCTTGGTTCCAATTCTGGCAAGACCAAAAAAAATATAAATGCGCGCTCTTAAATTTTTATTTTGTAAATTTATTTTTTGACTATTTATTTCATGGTTTTGCCACCATTTCACCAACGTTACCGTTCGTTTATTTTTGACTGTGTAGTATACTTAAAATACAGATGATCTCTTAAAAAATTATTGCCCTTATTTCGTAAAACGCTACGCCTTACTTCAGCTTGCGTTGGCCTTATTTGAATTTCTTAAATCACCGCGTTCAAAAAAGTGACTGCTCGCGTTGCAACAACTGATTATTACGTCATTTTAAACTCAAATGTTTGAAAAAGCCAATTGTGTAAAACGCAACGCTTATTTTTTTATCACTTGAACTGTCAAATTAATCACCCAATTTTTTGAAGCGTTAGCTTACATATTTTTAAATAACCACAAATCACATCATAAGAAAAAAAAAAATTTTAGTTTTCTGTGTTTATTTTCTATAATGTTAACAATTTACCACTTGTAATATTTTTTAATAAAACAAAAAAACTGCTTTTTAATTATCACAATTTAAAAAAATACAGTGGTGTGAAAAATAATAGAGCCAGCCCCAAACCTCAATTTCAATACTTCAAATTTTATACAGATAATAATTTTCTTTAAACTTTTTTGTTTTTTATCATTAGGTATTATTGTAATATAAAAAAAAACATAAATTAAATATTTGAATTCATTGCTCTAAAAATTACAATAACAAAAATTCGGTATATACAATTATTTTCTCTGTGAAAAAAATAGAGCCATCTAAACAAACCTCCTAAAATTATTAAAAAGAAAATATAAATAATATGTTTAATAAAATAATTGCTTACATAACTGCTTATACTACCTCAGTACTTAGTAGAACTGCCCTTATTTTTTATTACTGCGAAGCATCGCTTCGGCATAGAGTCAACTAACTTTTGACAAGTCGTGACTGGAATATTCTTCCATGCTGTCTCAACCATTGTCCACAGCTCATCTTTATTTGATAGATTCTTTTCTCTAAGAGATATTTTAATCTCGCCCCACAAGTTTTCGATAGGATTTAGGTCTGGTGACTGTGAAGGACCATCCCAAAACCTTCACATGGTTGTCCCTAAACCATGCCTTTGCCAACTTCGATGATGCTTTGGATAATTGTCCTGTTGGAATATCCATTCAAGCTGCATTTCCCACTCAGCTCAAGGCATCATGACTTCTCTTAAAATATTTGTATAAAATTTTGCATCCATTATATCCTGTATGCGATATAAGGGTCCGACTCCATAATAACATGACTCCATAATTTACATAAATTGGTCCGTATCTTAATGGCGTAATATTTTGTGGTCGGATGAGACCAAAGTAAATTTATTTAACTCGGATCGAAGTTCTTCAAGTTCTGAGACCCAAAAATAAAGAATTTTGTCCTCAATATACCATTAAAACCGTTAAACATGGAGGGGGGTAATATTATGGTATGGGGATGCTTTTCATATTATGCACTCATAATAATCCATGCTTAAAAATACAAATATATTTTTCGTAGAATGTACAAACATTTTGTTTATATTACAAAACTTTTGTATAAAACAAATTATATAAATTTACAAATTTCGTAAAAAATACAAACATGATTTAGTAATATTTTTTTAGTACATTGTACAAAAATTTGTAATGTTACAAATATTACATATGGATGTTGATGTGGTTAGAGGTCGGATTTGCAATCAGAAGGTTGCAAGTTCAACTCCTGGCCAGGACAAATTTTTTTTTTTTTTAGTTTTTATATTTTTTTTTGTATATTAATGTTTTTTAAATTTCTATGTTTTATTTTTTTATTTCATTATTACTATTTTTGTGTTTTGATATAAAAGGATATTTTGTATTTTGTTTAATAAAGAGGATCATAAAACAAGTTAAAGAGGACCCGAAAACACTAATTCCACTTTATTTGCCGGGTTTAGTATGAAATTCAATAAAACAAATATTTAAAAAGATAAAATATTTAATAATAAAATGCAATTAGTTTGAAATTGTTATTTAAGTTTTTTATTATTATTATTTTTTTATTTTGTTTTTTAATATATTATTTGATATATTTATAAAAAAATTATATAATTTTATTTAGTTCAATAAACATAATAAAAATATTTAATTGCCATTTTACCTTTTTTATTAAATATTTGTAGCATATTTTTCTAGTTTTCATAAAAATTTCATAATATTTTCGACTTAAGTTCCTTTTTAGTTTGTTGTATTGCATCAGCTACTTTGGTGCAAATGGTAGAGGGGTCTACTTCAACACAGCAGGACGTCACTGAAATCGTGAGTTCGATTCTGGTGTTGCACCATTACATTTTTTTTTTTAATTTTAAAATAAACCCGTAAGGTATGCACCACATTTTTATTTAAAAAAAGTTTTTACAAAGTTTACGAAATGTGATTTGTATATTCTACAATTTTTTCGTAATGTCAAAATAACCAAAACTTTCGTAAAATGAACAACGGTTTTCGTGTATTTTACCTATAGATTATTTGAGTGTGGAGTCGGACCCTTATATCGCATACAGGATATAATGGATGCAAAATGTTATACAAATATTTTAAAAGAAGTCATGATTATTTATATTTTCTTTTTAATAATTTTAGGAGGTTTGTTTAGATGGCTCTATTTTTTCACAGAAAAAAGAATTGTATATACCGAATTTTTGTTATTTTAATTTTTAGAGCAATGAACTCAAATATTTAATTTATGTTTTTTTTATATTACAATAATACCTAATAAAAACAACAAAAAAGTTTAAAGAAAATTATTATCTGGGGGTGGCTCTATTATTTTTCACACAACTG
Organism: Delia radicum; assembly: GCA_021234595.1. Lineage (NCBI taxonomy): Eukaryota > Metazoa > Arthropoda > Insecta > Diptera > Anthomyiidae > Delia > Delia radicum. The sequence goes on from CM037853.1 coordinate 183,268,673, forward strand.
TATGTTAATTTTAAATAAAACAAATGAAAAAAAGCTATAAACACAAATTTCAATTTGGTTTTAAATTTTCATCAGCTGTATTTACATTTGTATTCACAATCACAGCTGATGGAGTTACCAGATCATAAAAAACCTGGTTTTCTCAACTTTTGAGAAAGGCGTGGTAGAGAAGATTAAGCATACTTTTCTAAAAATCATAACTACATTGTAAATTTTTTATTGAATTAGACTGCGCAGTTTCTGGTAACACAACCTTCATCAGTAATCCTTTTTGACAATACTGTAATTATTTGTTATGGTTTTTTATTGTTTGATTGCATCTATATGAAATGTTTATTTATTAAATGCAATCCTGACCGTGGCTTGAACCTGCTTTTGTTTTTTTAGTTCAGTACTGTCCTGTATGTAGGAAACCATAATAACGCAATGGTTTGACAATTGAAGTGATAACGTATTAGTTCAGTGTTGAGACAACGCGGTGACGTAGTGATTTATAAAATAACATGTTTTTACTTAGCGTTTGTGTTGGCGTAGGTGAAGCGTTGAACGCAGGGGAAATACAAAATATGGGCATATATTTTGAAATTAAATATAAAAGTAATTCATTTAATAATGGTTTTTCTCAGTGTATTTGAAGAGAAAATTCATAGAAAATTTTATTTAACGTTTTGTTTTATTTTTGGGTATATTTTAAACCAGGAAAAGGATGCGAATTTGACGTTGACGATGCTTTAATTACAATAGATATTAATATCATTGAATCTGCTGCAGGCGTGGAACCAATTCAACTAGCAAACATTACCTTCAACAACTTGGACGTCATTGGTAAGATTTATATATTTTTTCTTTAAAACTTTAATAACACTATGTGACAAAATGCACCACTTAAATCGAAAACACCAGAGAAAGCGACGGATGATAAATAATTACGACATGCTGATTACGATGGTATAATCGGTTTCCAATGTATTCAGTTCAGTTTTATTGCAAAACTTGCTTAAATTTTTGCCCAAATTGTTTTTTCAGGACGTTAAGGAGAGGGACAAAGACCTCTCTTTGCCCCTCCCTGTAAATATTTTTTAATAGCCAGTTTTAGCTGATGCCTGCACCAAAAGTTTCTAGATTCAACGGTTTATGCTGCATGAATTGACAAACCAAATTTTAAAATCATAACTTTAGCGGCTTTTAGGAGCAGACAGTTCCCCAAATAAACCCGCATTTTAAGCCGATACTTTTCACCCCTCACAGCAGAAATTTCTAAAAATTCTGTCTTAGTTGATGGAAGAACAAACTTATCTAATTTAATTTTTTCGGCTTCGTACCAACATTTTTATTACGTTCCTCGTGAAAACTCTAAAAGAACTTTAGGACAGTACTTTAGAGCATACTCCAAGAAACATTTGATGTAAGTTTAAAACTTGTAGCCAGTAAAGAACCACACAACAAATTTCAAGTACGTCACTGACGCGGTTTCGCCATTCCGTCAAGGGGAAGACTCATATTTAAAAAAAAAAAATTAAATTCCAAATGTCTGGCCACACGGGTTTAGGCAGGCCGTCAAGAGGGGCGCTTTTACAATTTCCAAAATTTAAAAATTTCCAAAAATACGATCTGTACAGATCTGCTCTACACAGATTAATTATGAACATTAATTATAAAGATTAATTATAAACATTGCAAAAAGCTGAGACTTTCCCCTTGTTGCCCTTATCGTGGGAATTTCCAAAAATCCCGTCAATACAGATGTCTTCTCCTGATAAGGAACCCAGATACCAAATTTTAAGTTCCTAGCTTCAGCGGCTTGGCAAGGCCGCCAAGATGGAGACTTTTTAAACCCGTCAGCCTTACTTCTCGTGATAATTATCCCACATACCAAATTCTAAGTTCCTCGCTTTATTGGTTCTGGCCGCCAAAGGGAGTGTTTTCCCTAAGTTAACCCCTATTTTTACCATCGTCCTGGCGAGAAATCTAAAAAGTCATATAACTAAGCTAGACAACGTTTTATTATAAACATACATACGTTTTATTATAAACAGACAGACGTTTTATTATAAACATTGTCGCTAACTTTTACTCTTTATTATACATAAAATCACAATTACATGTATTTTGAACTGAATTGTAAATATTATATAAGAAACTATGGAATTACCAAAATGCGCTCTAAACAGGTACCTACTTCTGATTATAATCTGTTGTACCAAATTTCGAGTTCCTGACATCAACGGTTTGACCAAACCACCAAGGCGATATTTTTAATGTTTTGCCAATCCCCGTGGGAATTGCCAGAAATCCCGTCAATGCAGAAGATAAGGTACCCACATACCAAATTTAAAGTTCCTCGCTTTAGGGGTTTCGCTAGGCTGCCAAGGGGGAGACTTTTTCCCTTACTGCCCTCCCCGTAGGAATTTCCACAAATACGCTCTATACAGACGTCTCTTCCTGATTAGATTCAGCGTTTTGACCATGCTATTAGCCCCTATTTCACCACGTTTCTGGTGAAGTACTTTTACCCTTATTGCCCCTGCACTTAAGAATTTTCAAAAATCCAGTCTAAGCGGACGTCAACGTTGACGAATGGACCTCCATGCCAAATTTGAAGTTCATAGCTCTAGCGGTATAGGCTGGGCGATGTTGAATGAGTGAGTACGTAACGTAACTCTTTCAGGTTGCAGAGAACCATTCTCTTCTGTATTTGAACTTTCTTGCCATCGATTCGTGCAGACACCCAGTTTTTCAGCCCTGGCATCAGGCGACTCATATCATCTCGGTGATAAAGTTTTTCCCTTCTTTTTGTTTGGGGTGTGAGAGTCCCATGTTCAGCAACCAAATTTTTAGCATTTTTTGCTTTTCGTTGAGACGTTCCAAACTCAGTCATTATTTTTACACAACTCCATGTCGATTGAGCAAGCGTGGGAAGTTGAATTCTTTCAGCTCTACTCTGTGACGTTTTGTATTTCTCTTTTATTTGTTCAAGAACTTCTACTGCAACCTTATGATATAGGTTTTGACAGACAATCTTTGAACTTATACCATCTACTGAAAAGTTAGAATCACCATCATCACCAACAGTTCTGCCATCATTCTCAGAATTACTTTTGTCTTCATCTGGAATAACTTCAACGCAAGGCTCATTACTATTCAAATCCGGTAATCCTTTCAGCTTTCCAAGCTCTTTCCTGCATGATCCACAAGTTAGCAACCGTTTTGATAGCGTAGGGAATTTTTTTAATTAGCCGTGGGAAATATTTTACATATCTGATGATGTGTGTTTCTTTTTGTTAAAAGGATTAAAACAAAAAGAACCATGAATTTTATTTTCAAGCTTAGCCTTTTTAGGGGCCGTAGACATTGTGACTTTAAGGCAGTTTCAAAAAAACTGATTTCCGAATGTCTTTAGAATGACAATAAATAGTTTTTTAAGATCATTTTAACCAAATGTTACGAATAATAATAAAAATAAACTACCTGTTAATTTTTACCTTTTCAACATAGTGTTAAAATGAACTACATGTTAACTTCTACCTCTCCAAACACTTTTTAAAGTCAAGTATCATAAAATAATAAATTAACTGGTATATCGTATAATGGTCATAAAATATTTCCACCTGATTCAAAACCTTGTCTCTTGGGCCGCAATGAAAGGCAGATACAAGACTCAGAAAAAATGTTGGGGTGCAAAAATGTTCGGGGTATAACATATTGTGGGTATTACAGTATCGAGGGTATGACATTTTAGTTAGGTATGTTACATACCTTCAGAAAGGTTAATTTGTCTAGTTTCTCAGTATAATTTTTATTTTGAAGGTTTTAGAAACACTTACACACAAATAGGAAATAATTAAAAATAGTGCATATGCTAAAAATTGAAAAACCTTTGTCTTAAGTTACAAAATATTTATTTTGATAGATATCCCACTCGCACTAAAAGGAAAAGACCTAAGCTTTCTTTTGAGCAAAAAAAAAATATGCATATTTTGAAAAAGTCAAAAAAGTTTTTGATTTTGTGAGATTTTATTCGTTCGGTTTGAGATCATGACAAATTTTTCTCTAAATTAAGAGAAAAATTATAATTTTTATATGATAATTTACTTTGACTATTAGAAAAAAACACAGAAAAAGTTATTAGATTTTGAAAAAAAAATAGTAAAAAAAAATTTTTTTTTTATTATTTTTTTCGAAAGATTGAAGAAATAGCTATCTAAACTATTTAGGACAAATTTTGCTAAGAACAATAGGTAATAAGTTACATGGATGAAAAAAACACAAGTTTGGCCAAAATTTCAACTCCCTCCAACTCAGAGAGTTCTTGACCGATCTAGTTGAAAACTTGTGTCTAAACTACTATCCAATAGGACAAACCTTGGGGCAAATTTCATCCCGATCGGCAGACATCGTTTTCAAAACTTGGGTCACTATATGGTACGCCCCATATATAAATAGAATGTTTGTGTTTGTTAGTGTTTGTCGCTTCTGATAATATAAAGAATGTTTTTTATAGAGGTATATAACTTTGAAATGGATTGAAACAAAGATGAGTTTTTTAAATTGACATGAAATTTACTTTATTCCAAGGATAATCTGCTTTCATTATTGTTTAAATATGACTTCTGGCATATGACCGCCACGTCTGGCTAGGACGTAGTCTAATCTGGAGGTCCAATTTTCGATGATTTTTTCCAACATTTGTGACCGTATATTAGAAATAACTAGGCGAATGTTGTCCTCCAAGTGGTCAATCGTTGCAGGGCTTATCGGCGTAGACTATCGACTTCACGTATCCCCACAGAAAATAGTCCAGCGGCGTTAAATCGAACGATCTTGGAGGCCAATTCACGGGTTCGAAACATGAAACTATGTGGTAACCAAACGTTTCCTTCAATAAATCAATTGTGACCCGAGCTGTGTGACATGTTGCGCCGTCTTGTTGAAACCACAGCTTCTACACATCATAGTTGTTCAATTGATGAACGAAAAAGTCAGTAATCATGGCTTTATAGCGGTCACCATTGACTGTAACGTTCTGACCAGCATCGGTTTTAAAGAAGTACGGACCAATGATTCCACCAGCCCATAAAGCACACCAAACAGTCAGTTTTTCTGGATGTAACGGTGTCTCAACATACACTTGAGGATTATCATCACTCCAAATACGACAGTTTTGTTTATTGACGTATCCATTTAATTAAAAGTGAGCTTCATCTCTAAACAAAATTCGTGCTATATACGTATTTCGAACAGAACCATGCTTTTCAAAATAAATTTGCACAATTTGGAAGCGTTGTTCATGTTGAAATGCCAAACCAAACTAAAAATAAATCTTTTGACAGCTGAGAAAATAGCCGCAGGTTGAAAAAGTGTTGCCAACTTAAAGTTCTATACCTATATTTACAATAACAGAAAAGCTAATAGGAAAGTCAACTGCAATTTGGCTGCATTGCATTCGAAGCCATACTTGGGTGTGATCGTTGAGCGGTCATGACTTGGTATTGTTGCGTTTGTAATGTAAGAAGAATCGCAGGTTCGATGCATACGGACGGCAAGTTGTTGGAGAATTTATCATATGGAGACAATCTGACAATTATAAGCGACAAATAATAATACAATTTAAATGGATAATACAATTTAAATATTAATACAATTTAATATGTTGCAAAGAATCAGAAATTAAGAGACCCATTGTTTTTTTAGCTGGGTTCAAAAATAATCCCATTTTCTCTTTTTTGCGCTTTTTTGGATATTTCTTTCAAAAAAACTATATATAAATTTGGGATCTAATAAAAAGTATTTGAAATGCGCATCAACGGCATAAAGTAGCATGAAGTCTAAGCATGCTCAACTTTTCGTGTTCGAGAAAAAAAATACATTACATACATTTTGGGGTGTTTCGTGCTAGGAGGTATAGTCGGTGCATGTCCAAACACACATATATTTTATTTATTTATTTACATCAGCTATAGTATAAAATGCATCAGCTGGAAAACAAAATTCGAAAAATACAGAATAATATAATATAAATATAAAAAAGTAATTGATTAATATGTAATGAAGTAAGTAATTAAAAACATACAAAACAAATAAAAATAAGAATAAATAAATTTTAGGCAAAAATACAAATTTTATATATATAAAAATATAAATTAAAAATAAAAAAAATTAAAAATAAAAAAAAACTAAAAAAAAATATATATATATAATAAAGGACAAACAAAAGATTACAAATCAAATAGAAGAACAACATAAAAACAACACAGACAATAACAAAACAAACAAATTTACATATAAGAAATAAAATAACACAAATAAAATAAATAAATTAAATGATGAGTTATTAACGATTAGGAGCAGACAAACTGCCAGGCGCAAATGATGAAACACATGAAATAGACACACAACAAGCACAGGAGCCAAAGCAGAAACAGCACAGGAGAAAAAACCGGAACAGACAGGCAGGAATATAATTAATTAAACTGGAACAATGGATAAATAGGCAGACAACCATCACATGAGCATAAACAGAAACAGACAGAGCAGGCAGGAACAATTTGCAAAGTTTTCTACAAAATACCTGGAGGCAGTCGTAAAATTCTCACACACAAAAGAAAATTCCGACACATCGCTACAGGCACAATATGAGGCCATAAAAAAAAAGAAAAAATCGTTTTATTTTCCCTAATAAATATCTGGAGGCAGTCGGAAGATTCTCACACACAAAAGAATAATCCGACACATCGCTACAGATACAGTAGTTGGCAACAACGGAAATAAAAATTAAAAGTTAAATCTCGCGTAATAATAACAATATTTGGCAACAAAGGCCATAACAAAAAGAAAAAATAATCGTTTTATTATCCCTAATAAATATCTGGAGGCAGTCGGAAGATTCTCACACACAAAAGAATAATCCGACACATCGCTACAGATACAGTAGTTGGCAACAACGGAAATAAAAATTTAAAGTTAAATCTCGCGTAATAATAAGCGTTTTATTTTATGAATAGGATCGGACACGGAAAATTAGTTGTGAAACTCATTAAAATTTGTACATAGACATCGAAATTGATTAAATTCCTCATAATTATATCTGCAAAACGACGTTTGTATAGAAACATAATTCCTTGTTACCCGAACTGGAGCATTAAAATCTATGTTCCCAAGTAAGAACCTCGAATCAATTTCACCATAAACGTTACGCCTAGCATTAATCTTCTCTTCCAAAGTGTAGGGAGATCAATAAGCTGTAAACTATGTTCATAGGGTGGCAGATTTTGTGTCACACTCCAACCTAATCCGCGTAAAGCAAATAACAAAAACTGTTTCTGAATCGATTCTATACTATCAATATAACATCCATAATTTGGGGACCATACGACCGATGCATATTCTGGAATAGGCCTAACAAGACTAATGTATAAATTTTTTGTAACATAAGGATCATCAAATTCCCTATACCAACTTTTCATAAAACCTAGCAATGATGTTGCCTTATTAACGCATGAATTAACATGTAAATTAAAGCTTAACTTATGATCAAGTAAGACACCTAAATTCAAAAACGAAACAACATTTTCCAACCCATAAGTTCCAACGAAGTAATCAAACTGAATGCAAAAAGACAATTTCTTGCACTTTCTCAAATTAAGAGACATCCCATTAAAACCACACCATTCAGCAAGTTTTATAAGATCATTCTGTAACAAAATGCAATCTGATTTACTATTCCAGGATAAAAATAGCTTAACATCATCTGCATACATCAAGATTCTAGAGTTATTACACTGATAATAATCCATGCGTAGAAGTACAAATAAATGTCAAAATAACCAAAAAATTTGTAAAATAAACGAAAATAAATTGAAAATAAAAATAAAATAATCTCGATGTATATAAAAACAAAAAACTAATATAACTGTAAAAAATATTACTTGAGCCAGAGTACAAACTAAAAATTTTTTATATAAATAGAACATTTTTGGTCTTCAAAGTTTAGTAACGTCATGATGCTTGTTAGGAAAAGACCTCACCACGTGCTTGATTACTAAGAAGACAAGAATGGAGCAAAATTGGTTATTAATAGGTTTTTTGTTAAAGTTCTGCCTATTATGGAGGCTCTAACTTTTCTAAAACTTCGGGTTCTGATGAGATCTTTAGCCAGATCGAAATACTAGTATCAACCTAGCTAATATGTTTGATTTGCTTTATTTTTGTAAATATACGGAGGTTGAAAGCTCGTTATAAATTGAAAATAACATAAAAATAATCTCGATGTATATAAAAACAAAAAACTAATATAACTGTAGAAAATTTATCAATTTTACAAAAGATTTCGTTTTTTTGACATTTTTTTCGTATTTTTAGCATGGATTATTATGAGTGTAATAATAGACGGAAGGTCATTTAAATATAAAACAAATAAAATAGGACCAAGATGACTACCCTGCGGCTTACCAGACGTGACAAATATCTTCCTAGATACTTGATTTCTGAACAAAACCCGTTGAGTTCGATCCTTCAAGTATGACAATATCCAATTTAAAAGCCTTGAACTGAACTGAACTCGAAAACCCAGAAAACAAAATATCATAAAATGAGGATATGCAATTATCCAGTCCATTATTCAAACAAGGCCATAATTTTAGTAAATCATAATTCGTCCTACTAAAATTAAACTGTTTAAGGGAAACAACTTCAGAACAGGGAGCCCTAGAAAAATCAATAATGTCAACCAGAATGAGGAGTGTTGGATGATAATTATCCTCAGGACAAACAAACGGTAACGATCTAGAAAGAGAAATGTCAGGACAATTCGAGAAAACAAAATCCAGAAATTTGTCACCTATATTAGATATATTGTTAAACTGAGTAAGACACGAATCAAACAAGATATCGAAAAATTTATCCATACCGTTGGAAGAACACAACGGTATTAATCGACAAAGATCAGGACACAATGACCAAGACACCTTAGGCAAATTAAAATCACCCAAAACGATGATAATATCGGTTTCACCAAGTCTGCTAACAACTTCACGTATCAAGTCTCAGTAAAAGCAATAATACTATAGCAACATTCAACACTATTCCTACACACCTCATGCAATTTTGTATTACGGCCCCTCACATTCTGATACAATATCGACAACGACCTGTTAACACCACTTAGTTTTTTGGCAGAACAGCGGGTCTGTTCATTCTCGGTTTATCGCTATGGATAAATTCACGGACAAGCACACCCTGCGGCCAAAACGATTTATCACTGAGAACATCAAACAGATTCAACGGCACAATTATCCTAAAGGAAGAAATATCTCTAGGCTGAAAAAATTGACACTTACGGCTTGTTTTTACAATACATGTATAATTTGAGACGAACGTGTGGCACCCGAACGTAATATACGTAAGGAAATGAGTTTTATAATTCGTTCGTCTGACTTACGTTTGAGTACGTAAAGCTTTATGTTATGTCAAACATTAGAGATTACCATGATATTGCTTTTCGGTTTTTGTTAGTTTTTTTCATATACAAATAACTTATTTTTCGTTGGTAGATGGCAACCCAATACTGTAAATGAAATATAAACAAAAACAGCTGATTTTTGCTTAAAAAAAATTAATTTATTTTGTTTAGAGAACAATAAAAGTGGTGATAAAAATATAATTTGTATAAGAAAAAACATAAACACTTACAACTAAAAATGTAAATAAATATAAGTGAAAATAAAAATCATTATTGTTTTTTATTACAATTTTTTGTTAAAAAGTATTAGTTTTTTTTTAATATTAAATTGTGTTGCCTTTTTTCTTTGACGAATACGTTTTTGTGAACATCTGTTTTTGACGTTTGTGACGTTTCAAATCGCATTGTGGAAACCAAAAAAAGAGACGAAAACGACAACTCTTACGTTTTCACTCAATTCCAAATGACATTTGCGAAACAGAACCCCAAAATGAATTTCTTGACTCATTTAAACGAATTTTTTGAGTGACACGTCTTACAAAAACAGACCGTTAATAACATTAAAATCGGACCGATTTATACATGAACAATTTTTCCCTATAAAATTGCTTAAGTCATCAACAGTTGTATCCGGAGCGAATCTTGACACAAAAACAGTCCTACGAGGTGGAACAACAACTAATCTACACATTTCAACAGGACCGGTTGTACCATTATCACCGGGCGTCTCCTTACTCATCACCAGTGAAACAGATGAGCTCGATGATGGACCGACATGGTCCCCATCCACAGGAGCAGCATTATTCCCGAAACCATCTACCTCAATACCCCCACCTACTACCCCTACTCCCTTACCAGCTTGATCCCCAGTCGCCGTTACAGAAATAAGCGGGGGATCCACGATGGTCCCACTGGACGGTCCCAAAGTCCTGGTATCAAGCGAAGGAGACGAAAAAAGTTGGGAAACACCGGGCGAAGTTGGTGAAATATTTGAGGGAATATCCCCAACCTCTAACCTTCTCGATGAACAGATTCTCAAGTTTTCTAAATTTCACAGTTAGATTATGCAACTCGTTGCCAATCTCAGTAAACCCTACTTTACCATCCTTCAAAAGTTTATAAAAATGTATGTGCAATGACCTACAGTTGACACAAGACCACCGAAGACCTTTAGATGAATCTGTAATTTTATCAAAATCCCTACCATTAAACCCAGCGCACTGGTAGTGAGCAAGGTTATCACATGTTAAAAAACAATGTTAATTTTTAACCTTACAGTCAGCAAATAAGCACATTTTCTGAGTGTAAATAAATAAATAAATGAATAAGCCCAAAGCTATGTAATAAAAAAATCTAATAATTAAAAATAAACTCAAACCAGTTTTAAAATAAACACCAATAAATAAAAAATGTACCAACACCAACAGTTGAGCAAAGACTTATAAGAAAACAAAAAACAAAGAACAATCAATGAAACAAATAAAGATCAATTATTTTAACTAAATTTCAAACCAAAGAAATCATAAAACACTATGAACATTCATACACTTTATAAAGCTCACTTCACGGAAGTTATGAATACAATTTAAAACAATAAATAATAATAAATACGGGATAAAATCCAATTAAAATAATATTAAAATAGAAATTATCAAGAGCACAAATTATTACACGACTGATACAAGTAAAGGGTTGCCAACTTATCTATTATAATTTCATATAACAAACATCTAAGTTCTGGGTTTTTCGAATATATTGGTCAGTCACAAATCTTTGCATTATTTGAAAGGCGTGTAGTTGAAGAAAATAGAGCTAAATGGTCAAAATATTTTAAAGATTTTGAACTATACTGAAAACCTGCAAAGCGTTGAAACAGATTTGGTAGATCTAGTGGGGGTTGTGTATATGGTATCAATAAGGGATTGGAGAAAACTGGCATAAAACATGATTTTAAAACTTTTAATAAAATTAATATTATTTTGCAATCAGAAGACAAAATGCTAATTTTAATACCAGTATACATACGGGGAGAAGATTGGAACTCAGAATTTGAGGAAGTTATAACTTTTTTCCGAGAATTTGCAAATACAAACTTTATAGTGGTGTGCGATATCAATGTTAGAATTGGAAACATGCAGCAAGTTATGTTGAAAATTACAACAACCAATTTACGGCTGGTTGAATTTGTGAATCCGAAAGGAGGAAATTTTATTGAATTTTGTGAAGATTATGGGTTAGTAGTGCTTAATTGAAGAAGAACAGTGGAAGATGAAGATGGTAACTTAACATTTGTTAGTACAATAGGTTACTCTGTTAATGATATCTGTGCTACATCATATGAAGTTTTAGAATTCGTTGAAAGATTTGAAGTTGAGTCAAAGATTTATTCCGACCATATGACGCTAAAAAGTACCCTAAATTTTGATAAAAGAAATTAAGAAATTACTTGAATGAATTTTTTACCGAAACTAAAGTGAAAGGATTCAGAAAAGTCACGATACTTGCAACAGCTCAATACAAACCTTAATTTACAGAAAAATCAAAACAAAGTAACTAATCTAAATGATTTGGTGAATACAATAAAAACCTCTACAAACACTAAGCCGGAACATTAGAGTAAGAAAACAAAGTTTAAAAGTATATGGTTCAATAACAAATGTGAGAAAGCTAGGGAAAGTCATTGAACTATTAAATGTCTTCAGAAAATCCAATAACCCGGATGGTAAAAAGAAATACATTCAAGCAAATCAATATTGTAAATTCATAAGTAGACAGAGAATAAATGAATATCAAGAGGAGATGAAGCAAATAATAAACATATCAAAAGAAGCAAAAGAAGAGATGAAGCAAAAGATTGGTGGAAGGTGGCAAAACAGATAAGAGGTCAACGTTTTTATATGGGTGTGCATACAACAGCAGAAGATTTTAAGAACTATTTTAATTCACTCTTAAATCCGATAGAAACGGCAAGTAATATACGCTATGCGGCAAAGTTACAAGTAGATGATGATCTGGATAATTAAATTAGTATTGATGAAATGTGCAAAACTACACAAGGCAAAAGCAAACAAAGCACCAGGAATCGATAGAGTGCCATATGAATTTTTTAAAAATGCATCACGTGAATTTTATTCGGAGCTAACAGCTATTTACAACATCATATTTAAAACTGCAAAAGTAGATGATAAGTTTAATGAAACTATTATATTCCCAATATTTAGAAAAGGTAATGCTGATTCTCCCTGTAATTATAGGGGAATTACTTTCATGAACTCTGTGCCTAAAATTCTAATGGGTATTTTAAACTCAAGAATTCAAAAATGGGTAGAAAAACACAAAATACTAAATGAATTTCAAACTGGCTTTCGACCTAACTGTCCTACTATAGATAATATTTACACAGAAAAAATTATGGGCAATTACATTTTCTTATAAATCTAACCAGTATTGACAACACATAAACATCATTATTATAAAATTTCCCAACATTTTTTTTATTACTTTATTGTGATTAAAATGTCAAACGAACGTTTAATTATATGCATATATTATTTTATTTGTAAATAAAAAGGACAAAATGCAAATGATTAATTTTAATTAGTAGAATAGTTTAACGATTTTGTATACACGCAAAATCGTAATTATTTCGGCAGAGTTTGGAACACTCTTTTTTTTGAAGTCATTGCTCGTGTACACACGATAACTATACACGAAAATAGTTTTAGTTGATTTTCGTGTTGTTTAGATGTGATAAAAAAAGTGAGCTGCGAATTAAAAAAAATATTATTGAAAAAAAGCATTTAACTATTATTTATGTAAATAATGTAACTTTTAATAACTAATAGTGTTTTACAATTATAATTTTAAAGTTTGTTAGATTTTTTTTTTAATAATTAAAGCAAAAGTTTTGTTAGATTTTTTTAATAATGAAAGAAATAAAAGTACAATGTTTGTAAATGTTAGTTCTTTACTTTTAATTGTTTCATTATAATAAATTATTAAATTATAAAGTTTCTAAAAAGATAATTGTATAACACAATTTGTTATCAAAAGATGATTATTACAAATATTAGTTAAACGCTTCTTTTTTTCTGCTTATATAAGAAATAGGGAAAACACATATTTTCCTTTTATGTGTATACTTTTTTCCTTCTTTTGTAGCAACTAAAGCATGTGTTTTGCACTTGTTGTTGTTGCTTTTTTACTTTAATTCGTATTTTGTTTTGCTTTACTTTTTTGTGTTATGAATTTGTTTATGCATTTTTTATTTAAAGAAAATATACAAAACAATACATGTAGCGTATGAGATGAGGACAATTTATTCTATACACCGCATATTTCGGCCAAAATTGTGCCCGAAATATGCTAATACGCTAGATGTATGAAAAGGCGCGAAAACTTTGGGGACAGTCCCCAAAGTAAGCAAATGTCCCTAAACTATGCTGGGGAACGAATAAATGTCTCTAGAGTATGCGCTGTGCATATATATATATATATATATATATATATATATATGTATGCGTATATATATGTATGTAGTCGTAGTAAAAATAACAAAAATATAATAATTAGAATTTTCAATTAAAACTATCATTGTTCTCTTTCTAAGTTTCAATTGAAGTTTAAATCAAATTTATTATACTTTTAATTAAAGTTGTAAAAAAACCAATAACCTTTTTAATTGATATTATTATTATTTTAATTGAATGTGTTTTAATAAAGGGTCTGCAACTTTTCTTAGATAATACTATCATTTCAGTGGTAGGTGCAAAATCAATTAAAATATTAATTGATTCAATAAATTTTTTAATTGTAACCCATTTTTAGTTTTTTCTGTGTACAACTTAGCATCAATTGTGCACCTGAAATTTGAGGAAAAAAAGGAAAGTTTTTGCATTCTTTGTGGATTTCAAGGCAGCTTTTGTCAAAGTGCCATGGGGATGGGGTCTTCCACAGAGGTGCACTTGTGCGGAAAGCTTTCTGTCTGTTATCCACTTGGGGATATCAAGAAGCGATTCCTTTGCCGAACTACCCAAGCAGCTCACTACTTCCGGTCTTACACCAAGTATCCCCTGGGAATGCGGTTCAGGCCGCAGCTGGAGTGAGAAGGCGCAGCTGAGTAACCTGATGGGCAAGCTAACACCGTCTCAGGTAATTAGGTGACAACTGTCGCTGAAACTCAACTGTTTTCATGCCGCTTTTTTCGGCTACATGCCTAGAGGTTGTTGGCAGCCCCAACACTAGGATCGGACAAGGTGGCCCAATCAATCGCTTTGTCCTAAACAACAATTATTACTGAAACCACAACTAATATCGATGTGGCCCTTTGTTCCTCTTAAGGAACCATAGGACATTATATTATATATATATATAAAGGGTCCGCCAAATAACTTTTTTTTTTTTGAACTCCTGAACCAATTGGACTTTGTGTGGCGTCATACCAAGGTCTTTATGCAAAATTCGTCTCAATGATGTCTCCGAAATGTTCAATTGTTGAGAACGACGGTGAATTGATGTTGATGGCGCTTCACGCACACTTTCTGCCACAGCAGCAATATTCTCGGGTGTACGCACTGTTTTTGGCTTTTCACGCTTTGGTTTATCGATGAGGATGCCAGTTTCTTTCACTTTTTTCACAAGATAACGAACATACAGACCATATTCGTTCAGCGGAAGGATAAAACTAATTATCTGTCAAATCAGACATGAGCTAAGTGTTACCATTCACGAAATAAGACCCTTTATATATATTTTATAAAAAGAATATTGAGGTTGCCAGATTTAACGCCAAACGATGCCTTATCACTAGAAACAAGCACCGAGGATAACCACTTGTATACTCTTAACTTGCATATGAACTATATATTCAACACAATATTTAAATATAACGAGAGCAGATTACGACATAAACTATCAATTTTGATTTTAAACAAAAGATGCTATTGAGAAAAAGAAATAAACCGGCTGGGAGCAGACTTCTACATCACATTTGATAATGAAAACATATCGACTCAAGATTGGATTCGAAAAGGAACGTTAATTCCACAGGAATTAAAATATATAAGTCGTAGTAAAAATATAGAAGGAGCATTATCCAGTAATACTCGTTTTTATAGATTATTGAATCACAATATTGGAGAAAACTACGTACAGCTGTTACCACACAACAAGAAAATATAGGTAACATTTTAATACTGCAGCAGCTCCCGGTGTAAACATGATAATCAGAGTTCAGTAGGTAATGAACCACGAAGAACTGTTGCTCAACCTTTTCCTAATGGGGAATAAACAGAACTGCCGAACTTCGAGTACCCAAAATGCTAGAGCAAATCAACAGCGACAATTACACCCTCTCAGATGCACGGTTTGGTGTGCAATTATGGCTGATGGATGTAATGTTTCATACTAAGCTAAAATGTATAAGTTATACTTTCATTAAAAACTATAAAAATAAAAAAGTTATAAAGATTTCAAATCAGTCATTACATGAGTTTCACAAGCTTTTTCAAAGAATTATAAAATGTCTAAATCAAATAGTCCCTTGTAAGGTAAAATGCTCTCTATTAAAAAACCGTACAACCGACTTTGATCATTTATATCTCTTTTTAAAGGAGGGAAAACCTAGTTCTGAAATAATAGAAAAAAAATTGAAAAACATATATCAAATATTTATTATTTAATTTTTTCATCAAGTTATCATTTTGAACATATTTCCCAATATAGTTTTGTTATTTATATTAGGGCATTTTGGAAGGGTAAGAGGTAGGGCTATCTTTTAAGGGAAAAAAACATAAGCTACCTGCCATCTGGCTGAGCAAATTGATGTTATGTGCACGTTCCAGTTTTTTCAATTTTTTTTTTAAATCTCTGTTTCTCGGCGATTTCACTTATTTTATTGATTCTGAAAGGTCTTGCAAAGACCTTTCTAGCAAGCCCAAAAACAAAACAAAAATCCTACCACTGATTCAGAAGTTAGCAATTTTATCCTACTACCCTCCGACCACCAATCCGAAAATTTTCAAACCGCTGCCATATCGCACACTTGCATTTTTGGGGATGGTTGTAGGGGACATATTTTCATGAAATGACCCAAGGAATACGCTGGTGAAATTCGGCGGGTCGTGACTGAATCACCCTGTACAACATGTGGAACAAATAACTAACACACTAATTATAAAAAATCAAATGAATTCTTTTAACTGACTAGTACTGGGGTACCAATATATATTGGGTAGTTTTTAAAAAAATGGGATATGAATAAAAAAAACTTTTATTTTTAATATTCAAGAAACTGCGCAGTTGTGGATTTTTAATAAAACAATTAAGGTTTGTTTGAGATTTGTAACGTTCAAGTCAAAGACATTTGTTATGCTTACTTTTAATATTTTTTATTATAGTACCTCTTAGTTAGACAATTAAGGGAACTTATTTGATTTTTTATAATTAGTACATTAGTTATTTGTAACACATGTTACATATAATTTTAAAGACAATTTTATAGCCTAATTTTAGATTTTAATAAAAATTATTCAAGTTTGAGGCCATACTCTATATTTCTTTATTAGGATATTGTCCTAACAAATAATCTATAGAGTTTTTTGTTTTCAAATTTATTATAAGGGTCCAATAATAACTTTGAAAACAAAAAAACTCTATAGATTATTTGTTGTTATAAAGAAATATAGAGTATTTCCTCGAACTTGAATAATTTTCATTTTCATTGCACAATTAAAGGTCGAAAAAAACATAATTTTTATTTTTAATAAAAATTATATCAAACTTTTAATAAAAATGTTATTGATAAAAAAATAATAAATACTTGATATATGTTCTAAAAATCTTTGTTGATAACTTTAAAATTAGTTTTACCCTTTTTTAAAAAGAGATATAAATGATAAAAATTGGTTGTACGGTTGTAAAAATTTTGTATGGAAGCTTGAGTCAAAACTGAGATTTGCGAAATTACTTTTACAAAGTAGTATTGTACTTTCAAAAATATGAAGTTTGATACACATATTGCCTATGTTTTAGCAGTAGAGTTGGCACCCTGTGGCAAAATATAGTGATTCGGGAAACTTCGTGTAAAATCAAAAAGCATGAATATCGAAAAAATAAAAAACACGTGGTCACTAAAACTTAATAGAGAATAATACATGTGAGTTTGACCCTGTTACATGCACATTCTACTTTATACCGGTGATGTGCATTTGAAATACTTTTCATTAGATACCAAATTTATATATAGTTACTTTGGAAGAAATATGATAACGCAAAAAACAGAAAATGGGGTCACTCTTGACCCCACATTTTAACCACTAAATGTGACAAAAAAACAAGGGTTTCTTAATTTTTAATTCCTTGTAACATATCCGAATTTCATTGCAATCGGCGGGAACCCATGAACGGACTCTCCTTGTAAGAGATGGTAACCCTGAGTAAATTAATAAAATAAATAAAGAACAGCTGATTTTGGTCTACATATGAAACAGCTGATTTGTATTTACACAAAAAAGCAGAATATTTGAATAAACCAAACAACAATTTTTTTCCGTAAAATAATAAAACCATAAAATAATAAAACCATAAAATTAAAATGTTTTGTTCAATTGCAATAACTTTGTAATCAAAACTATTTTTTCTGCTCGTCTGATTTTGACATTTCTGACATTGCAATTAGTTATACAAAAAACCAAAAAATTTAACAACAATTACAGCTCTTTCACAATCTCTAGCTGAAAAGTGACATTGGTAATACAAAAACACAAAACAATATTCTTAACTCATTTTAACGAATTATTTGAGTGACACGTATTCTAATAACGGAAAATTAGTTAAATGCTCTTAACAAAATTATAGTAGATTTTTTCAAATTAATTTGCGACCCTTTTTGTTAAATAAAAGTGTTACATTATATATGGTTTAAGAACAAATATTTACATGCAAAATATTGGTTCTTAGAACATATTAAAATTAACTATGTATTTAAAACTTTTTGCTAAATAGCTATTATATGTCTTTAATTATATTTACAACTTAATGTAATCACAAACTTGCTTTTGATTTGGTCCATATTTATAATTTAATCTTCTAACCTAACTTTTATTCTCATTTGAATGTTTTTAACTGCTAAATTTACAAATAGGAATCTCTTATTACATGCCCACGATAAGCGCTTTTTTTTACAGAATTCGTGAAAAATCTCGCCATAACTGTTATGGTTCTCTTGTATGTCTGCATCATTTGTAGAGACTTCGTTAAATTTGATATGAATTAACTTCATTTTTGAACTATTTTTTGTTTAAGTGGTTTTATATTTATGTGGCATGCCTAATAATTATAACTTAAAAATTCCCAGCTATGTAAAATGATAGGGCCTTGCATGTAGGCTTGCCAGACCTGCTGTTTTCAGCAGTACTCGTATTTTTCCCCCAATTGTACACTCAAAAAAAAAAGTTTGTAAAGTCAGCAAAAAATTTTGCTGAGTCAGCAAAATTTTAGTCAGGAGGGTGCTAGCAAAAAATTGCTAATGTCAGCAAAATCTTTTGCTGAAAATCAGCGAGCTGATTTTTAGCAACAAAATTAGTAGATTCAGCAAAAGTTTTGCTAACACTTAGTAGATTAGAAATAAAAAAGCCTTGGTAAAAATGAATAAATTTTTTGCTGAATTTTAGTAGACTGAAAAAAACGCAAAAAATTTGTAAAAAAAAATTGTAATTTAGTTAATATATTTGCTGAAAACCATAAAACATATTTTTGTCATTCTTTTAAAATAATTTACAATAATTACGAAATATAAAAATTTTCATTTTCCCACATTGACGACATGAATTAATTTAATATCTGAAAATATATAGAAATAAATATATATAACATAACAAAAATTTTCTTTCAACTACTTACATCAATCGTTGTCTAAATGATGCTTTCTTTTAAAGAACGCAACTGCCGAAGATAATTATAGAAACGAAACGAAAAAATAAACAAAAACAAACGAAACGAAAAAACAACCCTTTTTTTGCAATAAGAAAAATTAACCATACAAATCTACCTAAGATGTGTGTCTTTGTCTTTCGCTTTACTCTGTCTGTATATGTATGTCTGTATATGTTTGTTTGCAATTTGACCACACTATATTATTAATCTATCAACATTTATTATAGAAATACATATTAAATTTAAATATTTTCTTTTGTCTTTTATTTTATTAATAGACAATTATTTTCACAAGCCGGTGACAACGCAAAATTGAAGTTGTTTTAATCCTCAATTTTGTTTTATGTATGAAAAAGAGATACAAAAGTCTTCCATGGTTGATTTTTTTATATGTCTTATTAGAGTTGTACTTTTTAGTATCATTTTCCTCTTCTCTACTACATCATGACATGCCGCGACATCTGCTTCATTGTGCGTATATCTTTCAATCTGGTTGTCGTCCACACTATTAATGTGCTTATCAGCACAATTTTTTTTAGCAAAATTAATTAGTAAAACATTAGTGAAGCATTAGTATAAAACAGTTAAGTGCTGAATAAGTATAACAAAAATTTTAGCTGAAAACACGATTTTAGCAAAAAAATTTGCTAAAAAATAGTATACCTGATTTACAAGACGTTTTACTAACTTTTGTACTAACTTATTTTTTTGAGTGTACTTTTTTCTACATAACTCCTAAACAAGTACACATAACTCTTAAACAAGAATCTGTACTTCTTTTAATACTTTTTTTTGTTAAAAACATAAATTTGGAAATTTGTTTCTTATTTTATAACAAAAAAATTGATCAGAGTATACAAAATCAATTGCTGGTTAATTGAAGCGCTTTGTAACAATGTCTCATGTTCGCTTAGCACTGCCAACTTTGACGATTTGTATCCTATTTGACGATTTTTGAAGTGAAATATGATGAAATGATTATTGATGGTTTTACAAAATTCATTGTGTGGAAAATGATAATTTTTAAAAATTTACAATTTTTATCCAATTCCTCAAGTTTTTTTCCTATAATTTACAGACAAAATTTTATCAAGCTTCTTTTCATTTAAAACATCAACAAATGAAATTAAATTATCTCAAATCGAACAAAAATTATTCATTTAACCATTTTAACTAAACATAAAGTTAATCAATTTGACAGATTATTTTAGTTTTATTTGAAAATTTATTAAAAAAAAAAAAAACGAACACCGGAGAGATTTTTTAGAGGGTTTAGGAAGAAAAATCTAAAAGTGTTAATTTTTCAATATTTTAAATCATTTTGCTTCAAAAACACTGATAAACGAGTGATATTGCACGTTTTTGATTCATTATTAACCATATTTTTCTTGAATGCCATTTTTGTATGACCCAAATTTGTGGAACCAAATATCGTAAAAAAATTTTAAATTCAACATTTCGTCATAGAATTTTGCAGATTTCAAAACAGGGCGATAATTTTTAAATTCTATTCCGCGTAATGAGTATCGTGAGTTGATTTTTTAAGACTTGGAGGCGACGAAACTAATAATAAAGAGCACCAAGCTGGTGAAATAATTTCAAATAAATTGATCAAAGCAAAGTTTTGAGTAACTCCCGCATTTTTTATTGAAATATAATTAGTTTTGGGAAAGAAGAAGGTGGATTTTATCATTTAAGAGAAAATGATTTTTTTTGTTAGAAAAATGCTGTAATAATTTTTATGAATATAACGCTTGCGGTAAAAGTAATCATGATATCAAAAATTTAACTTTAGTTTTGGATTACCACATGTTTTCTCAAGTTACTGCATGCATTTTATGAAAATCAAGCACATACGTTTTTTTAAATGTCAAAAAAAGGAAAAAAAAAACTTCAAAATTAAATTGTATTTTTATTTTAATAATCAGTCCTATTGGAAGAAATCGAAAACAGTTTCTCTGTTTGTAGAACTACTAGAAAGCTAAATCGTAAAGGCAGCTGGAAAAAGGGGTTTAATGCGATGGAAAAACATTTAAAAAGTTCCTGAATTATACTCGAAGACAAAAAAGATGCAGAAAGAATAATCGAGCTGTTTCTTAAACGTAAGAAGTAACCTTAAATCTACAATTTACAAATTTGGTCAAAACTAGTCAAAACACTATTATTTGCAAAATAGGCGATTAGTCATATTTAATCGTAGATGTCAATAAATGGCAGGGAAAGCGCGAGGGAGATAACTTTACTGATGATAAAATTAAAAATTTTATCCAAACTAATATTCAAAAATCCAATCAACTATTTTGAATATAAGCTTGGACAAAGTACCTCCAAACTGCCTCAAAATTGGAAGAATATTTTTAAAATATAAACTTTTTGTGCTAAACGTATTCTCGCATTATACGATTTTATTTTTGCTTATTCAAATACAGTGTTTTTTTTTTGCTGAATTCGCTTAAAAAAAAAACTAATTATAAAATATTTCTGCAAATTATCTTCCTTAGCGTTGGCATTTTCGGTAACGTATACCAATTTTTCGAAACAAAAATTAAGAAATTAACCATCGCAAATAGAGACGCCAAAAATGTCTATTATGATTCCCGTTGTCCTTTTTCCTCCTAATAACAATGCATCTAATCACGCATTCCAATTTGACGTGCTGATGTAAGTCTACTAACTCCAGGGATTCCTATGGGGATTATCAAGGAAGTCCTGAAAGATATAAGAGCTCAAAATATTAAATCTCCTAAAAGAAAGTGTAGGACTTTAAAATGATGGATGTCCTTCACAACCCCTTGCACCATCTGCATGTATCGTCATTTGATTTACCAATCTTAACCATATGCTTACCTAGGGTGTTGTGACCCGTAAGAAGGTTTATTACCATTCGGAGTTGTATTCTATTCATATCCAGAAGAATCTTATTATACTTTACCAATTTTTCGTGCCATAAATATTTTATCTGTATGCTACTATCTGAAGTTGTCCATCTGCATAACCGATTTATCCTCCGGTTCTGCCTTAACCGTTCATAGGAAGAAAGAGTGGAATATTGACGTCCAAACCGGCTGCCTCAATTGGGAGGCTTGCGCCGTTTATAGCAAGTTCGTCCGCCCGTTTGTTTCCTACACTCTAATTAATTTCTGTTGAAATTTACCCAACTTATAGCAGGAAACTATACTCCTACTATAAGTTGGGTAAATATACTCTATGTGTGTAAATGAAAAAAAAAATACACACATTACGTGTAAGTTGGTCAACAAAAAGTGTGTAAATGAACTATGCAAATGCGTAAAAATGTAATTAAATTTAGAAATAAATGAATAATTTTACTGAATTTCTGAGTAAAAAAACATGCTTTACTTGTAAATATACGGATAAAATGCGTAAAAATACGTTTTTATATGCGTAAAAACCATCTAATAATGCATATATTTACCTTGCGGTAAGAAATAAAACAACCCAACAAATGTTTCAAATAAAACAAAACACTATTTTTTAGAAAGAGTTTTATTAATGTGTTGTATAAAAATAAATTTAATAATAAAATATAAATATTTGTATATAAGTGGTTGTACATATATAGAGCTTCAAAGATTGAATTCTATTTTGAAAAAATCAAACCATATTTTTTTAAATCGAAGGGTTTTTTCTTAATCAATCGCAGAGAATTCCATTTTTGGAATTCACTAGTGGGGAATTCAATCAATTTAGCTCATTTGATATTATCAATTATTGAATTCAATCATTGGGAATTCAATCGTTGGGAAGTCAATCGTTGGGAATTCAATCATTGCGAATTCAATAATTGGGAATTCAATCTATTTTTACTCAATTGATTTACAATTTGGGAATTGCCGAAATCGGCGAAACTGAAAAAAAATCGCCAGAATTGAAGAAAAAATCGCTAAAATTGAAAAAATATCGTTAAAATGAAATATATTCCAAAAAAATTTAAAACAATTTACAAAATTGAAAAAATCGCCAAAAATGTAAAATTGGCAATATGAAAAAAAACTTCAAAATTTAAAAAACGGCAAAAGTAAAAAATTGCGAATTTTCAAAAAAAAAAATCACCATAATTAGTAAAATAAATAGCTCAAATTGGAAAAAGTTGTCCGTATCATTTATTTACCTCTGTTATTTTTTGAAACATACTACTTTTTGAGAAAAACACGATTTACGAATCCAGCCAATCAAATCGAAATTTAGGATCGTTGTAGGGGTAATGGGGTTGAGTTTTGAACACATTTTTCTTCCAGCTCCATTAGTTTTCGAAATATGTAACTTTTAAAAACCTACTAAATAATTACCGTCTATAACTCAAAAAATAAAAGAGCTACTGGAAAAATATTTGCACCTGTGTTCAAAACTCAACCACAATACCGGTCCTAAGTTTCGACCTGATTGGGACATCACCCGTGTTTCGAAAACTAATAAAGATAAATGTACGTTTACAACTATTTTAAATTTCTCTTTTTTCAAATTTGGAGATTTTTTTTTAATTTCATAGATTTATTTTACTAGTTTTCACGTGTTTTTTTTTTATTTTTAATATTTTTTAAAGATTTTTTCAATTTCAAGGATTTTTGACGACTTTTTCAATTTTGGCATTTTTTCAATATTGGCGATATTTTTAAATCGATTGAGTAAAAAACCGACTGAATAAATCGAATGAAGCATTTAATTCTTTAAAGCTCTGTACATATATTATATTTTGAAAATATTTTTCCACAATTAGGCTGCAAACACTTGGAAATAAACGTTTTTGGTACATTAGGAAGTTTTTTAATTCACTACCACAAATATTACATTAACAAATTTTTTTCATTAAAATTCTCAATAAATTAAATTTTTTAGATTTTTTTTTCTTTTTTTTTTATTTTAAAAATGTCAAAATATTTATTACTATAAGTTAGTATATTTACAAACTTTGTGCGTAAAAATATCATTTAACAAAATAATACTACTTTTAGGCATAATGTGTTTAATTGTAAACACATAATTGGTAAAAATACTGTAAATGTGTATTATTGTATATAAAAGTGTGCGCAAAATAGTTTTACGCATTTTGATGTATAAATTTACCGAATTTGCGTAATAATACATGAAACTTTACTCGTTTTATAGTAGTAAATTTACAATCATTTTTTAGAGTGGAGTATATCCTTGTGTCTTGGTACCCAGCATAGTGTAACTCTATGCTGTTTGCTGAGAACCTTCAGCTTTCTGTGGCAGCGGCTGACTACCTTGAACCTGATATTACCCACATTTAGAGCCATAACAGCTGTCTGACTATCAATGAAAATTCCGATATCGCTTTTATATATTGGGATCATTGAAATTTGCCTAGCATACGTATATATTGTGTAAATTTCGGCTTAAAAAATCCGACAATCATCTCACAGGCGATAAAATCCATCCATGTTGAATTCTTTGCAGTGAACCCCACTGCCCGTACCAAAAGATGTTTTCGATCCATCAATAAATACAATAACTTTTAATCATTCTATCTCGCCAACTCACCAATTATCTAGAGTTGGGACTACCACATTAAATTGTCCGTTATGCAGTTGGGGACTACTTTGTCAGTTCCAGAAGTCTCCTCTAAGATTAGTCCAAGATCCATATGAAATACTTTTCTAGTTTCCAGGACCATTGCTGACTTGGCATACTGAAGTGAAGGATGAATGCTTTTGAACACATTGTATAATTTACGAGCATACAAAATTTTGTCTGGCACTGGCCGGACTTAATAGTAATTTTATTTTGTAGTTTTAAGATTTGAATACTTATTGTTAGTTCACATAATTTTAGTGAAGATTCAATAAAATAAAAAAATGAAAAAAAAAAAAAATTTCCAGATGCCCAGTATACGAAGTTCTAGTAAGAGTGGCTTACACTCATAATAATCCATGCTAAAAATACGAAAATAATGTCAAAACAAAAATTTTCGTGAAATATTGGTTTATTTTACGAAAGTTTTTGTTATTTTGACATTTATTGGTAATTTTATGCATGTATTATTATTAGTGTAGGCAACATCTCTTATATATAAATCCAATGGAATTATGTCCAGGATAATTCCTAATGCTTCTGTTGACGTAGTACCTATAGCACCAGTAAGGCTCAATGTCGCAATTCTGTTCACTTTAGAAATTTAAATCAAAAGTCTGTAAAATCAGCAACATTTTTTCTGGGAGTATCCTTGCAGAAAAATTGCTAATATCAGCAAAAAAAATTGTAAATTTAGCAAAAATTTGCACATTTTTTTGGTTTTTTCTGACTTTACAGCCTGTTTTTTTTTTGAGTGTACATGACTACCGTTGGATACAACTGGTCTCACAGTAGAAATATAGATCCAATGAAAGCGTTTTGATTTGAGTCGGTTATTTAGACAAATTTGTATGCCAAAAATCTGTTAAACTTTAAGCAAGATTTTGCAAAAAAAACTGAACCATACATTGAAAACGGATTGCACCATTGTAATCTGTATATCTTTTTTATTTAGGATCAGCCGATTTCACAGGTATTTTTTTGGAGTACCACATAGTGTAATTACAATTAGTTATCTTATAATACGTAATACTGTTATAGCCAACCAAGAGACTATTGTGGAACTTCTCGGTTTTGGAAAACGTATTCTGGATAGTTATAAACTGTTTAAAAATAATTATGAAGAAGATGCAAATAACAAGAAAACATTGGAAAATAATGAACTGCCTGAAGTCGAGCATTTACGAACTGAGATTAGCTTTGATTTCCATCGTTTGAATATCCTCGTACTACGAAGTACAAGAATTGATAACGTAAATATTGGTCGTAAAGTTGGAACACTCACAATGAGTGAAGCTAAAATACATGCAACGCTTGGCAAGGAAGTGTGTGTAGCCGGAGTTTTGGGTGGAATACAAATCATTGATATTACCCCTGAAGGTTTAAATCACCAACGAATATTTTCTGTTGGCAAAGATCCTTTAACCGACCCGCCAAAATTATGTAAACACGACGTCTTGCATACTCTAGCTAACGAAATGTATGGTATGGATATTGACGATGCAGAATATCAATACACAAATGCACTAAGTTTTAAAATAAGCCAAATGAAAAACTCTACAATTGTTATTAAAGTGCGAATGGCTTCCGTTTGGTATACACATTGCCCTAGATTCATCGAAGAAATTTATCTGTGTGTGAAAGAATTCAAGCAATATTTTAAGTAAGTATTTCTAAACGTGCAGTCACATCAAAAAGTGAGTGCTTATCAAAAATCAAAGCTTTCAAATTATATTAATTGTGAAAAATTACCAATTTTATTTGCCATAGTATTTAACTTTTTTATACAACAAAAAAACATATATTTTTAAACTCCAAAAGTTTCTTCTGCAAAATTAATCCTTTGGTAAACGAATTTGTGTTAAATTTGTATTCCGTTGCTTCCTGTAATCTCCTACGAAGGAAATTAAGAAATGTTTCGTTCACAATAACTTTGATTTTTTGTCAATTCAATGCGTATCACCACTTACCGGATCCTTTTTATATATTATTTTATTTTCTTAATTTTTTTTTAATTTGAACTTTGCTCATCGAGTTACAACTTTTTAAAAATATCAAAAATTACATGACATAGCGGTGTAGGCATTGAAAAAATATGAAAAACAATGATCTTACTTTTTAGCGGTCGTTACAAAAGTTCCCGCACCAATGAAGTTTTTTATTAAAAATTGTTCAAATATTTAAAAAAATGTAACATTCTACTTAAAATTACATAGTTTTTCTTATGCACTTATATCAATAAAAAATATATATTCCCGCCACCCCGAAACACACATACACATTGTAATATATTATTATTAATTTTTTTTTTATTAATAATCATATAATTTCAAATTATATCATATTACCCTAACCGAGCACTAGCTACTATGGCTTTCTGCGCGTTGTAGCGAAAATAGGCTAGTGTGTCAGGTGGGAATCGAATCCACGACCCCCGCACTGATAAGCCACCACGCTACCAACTAGCCTACCGGGGCTCACTATTATAGTATTTCAATTAAATATTTAAATTTATTTTATTTATTTAGCATATGGAATTAAGAATACAGAGAAAATATATTTTCCACTATGTTTTGTTAGCTTAAATCAAATTGTTGAGATAGATTGATTGTTATAAGTTTAATGAGTTTAGCCAGGATATTGCGTCAGGTGTTAAGGATTTCAATTCTTCAATATTGCCTGGAAATGACAAAACTGGGCAGCTATATATGATGTGGTCAATCGATTGAGTTGGATGACCACATTGGCAGCTTGCGTCATTTGCGAGTCCCCATTTAGTTAGGGTTTCCATCGTTCTGGCAGTGGAAGTGCGAAGGCGGTTCAAGTTACACCAAGCTTTACGTGGAAGGTCAAATTCGTTGTTACGGGCATCTTTGTTGAATAAGGGACTACTACGTCCCGAGTCATACCAGTGCTGCGACCATGTTGTCTGGATGTTAAAGTTTTCATCATGCAGTTGTTTGGCTAGTAAAAGCGGTGGGTTTCTGGATTTCAGTCTCGCATCGTAGGGGATGGAGAGGTCAGAGTTGAGCGGCATGTTTATATCTGATCTGATCTTAGTGTATTCTCGGAGGAGTGCTTGTCTTCTTCTTAAGTGTGGCGGCTGCAGATTTGTTAGTGAGGGTAACCATTCTGTGGGGGTGGCCTTTAGAGTTCCTGAAATTATTCTCATTGTGGTGTTTAGTTGCGTATCTATTCGTTTGACATGATGACTGTTTAGCCAGATTGGGGCACCATATTCGGCAGCCGAGTAGACTAATGCTAGGGCAGATGTTCTTAAGCAGTTAGCATGAGCACCCCACGTTGTTCCAGCGAGTTTTTGGATGATGTTGTTTCTTGTCTTAATTTTCTGGGAAGACTTATCTAGATGGTTTTTAAATGATAACGTTCTGTCTAGGGTTATGCCCAGATATTTGGAAGTGAAGTTGTGCTTGAGTGTGGTACCATTGAGACGTATTGATAATTTTCTGTCCGCTTCTATGTGCGTGAGGTGAAAACAACATACCTCCGTTTTCGCTGGGCTTGGCTTAAGTCTCCATTTGCTGCAGTAGGATGTGATTTTCAATAGATCAGATTCCAGCACGTTTTCGAGCTTTGAAAATTGGGTGTGTTGGAAGGCGAAGGCCATATCATCTGCTTAGTTGAATTTTCGGGAGATGGTGTCAGGTAGGTCGTGAATATATAGGTTAAATAGGGCTGGGGCGAGAACTGAGCCCTGGGGCAAGCCATTGTTGAGTTTCTTTGTTTTACTTTTGCCATCGTTTATGAACACGTTGAAATGCCGATCGCTGAGCATCGCAAGTATAATATTGCAGATTCGGCTACAAGGGATTACCTTTGTTAATTTTAGGATGAGGCCTTTTTTCCACACTGTGTCGTAGGCTGCTGTTAAGTCAACGAATGACACTGCTGTTTTCTGCATCTTGTCGAAACCGGTTTCTATATAGTTGGTAAGGGCTAAAACTTGGTCGGTGCAGCTGCGGCCCTTTCTAAATCCCGCTTGTTCTGGAGGGATAACCCTTTCGATGTCTTCTTCTATTCGGCTCAGAATAAGACGTTCAAAAAGTTTCAAGCAGACAGAAAGAAGGGCGATTGGTCGGTAACTTGATGCTTCTGCTGGGTCTTTTCCTGGTTTTAGTAAAGCTATAATTTTTGATCTCTTGAATGAGGCCGGAATGTTTCCTGACAGAAGTACATCGGTGTAGAATCTAGCGAGCCATGTTCTCGTGCGGGGGCCGCTGTGTTTGATAAACTCGGGATAGATGCAGTCAATCCCTGCCGCTGTGCCATTTTTAACCTTCGATAGAGCTTCTGAAATATCTATTTCAGAGAAAGGGTTGGAATATGATTCATTTGGGGATGTTTGAGAACGTAAAATCTATAGTTCTTGGTTGATCTGGCGGGTGAAAGATTTGTCTGAGTCAGCTTTAGATACGTCTACTATGTGACGGGCAATGAGATTTGGGTCAATTGGTGGCTTGGAAGAAGGTGGTGGGTTTGCAGATCCTAGCCTTCGTAGAAGGCTCCAAGCTTTGCGACTGGAGTGTTTGAAGTTCATTTGGGATACAGAGTTGAACCACTCTGACTGTCTTGCGTCGTCTAAGCTTTTAATTAGTTCGTCCGCAATTTCAGGATTTTCACCAGTACTAAATTCTTCGTAAAGCCTGTCGCTGTCTTCGTTCCAACAAGGGATGTATTCTTTACGAAAACCCCTAGGGATGCACTTTTTGGCCGTGGCAATAACTAGGCCAGAGAATCGCTCAAAGTTTGCTACTGTTGGGGGGATAAAGCGAATGTCGCAGTCTAGTTTATCAGTGTATTTTGCCCAGCTGGCTTTCTTAAAGTTCCATCTAGGCCTTGGAGAAGTTTTCATGATGGGTATAATAACGCCGATGTTTACAATTGCTGGACTATGCTGACTTTGTGGGAAGTTGGACAATATAGACCTCGATGCCGCTAAAGGATTGTCGTTAAGGCTGGAGACAAAACAGAGGTCAGGATTAGAATCTCTTCTCCATCTTGCGGAGTGGAAGCTGCCGCGATCTTTGGCATCGAACAAGAGTTGGAGGCTGTTTTGTTCCGACCAATGGCAGAGAGATTCACCGGTTTCATCATCGGTTGCGTACTTTCAGAGGCTGTGATGGCTGTTAAAATCCCCACAGTAAATGGCCGGGTGAGGGTAAGTGGGGAGAACGTTTTCGGGCCAGGGAATCGCTGGTGGTTTATAGACATTAGTGATGTGTAAACCGTGAACGATGGCTGTGATGACTGAGATGTCAGCTGAGTTAGTACATGAGAGGACTTCTGCCCCGTGGATATCATTTTTTATATAAGTGGCAATGCCGTATCTAGGGTGGTTGATGGCTGCTAATAGTTTGAAGCCAGGAATGTTACCTCTTTTGTATAAAATATCATTAGATGATGTGTGTGTTTCCTGGATTAGGACTACGTCAGATAGTCGAGACAGATAGTCGGACTTAGCTTTGCTAATGCCCTCTATATTTAACTGACATATTCGGACCTGAGGTCCTATTATTTTTGCGGCCTTGGCCATAATAGCGTGGTGGCTTATCAGGGCGACCCCCGCACTGATAAGCCACCACGCTACCAACTAGCCTACCGGGGCTCACTATTATAGTATTTCAATTAAATATTTAAATAATAACGGTTTAAGAAATTGTTTTCGGTGCGGACGGTTTCTGTTCCGAATTGAGTTAAAAAAAAAACGATATTTAATATCAGTAGAATATTAATCATAAGGTGATGGCCTGTAATCTTTCGCAACAAAAATGATATAGCCCTACTACTGCAAAGTTTCGATACAGCTCTTTCATTCGAACTCTTTACGAGCATTCTTGTCAAAAAAGAGTCGATTTAGATTTAAACTAATGCCACTATTTTTTAAATTTCTTTGACAATTTTATTAATTTCGATACTTTATCAAATCTAAATTTTTGAGTTTACATCCAAAAATTTGACTTTTAGTAAATTGTTTTTGCCTGTTTTAGCATAAAAAAATATAAGAAATAAAAAAAATGTTTGTAATGTAGGTTTGAACCGCGATCCTTGAAAATGCGGAACTTTTTAATATCGAACCTTCTAGACATTTATACCAAAACCTGTATTAAAATTGCTTGCACTTAATTTGAATTTAAACTTTTTTTAAGTTGCCATATTTATTTATAGAACAAAGTAAAATTCAAATAAACAAATGTACCAGCAAACAATTTACTTTTACAAAAACGACATTTTGTAATTGTTGAAATTAACTACAATATGGTATACTTGGTATAAACTGCTATATGACTCATTCCATGTAAAACCATCAAAAAATATCGACCTTTACCTCCTTTAATTTTAACCAAACTTGGTACGGAAGGTAAGTGTCATATAAATATGTCATCGTACAAGTTTTGGGTTTTTAGCTCTAACGGTTGTGGAAATATCGCGTTTTAAAATATGAAATTTAACAAAAGTAGTTGTACTTAATCGTCCATATCTTTTTAACGGTTAAAGCTACGTTATTTACCTATGCCTCATTTTAAAGCCACTGCGATAAAATAATTTTTTGAAGCCAAAATACATATTTTTCAAAATCCGTGGTACATACCGCTGTATTTGAAAAAACTGGTTTTCTAAAAGTTTTAAAAAAATATATGTTAATTATTAATTATTCTTCTATACCGTCACCAAATCCTTATGTGGTACTCCTGCATGTTTCTGAATTATCGGCTTTTTAGTTAAATTTTTTCACATTTTTATTCATAAGTTAGGATACCTTAACATCTCCACGTAGGTATTTGGACAAGGCATAGGGAACTAATTTTTATTTAACATATATTTTGGACAAAGTCTTAAAAAAACATTTTTGGAAATACCGCTTTTTGAACAGCGGTTTTTGAAAACAATGCTTTTTGCCGTGGAGAAATGAATAATTTAAGTAGCTTTAAAACAAGGTATCATTGGCTCTCGTAGCTTAAGCCGTTAAAAAGAAATGTAATATTATGTAAAAATACTTTTTGAATATATTTCATATTTCGAAACGCTTTATTTCAAGATCCACTAGAATTAGCTGTCCTACATTTGGACAAAGTTATACTTATATGATGTACATCTTCTATACCAATTTTGGCTGCAATCAGAATTGGTGGTAGAAATCGAGTGGTTGATTTTATGTGTTTTCAGTCATATGCTTTTTTTGTTTCAAAATGTAAAAATAACTGTTATTTTCTGTTCCTTATTTATATAAAATAAGAAAAAAATAAAATCTGAAATAGAATTTTTAATGTTAGTTGGGTAATTTGAATTTATAAACGTAAGACACAAACAAACTAAAACTAATTTGAAATTGAAAAAAATGTATATGTAACTCAGTTTATGATACGTTTTGTATCAGTGTGATTTGGCTCAAATGGTAAGGCGATGTACTTGTAAACAAAAAGTTGTTGGTTCAAATCTGGCTGGTGTTGGATCAAAAAAAATTGCTTAGAAGTTTAAATGAAGAAAATTAAATTATAAGAAAAACAAAATTAAAAAACAATTTGGTAAGAACGAAGAAAAAAAAATCACAATTTTTTTTCGTATTTAATTTATACGCGTTTTATTTATATCGTTTTATTTATATCAACATTTCGAATAAAAATCGAATCTTCAGTGTTTAAACCAGAGACCGAAAATAACAGTTATCCCGAAAACTTTAACTTAAAAACTCTCTATGTTAGAGTCAACGGAGACGTATACTATTATATACCAATGGATTCGTATTGAAGTGCTCTTTCAGAATCTATGGTGATCTTAAGAAAACGATCTCAACTATACAGTTAAGATTTATTTTTCAACGAAAAAATTAAAGGTTCGGATGAAACTCTTAAGAAGAGAGTTTTATTTTGACTTCATTAAGAAAACTCTTTTGAGGAGTTTTATTTTTTCCGTCTGAAATAAAACTCTTTTGAGGAGTTTTATTTTTTCCGTCTGAAATAAAACTCTTTTGAGGAGTTTTATTTTTCCCGTCAGAAAATAAAGCTCATTTGAGGAGTTTTATTTTAAACTCATTTAAGGAGTTTTATTTTTTCCGTCTAAAATAAAACTCATTTTGTTTATTTTTTTCTTTTTTTATTGACTTCATTTGCTATAATGTGTGTAGTAATTTATTTGTTTAACTTAACGAACATAACTTTTTCTAAATTTTCTGCGGAAAGATTTGAACGCAGGTCGCTCAATACCAATTTAAGAGCAGAGAATGCTCTTTCCACGCTTACCTGGGTTGCAGGTACACACTGTATAGTTTTTGCCAATGTATACAAGTACGGATAGTGTATTCTTTTAGCCTCCCAGAACTCAAAAAGAGGTTTATCAATCGATACGGGCCTTGGAGAAAAATTGTCAATTTCATAGAAAGCTTTTTTTTCATCCTCATTATCACTTCCTTCGCTTTCTTGTTCCCTATCTACATTTAGGGAGTTCAAATACTGCCCCAAAAGCGATGACTGAGATTGAGATGTATCGCAAACATCCGGCGAGGATCGGAAAACATCCGGTGAAGATCGTGAAGCTTTCCTGCTTGTAGACGGTCGATCATCGCATTGGTTATTATTAATCTGCAAAAAGAAAAACAAGTAAACCGAATTTTTAAAAAAAGATTGATAAAATATTTTTTTAACTTACTTGCTTCTCCAACTGCAAAATCCGAACGATCACTTCTTTAAGATGGGTTCTAGCACACATTAATTTTAATGTGTGTCCATCGCTATGATGCACTAAAGTCGTGGATCCAAATATAAAGCTGCAAGCAATGTTGGATTTTGTAGCAGCATTTTCTCACGCCTTTCTATTTTTTCTAAATATTCATAGCTGTCTGGCTTCGTCTGAACTTCAAGCTTCATTTGAAGCCATATTTTAAAAAAATCGCTGAAAAATAATTGCTCTTCCTGAAGCATTTGTGAGGCGACGTATACAGGCTCCAAGAGGGCTCGTAAGGCTTCCATATTTTCCCATTCTGACGGACCTAGATTAAGCGCAGCATCGACATTTTTCAAGCAGAAGGATTTGTAGGGCATTAAGCTTTTTATCATACAGTAAGTAGAATTCCATCGAGTCTGGACATCAATGGAAACTTGCGGTAAATTAAGAATGCTAGTCTTGCTCCTAAAATAATTTTAAACTTATTGTCTAAAAATTTCAATCATATGCATCTTGTGTACAACAAACCTGTAAGTAGGAGTCCGTAAGGCCTTCGCTAAATCTCGAACGCGCTTCAGTAAATCTTTATTAACCGTATCTAAATAATCCTTAACAACCAGTTGCAGTGAATGAGCAGCACACTTCACTGATTGTACTGAGAACACGGAGATTTCTCGAAAAATTTCACTGGAGACAGTACCATCAGACTCGCTTTCATCCTCCTCGCCGAATAAGCTCACCATTTTAATCAAATTCCGGCCATTATCCGTTCTAATAGTGTAAATTTGCTTCTTCTCAATGCCAAAACTCTCCAAAACATTTTCAACTTTAGCTTTAAGATACTCAGCTATAAATTGTCATTAATAGGGTCTTTCACCTACAAAAAGTAATTAGTGTATTTACCTGTATGACGCTCCGTTAGCTCAATGCAGCCCAGCGTTTTTACAATAATTTTCGATTTACTGTAAAACTGTATGTTTATACCCATTATGCTGCGATGAAGTCTTGTGGCCATGTCGATTTTCAAAGACAGCAACTTATTTTTCAGCTTCTCTTTTAACCAGCTTTTTTCCTTTTCGTATGCTTCATTAACTAACTCAGTTATATTTCTGGACGTAACTGCTGGGATACCAAGTCCATCAAAGAGTTGATTCGTGATGAGCTTGAAAGCATCTGAATCAAAAAAGGCAAACGGTAATTTTTCCGTTGTGACTAACTCAACACACGCTTTTTTCATTTCTTCAGGAGCCATTGTTACCGAAAATCGAACTTTTTTTAATGGTACTTCACATTTACTCTCCTCATTATTTAGTTCCATGTTATATTGTTCTTTATGCTGGTTGATTAAATGACGCTTTAAATTGCTGACATGATCACCTTTAAAAACGCTTTTACACAGCCGGCATACATGAGTATTATCAACTTTTTTAAAAAATGTACGACAAGTAATATCGGAATGGCGACCCATATTCACGATTGAAACCTACTGCAAATTTAAAATTAATAATTAATCATTCAATAAAAACATATGTACATGTGGCACTCACGCGACTTACCTTACTTTTTAAATAGTCTGCCAAAAATGTTTCTATTAAAGTGATCTTCACTACTCAACGTTATAAAGCAATTGATTTATATTATAAAGAACTAGCAAAAAACAAGTATTATTTTTTATACACTTAATGCTAAATTAATACTAGGTAGTTAGATTTGACCTAACGGTAATAAATTCTTTTGCTTTAGCATAGTAAAATATAAAGTTAATATGCAAATTGAGTGATAAGCAGATGATAATAATGATGATAAACAATGAACCCAATAGGAAATTTTAACTAGGGTATACAATTTGGACCGAATTTATTACTTTACCTACTTGCGAATAGCAAAAATGCATAACAAAAACCTGCCGTTTTAAATTGTTATTGTTTTATTTCTTATCTCTTAATGCAGTTGCAACTGGGTTTTATTCAGCTAGTTATGATAAATAAAGATATAAGAAGTAAAACAATAACCATTTAATAATAGGAATCAAAAAATAACAAATTAAAAACCCACATGCCTTTACTTTGAATGACGATTTTTTCAATTGCAATGCAAGTGATTAGGTTACACTGCATTGCAATTGAACATTTACATAAAATGAGTTTTATTCTCTGACGGAAAAAATAAAACTCCTCAAATGAGTTTTAAAATTAAACTCCTCAAATGAGTTTTAAAATAAAACTCCTCAAATGAGTTTTATTTTAGACGGAAAAAATAAAACTCCTCAAAAGAGTTTTATTTCAGACGGAAAAAATAAAACTCCTCAAAAGAGTTTTCTTAATGAAGTCAAAATAAAACTCTCTTCTTAAGAGTTTCATCCGATCTTTTATTTTTACGTTGAGAAATAACTGTTTTTGGATGTTTTTTTTCTTTTTAAGTCACAAAATAACTGTTATAAAAGAAGTTTTTTGATATCACTTATAACCGTTACGGTCCCTGGTTTAAACTCTATATCGTCTTGCAGATTTTATATGAAAACATTATCATTTTCGGTATTATATCGAAGACGATATGGACTTAATTTTACGGAAAAATTATGATTTTTCGATACGATTTCCACACATTTTGCATACTGGGTATAATAGATTGGTTTTTAAAAATCAAATTGGATTCGGCTAATTAGCGCCATCTGATAGCAATTAGTAGATGTAATAAAGCATTTTTGCAATTCCAAATTATCTAGGCCCAACTTTTTTGAGTAGCTCCAGTAGTGAAAGTACACTTTTTGTTCGTTTGAGAACTCACGTAAAAAGGTAAATATTAAAGTGTAGAAAATGTATACTTTTTGGAAAGATAAATTTAAAAGATTTTTCCTAACAAATCTCACCTCAGTCGGATGAACATTGTATCCTGGGACAATTACTACTCGAAAAAACTCGATCAGATCACAAAAAAATTTAAATAATTTTTTTTTATTTTTTTTAAATTTAGCACATTTATGAATTGACTATATTCATAGATAGCTAATTATAAATTATAAAAGTGATCCGATAAAAGTTGCTCAGTCGGCGAACAAGTACTAGAAAAAATTCGACCATGCAAAATTGTAGAAATATGCTATTTTTAAAAGTTTTATGACAATTTTACAGAAATTTTTTAAGAAAAACTTGGTAAAGACTTTTATTTTTTGAAGTTTTATGCATTAGCAGATTACATAATAAAAAATTTAAAGGAATTTGATGAAAATTGTGGCCTAGGCGAGCAGCTACTCGATTAAAATTTAAGAAAACTCGACCGTGCAAATTTGTGAAAATATGAAGTTTTTTGAAGTTTCATATAAATTTGCGTGAATATTTTTGGAAGCACTTCGGACAAGTTTATATATTTTAAAGTCGCATATAAGAATAGACTTTGTTTATAAAAATTCAGAGCAATTCGATGATAATTGTGCATTGGGCGAACTACTACTCGAAAAGATCTGCACATTTTTACACATTTGTATGGAAGTGGTTAAGTTTTCTCGAGTAGTTCACCGAGTCAACAATTTTCATCAGATGTCTTTGAATTTTTGAATATGGAATCTATGGTACCATGATTTCCTTAAAAATTTGTGTAAAATTACATGAAATGTTTAAAAACTGCATATTTTTAAATATTTGTATTGAATCTGTCGAGTTTTCTCTAGTTTTCTTTTTTGTAGTTGTCTGGGCCACAATTTTCATTCAAATTCCTTTGAATTTTTAAATAATCTTTTAATAGTTAAATAGAATTTTAATAGTCTGTACCCAAGATTTTCTTAAAAAATTTGTGTAAATTGATATCAAATATTGAAAATATGCATATTTTCACACATTTATATGGAAGTGGTCGAGTTTTCCCGATGTTTTTTTTTTGAGTAGTTGTTCGCCTAGGCCACCATTTTCAAAAAATAAAAGTATTTACCAAGTTTTTTTCACAAATTTTCTGTAAAATTACTTAAAATTTCTAAAATCTGCATATTTTCACACATTAGTATGGAAGTGGTCGAGTTTTCTCGAGTTTTTTTCGAGTAGTTGTTCTCCAAGGCCACAGTTTTCATCAGATTTCTTTAAATTATTTGATTTTTTATGTTAGTTGATTTAAATATTGGTAAACGAATTTTAATTTTGTTCGGTTTAACATCATATTTTTTTTTTATTTTAATTATTGTTGTAAAATGCATTTATTTTATGGTATTTTATATGGGGATGTATACCGGTACAACGTCCACATTCGCATATGTTAATCTTTATTAAAATTAAGTGGACATGTTTTTTTCTTTTTTCGATATTCGGCCTATTTCGAATTTGATCGAGTTTTTTCCGAAGGGCCAGTTTTGGTACTGTGTGAACAAACATAGGCAATAAGCATATCAAACTTTATATTTTTAGCCGTTCATTACTTTTATGTACACCCCAGTTTTGATTTTGTAAATTTGAGACATTCTCCCACACAAAATAAGTATGTGAAAAAATCGATTTTTATTAAATTAAATTTTTTTTATATGTAAGGGTCAATATTAATATTTTTAACATTCGCCAAATTAAGGCATGTCACCATGATTACCATACAACTTTTGATGGTCACAACTTTGTCGGTCACAGTTTACATATTTCTATAATAATTTTTAAAATAGGTAATTGTAAAAAGTTTTTAATTTCATATTTTTTTTTGTTTTTTATTTAATAATAATTTTATAACAATTTATTATATTCTAACATAAAGTATGTCTCTATCTTAATTGTTACTTATTAAACGTTATTTATATTTTCTAAATTATTATTTATTACATTAGATATTGTACTTTCAGAGTTTACAGTTTTTACAAATTGTTGAAGACTATTTTTAAAGATTTGTGTCGACGAAAAGTAATTGTACTTGGTGTTGAAAAAAATTGTTAGCAGAACTAATACTTTAAATTTGAACTCCGTATTCATTAAAATATTAAACAGCATTTCAAATACATTTTTAGTTAAAACTTGTAACGA
Organism: Delia radicum; assembly: GCA_021234595.1. Taxonomy (NCBI): domain Eukaryota; kingdom Metazoa; phylum Arthropoda; class Insecta; order Diptera; family Anthomyiidae; genus Delia; species Delia radicum. The sequence continues at coordinate 183,307,283 of CM037853.1, forward strand.
CAGAAGTCGCGCAGCTCGTTTCTGTCTACACACATTGTGCTTAACACTACCTACCATTACAAACACGCACAGCTGCACTAAAGGGTATATAAAGCAGATCATCGTAGTACTCTGGATCAGTTGTCTGTAGCTGCAGTTTACTAATCCTTCTATCTTTTCTAGCTCCCAAGGACTTAGCCTGCCAGGAAAGTGTGCCGTTCGTAGGTCGCTTCCTTTCAAATCCTTAGATATTCTGCGATTATCCTTTGAATGTCCTTCGTATCCTTTACATCCTTCTTGTATCCTGTTAAAGTCCTGTGTGAGTCCTTGAGTTATCCTGTGAAAGTTCTTTGTTATGTTCGGCGTTCATGGCCAAACATTTACTCCAAGCGATTAACACGGTAGTTAGGTTTTTACTCAAATGTTCTTCTTTATTAAATTTTAATTAATATTTAAAATTATAATGAATCTTAGAACTAAGTTCTAAGATTCATTCATTATATAATATTTTCTTAATGTCTATTTAAAATAGGCTGCTTAATCATGATTACAATAAATTTAAAAAGTTAAATCAATATTCCTTTTCCCTTTTTCAAATCTAAATACACATTTTAATATTTCTCTTATTAATCTTTTGAATTTTCCCTTTAATCTCTACTAATACGTTATTTCTATCATCGATGTGAATAACCTTAAATGGTCCTTTGTGGGCGTTGTGGTGTAATGGTTAGCGCGAGTTACGAATATACTTCCTAACATAACTTATACTTTACTATTTCTTTATTAATTGCTTATTACTTTCATTTTAATATTCTTTTCTTAATCTTCATTTCTTTTCCAATTACACTAACAATAAATCTAGTTTTAAGCTTTTATTTTGAATACCCAAATTGTTTTAGTTTTAAGATTAGTTGAGTTAATGATTAACAAACCTTTGAATAATAAAGAAGAACACTTAGTCTTAAAAACAGATAACTAAATTGTGTTTTAATTAACAAACTTTTATAAGTATAAGAATAAGACTGCGCCGTCTTATTCGAACCTAAATTTAAAATAATTTAAAAATATATATATATATATATATATATATATATATATATATATTATTAAAAGTTTAAATAAAATTAAAAATATTAAAATGTGTTTTTTTGTGAATAAAAAAAATAAACAATAAAATCATTATATAAAAATGTACAGTCTCGTAAAAACACAAAACTACAAAATTCTTGTTGGAGTAGCAAACATTATTTGAAAAAAAATCATCATAAAAAAAAACAGGAATAATAAAATTAAATTAGCCGTTAACCATGGTTTAAGTATACAAGAAAACAACGTTACAACATAAAAGCTAATGCAAAAACAAAATAATAAATTTTAAAATCAAGAAAGTGTTTTTAAACGCAGTTAGCAACAAAAGAAATTTTTTTAAATAATTGTAACGTTTACAAAATATTTCTATAAACAAAAAAGAAAATATAATAAATAACAGCCAAACAACAAATGCAATTAACAACAAAATAAACTAAAAAATTGTTTTTGTAACATTCAAAGAATAACCAGTGGAAAAATAATTACAACAAAAGCTTTTATGGGAACAGCCTAATACAAATTTTTTGAGTGATAATCAGCTTTAACTAAAAATTGTTTTGTAATTTATTCCTGTGTATATCACAAAAACAACTTTAATAGTGAGAGCTACAGATAAACCTTATGAGTGATATTCAAGAAAAAAAAAAACAACAACAAAAGAATATGCACAACTATTAATTTGTAAAAAAAAAATAAAGCTTTACTTAAACCAAACAATAATATCAATAAAAAAGGGACATTTGCAAAATTTAGAATAAAAATAAAGCTGTTTTTTTTTAACAAACAATAATATAAACGATAAAAAATAAATATTTGCAATTTAGGTTTAAAAGAAAAAAAAAAATAGTAAAAACAACAAATATGGCGTTTGCTTTATCAACAAACGATGTCTTAAAAGACGCTCAACGAATCCACGAATTCAGAGGAGATAAAACTTTTGCTCTTACGTCTTTTCTAAGAGAAGTGGATACAGTGTTATTGCTAGTACAATCAGACCCTAATGCAAAAGAGTACATATACCAAAGAATAATTTTAAATAAACTGCAAGGAGAAGCTCTTGAAGTGGTGAGAACATTGGGGCTAAATCCAAAGTGGGAGGATACTAAAGAAGCTTTGATTGCCAATTTTGGAGTTAAAGAAACTTATCATCAACTATATCAGGAGGCGTTTTCAGCAAGAAATTATTGTATTGTAAGTTATTTCAAGTATTTAAGAGAAATTTTATGTAAGCTTAACGAAAAATTTGAATACGATAATGATAAACCATTAGAGTTTAGTCCTGCATATGCAGAAAGGATAATATTAAAAACATTTTTAAATAATATTGATGTTAATCTTGCTTCTGTTGTTATAAATAGAAATATTACTAAACTAAGAGATGCTTATAATTTATTAGAGAGAGAAGGTCTGATTAGAAATGAAATTCCTAAAAACAAATCTAATGTTAATCAAAATCGTACACCTTTTAATAATGATAGAGCCAAAGATTTCTCAAAGAACAGTAATGGCAATAACAATAACAATAACATTAATCGTTTTAATCAGAATAGTTTTTCTAGACAGGGCAATTATTCAAATTATAGAGGTAATAACTCGAATAGAATTAATAGATCTACAATTTCTGGTAATTTTAGCAGTCAAGATAGAGGCTTTAATTATACAAATTCTCAAAATACTCAAGGATATTCTTCCCAAAATAATAGTGGAAATTTCAGACGAAATGATAGTTCCCAAATGGAAATAGACCATATTCAAATGGAAGAGGAAAATTGTGATGAACAAATAAATTTTCACACAATTGCCTATTCGAGACACTTCCCTTAATTTATATAACTATTGGTAGTGAGGAAATAACTACGCTTGTCGATTCCGGCTCAACTTCTTCATTTTTAAACGAAACAAAATTATCGCAATATAAAAGGTTACCATTGGGAAATCCAATTATATTTTCATCAATGAACGGTAGATCAGTTATAGATCAAACAATTATTACAAAATTACCTATGGAATTTAGAGAAAATGCTACAATGACATGGAAACTCACTGATTTCAGTGGGAAGAAGTGCGATGCTATCCTAGGGTGGGAACATTTTAAAACCTTTAGGTGCTATTATTGATTATGGAAAGGAAATTTTGACTATTAATGATTCTATTATCGAATTTCTCAAAACTTTTCCTTATATGAGTCTGGAGATAAATCAGTTACAGAAAATAGATATTAGTCAAAAGGTTTTATGCAATCTTTATGATGGATTGAACGAAGAGGAAAGGGCCATTTTGGAGGATATTTTAACCTCTTATCAGGATTTAATATTTCTTGAGGGGCAAAAATTAGGTAATACTAACGTGATCCAACATGAGATTAGAACAGTATATGATAGACCGGTTTACACTAAGATGTATCGTTACCCTCATATTCATGAGCAGGAGATTTGCAACCAAATTAAGGAAATGTTGATGCAGGGTATAATAAAGGAGAGTAATTCACCGTATAATAGCCCATTATGGATAGTTCCAAAAAAGTTAGACAACTCTGGGGAAGAGAAATGGCGAATTGTCATTGATTATAGAAAGCTTAATGAGATAACGGTTGATGATAAATTTCCTATTCCAAATATAGATTCAATTTTAGATAAATTGGGAAGAGCTCAGTATTTTTCTACCATCGATTTAGCTAAGGGTTTTCATCAAATTTTAGTAGCGGAAAATGATCGTCTAAAAACTGCATTCTCCACGCCGTATGGGCACTATGAATTTGTTAGGATGCCTTTTGGTTTGAAAAATGCTCCGGCTACTTTTCAAAGGTTAATTAATTATGTTCTCCGGGATCTAATAAATAAGGTATGTGTAGTTTATTTAGATGATATTTTAATTTTTTCCACAAGTTTTCAAGAACATTTTTGCAATATTAGAAAGGTGTTGATAAGTTGAGGGAGGCTAATCTTAAAATCCAAATTAATAAGTGCAAATTTTTTGCAAAGGAAACTTTGTATTTGGGCCATGTATTAACTCCTGAAGGAGTTAAGCCGAATCCGGCCAAGGTTGACACAATTATGAATTTGAAATTACCGACGACAATTAAGGGAATTAAATCATTTCTTAGCATAACTGGCTATTATAGAAAATTTATTAGAGACTATTCACAGGTTGCTAATGATATGATTAAGTATTTGAGGAAAGGTGTTAAATTGAACACAAATGATCCAAATTACATTAACTATTTTGAAAAGCTAAAGAAGATTTTAACTGAGAGTCCGGTTCTGAAGTATCCGGACTTTAAAAGACCATTTCAATTGGTTACTGATGCTAGCCTAAATTCAATTGGTGCTGTTTTACAACAAAATGGCCATCCAATATGTTTTGCTAGCAGAACTTTGAACAACCATGAGAGGAATTATTCGGCGAATGAAAGGGAACTTTTGGCCATAGTTTGGGCCACTAATTATTATCGTCCCTATTTGTTTGGAGTAAAATTTGAAATACTTTCTGATCATCAGCCCTTGAGATGGCTGTTTGTAAAATCCCAGAGTAGGGAATTGAATTCTAGACTTTATAGATGGATTATAAAGCTAAGTGACTTCAATTTTTCGGTAAGTTATATTAAGGGTAAGGATAATCAGATTGCAGATTTTCTTAGTAGGATTGATAATAATACTGGTGAGATAAATTTGTTTGATAATGAGAGCGATAATGGGTCCATGTGTTGTAATGTCGGAACAACTATAGCAACCGTTCATTCTCAGGAAGAGGAAAGATTTAATCATATCGGGATTATAGATACTATTGTAAATAGGTTTAAAACGCAGATTATTTTAACGGAGAATAAAACTACGGAGTATGAGATTATACATGGACATAGGAAGGTATATATAAATTCTCGTGAACTGGAGAATAATTTGGATAATATTTTAAAACGAAATATAGGAGTGGGAAAAGTAGGCATTTTTACGGAGTTAGACGATCACAAGTATAATATTCTGCAGAAGAGCATTATTGAATTATATGAGGGAAATAGTGCTATAAATTTTGTAAGATGCTCTTATCATGCTATGGACATGCCATCTGAGGATGAAACTTACAAACAGATTCACCTTTATCACAAGGATGAAACAGGCCATACGGGAATAAACGAGAATTATGAAGGTTTGAAAAGAAAAATTTATTATCCGAATTTAAAGGTCTTGATTCAGAAATACGTTAATAACTGTGATACATGTAATAGGGCAAAATTTGACAGGAATCCTATTAAACCTAAATTCAATATAACGGAAACCCCAAGGGGTATTAGTCAAATTATTCATATGGATGTATATACGAATTCAAAGTCGAACTTTTTAACATTTATTGACAAATTTTCAAAATTTGCTACCGCTTACTATTTAGAGGATAGAACTAATCAAACTATAATTGAAAAGCTTAGATTATATAAATCTCAAAAGGGAAATTTTGACAAACTAGTTGCTGATAATGAATTTAAAAGTGTTAATATTAAGGGCTTTTTGAGAGCCGAGAATATTGAATTTCACCTTGTCAAACCCAATAATCATACAGGTAACGCCGATATTGAAAGATTACATAGTACACTTAGCGAAAAAATCAGGACTTTAACAATCGAAAAGGGAACCATGAGCATAAAGGAGAAAATGAGTAAATCAATAGAATTTTATAATAAAAGTTTTCATTCAGTGATTAGGGAAAACCCAATAAATGTTGAGTACGGATATTGCAATAGAGAAGGAATATTTGATAGAATGATTTTGAATAAAACGAATTATATTGAAAAGAGAAACAAATCTAGAGAAGAATATTCCGAACAGAGAGATAAAGGATATATTAAAAACTACAGGTCATTAAGGCATAAGGAACAGCCAAAATTTAGATTTAATGACTTGGAAAATATTCATAGCTCGAATATTAAAAGAAAACCTAAGTACGATGGTGTGGTTGACATTAAAAAGTATTAAAATTATATAAAAGAAAACTAAATTAAAAATTTTAAATTAAATTATTTTTTTAAATTTATTAAAAAAAAAATGTATTTCTTATTGTTTTTGGAAAAAAATATATTAATAACAAAAATCACAATATGTATGTAAATATTAAAAATATCTTTAACTGTATTTAGTAATAATAATTTTTCACCTATTTAAAATTCCGTTTTTTTTTCAATAAAAATAAATTTCTTTCGAATTTTGTTTTATAAAAAAAAAAAACATTCATTTGTAAAAAAAAAAAAAATTTTTTTGTTTAATTAAAAATATTTTTGAAATTGTTTTAAAATTTAAGTTAAAAATATTTGTGAAATTGTATTAAAATTTTAATGTTAATTTGTTTTTTATTTTCATAATATATAAAATGATTAGTAAAAAAAAAAAAAAATGTTTAGCAAAGACTCAGGAGTGTCCTTAGATTTAATAAGGGGGTAGTTACGAATATACTTCCTAACATAACTTATACTTTACTATTTCTTTATTAATTGCTTATTACTTTCATTTTAATATTCTTTTCTTAATCTTCATTTCTTTTCCAATTACACTAACAATAAATCTAGTTTTAAGCTTTTATTTTGAATACCCAAATTGTTTTAGTTTTAAGATTAGTTGAGTTAGTGAGTAACAAACCTTTGAATAATGAAGAAGAACACTTAGTCTTAAAAAGAGATAACTAAATTGTGTTTTAATTAACAAACTTTTATAAGTCGCGTTAGACTTTTACACAGCTGGTCCCGGGTTCGATTCCCGGTGACGACAACATCAATTTAGAAAAATAATATGTATGAGTTTTCTATCACTTATATGTATCGCTGCGCCCACTTTCAGTGTTCCCATATCACTTAACCCCACCGAAGTAAAATAATTAATCAGGGCTATGAAACAAAAAGCTTCAATAAATTCGCCAACTCTACATCAGGTGGCTACCAACAACTGTTCTAAGACATCATCTCGCGCAATTACAGTGTTGCCATGTTTGAAGCCCTTCATCTTTCACCAACTTTCATCTCTCCACTATCCCCTTTCCAAAGAAAGCAACACATTAATTAATAGGAAGAATTTCATGAGTGTTGCTTCTCTTTTTAACTAAAAAAAAAAAAATTAAGTGTTTCGCCCTATTCATTGCAGTTTGTAGACGGAATTTTACTTCTTTCGTGTAATCGTCAAAATTATATACGGTATCCACCTTATCGTATGGTATTAGTGGACTATGATTTGGTGCGTTTGCAAAAATTAATTTAAAAGGGCAGTATTCATGCACTGTTGAAGGTGTTGTGTTGAAAGCATACGTAAAATATTTTATCCATTCATCCCAGTCGTTTCTGGATGCATGAATGTATGAGCGTATGTACTCATTAAATGTGCGATGTGATCTTTGAACTGTTCCTACTGTTTGATGGTGGTAAGGTTCTGATGTTGCCTTTTCTATTTTTAAAAGTGTGAGAATTTCAACAAGAACTTGATTGTTGTATTCAGTACCCATGTCACTGAGTATTTTATACATGAGTCCATAAATTAGTATAAAATGTTCTACTAAGGCTTTAGCTATCGTTTTGGCGTTTTTATTAGCTACTGGTATTGCCACCAAATATTTAGTAAGGTCGCATATTATAGTTACAATGTACTGATTTCCGTTTTCTGATACAGGAAGGGGTCCTACTGTATCTATTATTACAGTTTGAAAGGGTTTTTTCGGTGTTGGGGTGATAATCATATCTGGTTTTATGTGTTTCGTGGTCTTTTTGATCTGACATTGAACATATTTCTTTACATATTGTCTCACATCCTTAGTGATATTTTCCCAATAATAAAATTGTCTTAGTTTCCTAATTAATCTAATTGTTCCAGGGTGTCCTCCAAAAAGAGGCTTATCGTGGAATTTTTCCAATAAATTTTTTTGTTCATCCTTGTTAGTTATTATGCATATTTTGGGTGTTAGCGCTATTTGTAATTTGTTAACATATTGGTTTGCTTTTTGTTTAAATTGTTCAATTGAAACGAGGCCAAATAAATTATCATTTAAACGAATCTCATCCCCATTAGTAGGTCTCTGGTAGGATTCAATTGAATCGTATTTGAAACTGTCTGGTAAGATACCCTTATCAGTGCATTTGTGAACCAAATACGTAACCTCGGATCTAAAAAAAAGTGCATTTGTCTGGATGTAATTTTAAATTACAATCTCTGCATATAAAGGGTTTTTTCTTTCTAGTCAGTTTAGTTAAATGGACAGAATAGAATGCGAAATTTGGTAAAAATCGTCTGTAATAATTACAGAAAGCTACAAATCGACGAATCTCATCCCCATAAGTAGGTCTCTGGTAGGATTCAATTGAATCGTATTTGCCACTGTCTGGTAAGATACCCTTATCAGTGCATTTGTGACCCAAATACGTAACCTCGGATCTGAAAAAAGTGCATTTGTCTGGATGTAATTTTAAATTACAATCCATGCATCTTTGGAACACAATTTCCAAGTTATTAATCATATATTTTATCGAACATCCTGTGACAATAACATCATCCATATATATAAAAGTTTTTGAAGGATCTAATCCTGCAAATGCCAGATTCATCATTCTCTGAAAGGGGCTACTTTTACACCATATGGTAAACGGGTGAACCGATATGAACCATTTTCTGTTGAGAAGGAAATAACGTCTCTCTTTATGAAATCCAGAGGTTAAATCTAAACAACAGAAAAATTTTGCTCTTCCCAATTGAGTCTAAAATGTCCTCAATTCTGGGTAATGGAAATTTGTCTGCTATGAGCTTTTTATTTATCTGTCGAAAATCAACTACTACACGCCATCGTCTTTCAGGATTGTTTGGCAATGATTTCTTTGGTACTAGCATAATAGGGCTGTTATAGTTGGACGCCGATGGTTCGACTATGCCGTCTTGTTGTAGTTGTTCAACTTGCCATCCTTTTGTGAGTGTGGCGTACGATAATATTTTATGTATACAGGACTATGGTCAGAGACTCGCAATTTTTGAATATAACAACTTATTTTATCACTTTCTAAGGCAAAAATATCAATATATTTTGAACATAGTTCAATCAGCTCAGATTTTACATTTACGGGAAAATTTTTTGTTATCTTTTCCAAAATTGTTTGTTTTCTCACATTATTAAAGTTAGATGTATTAAGAATTTCATAATCTGATAGTTTTTCATACTCTATCGAAACTTTATTCAAAAATGTATATTCAGCATTTGTGTTAACAATTCTTACATATGGAAAATTTTTGGATACTATGCATCCAGTTACATATACTCCATATTGTATAGTTTGATGTGGAACTACAAGATCAGAGACTTCGTTGTTAATTGTTATAGTCCTGAAAACTTCAGCTGGAGCTGGTAGTGTCATTGCACCATCACCGAGACTTTCGAGCATTGGAATATTTATGGGATAATTTAAATTGAATTGTCTTAACGCAAGTAAATTTGAGTTTGCATCTTGTCCATATTGAATGGAAGCATTATAAGTTTTGAAAAAGTCTAAGCCCAATATACCTTGAAATGGTATTGGGAACGTATCTGAAATTACATGAAATCTATGAGGAATTAAGAAGTTTTCTACTTTTAAATCAATTTCCTTTGTTCCTAAGGATGTAATAGTTCCTTTTCCGACTCCAGATATTTGGATAATATTCTTCGTGTTGAATTTTAATGAGTTCAGAGTACTGATTTTAATTAGTGAGATGTCTGCTCCTGTATCCACGAGGAACGTACTTAAGTCATTGTTAGTCGATATTGTTTATTGAACTTCAATAAAACTAATTAAATTGAGGTTTAAGTGGACTATTTTATGCTCATGTAATTTTGGAGTTAACCCCCGCATTTTGGGGGGAAGTCTCGTTTTCCGAGAGCTCCTGGCCATTCTTACTCTGCCTCTGCTTTTTTGCCGATTAGATTGATTTCTATAGTTGTTGCTTTGACCCCCGCGTTGCCCGTTGTAATGGTTATTATCATTATAATTTCTGGAATTATTATTATTTCTAGAATTGTTATTCCGACCACGTTGACCATGTCCGCGGTTATTGAATCCGTTATTCCTGTAGTTCGGATTAGTAGATCCATGACGCTTAAAATAGAACACCGAAGAATTTGAAATGGAAGCCTCAGTGCTGGCTTCTATGAATTTGGATACCACTTCATTTAGTGACATGAAATTTCCTGTTTTAATGATAAGTTTTACCTCATCAGTTGCGGCATTTCGAGAGATGGCTTTGGCTGTATTTTCTTTTATAAATATGTCAGCAATATCGTGCGGGTAATCTTCCCGTAAATAGGCACCATCTAGTTTTTTTTTAACAATTTCTTGAATCTCTTCTGCATACGCAGTGTTCGATTTCGATTGCTGTTTTATATTCATGAGCTTTGAACACAGAAATTCCGACGATTCTCCCTGTACGGAAGATTGTAGTTTGGTTTGTATAGCTTGGATGGTATTTTCATTTGTATTTTTTGCATGCCCCTTAATTTTGGTTTTTATTACCTCTATTGCAACTACTTCATGTGTTTCCTTTATTCTGTCTATCAGCGTTAATGCATCAAGGAAGCTTTGTAGCTCATTCACATTACCATCAAATACGGGGACAATTTTTGTGGTTTTATTCATTATATCATCTTCCGTTCGTGACATGATGATTGTTTTTATTTTCTTGTCTATTTCCGTTTGCAAATCTTCCTTATCGTTTTCATCCGTCTCTGTGATTTCCTATCTATCTCACAGGTTAATGTTGCTGGTACTTTAATATTAATATTATGTTTATGGAATACCTTTAATACCTGATCCCTAAAAGTGTGAAAGATTTCATGGGCCTCTTCTTTGTGTGGTTTAGTGTACCTATCATACTGCCCATGTAATGCAGATTCTATAAGAATTTGAATATGTTTTTCTAGTGTTTCGGGTTGGCCTGTTTTGATTAACACATTTATAGGATTGCTTAAATCTAATTTGTAAAGGTTCTAAATTATTTAGTATATCCTCCCATTTCATATTTTAGTATAAAATAAATAATAAAAAAAATGTTAAGTAAAACTTAGTTTCTAGGCTTACATTATTTTCTAGGTTTGCATCCTCGTTTGTTGATGTTGCTGATTAAGATGTCGGTTGTTGATTAAGATGTTGCTGTTGTTTATATCTGTTGTTGACGTACGTTTTTATTATTTCTTCTTCTTAATGTTTTGAAGATAGTTTTTATTATGTAAATAACAGCTATTATGACTGGTGTTATTATTCACAAAATTTCAATATAGTTCATTTCGTCTTTTGTTTTATTAGTATTTAGTTAATTTTTTTGTTGAACATTTTTACTTATGATTTCTACAAGTTCCTTGTGTTCATTTTCTTGCTTTGATTTTTCTACTTCATATCCAGTGAGAAGAAGTGGAATGGTAGCCAGCACTTTTTCCACCAAGTCATTTTTCTCTTTTTTTTGATGGTTAGTCACTGTTAAAAAAAAAAAAAAATTTTAACACCTTTATTGTTTCTTTTAATTTTGGCGTATATTGTATATTATAACTGTTGGCGGTTGTCGTTGTCTTTCACAATCCTTTTTTATATCGTTCTTGTAAGCTTTTCTTAAAGTCATCAACGCATTTATTCTTATTAGTAATTAACGACATTGCTTCTTGATTTTCAAAAAAAAAAAATTTTTTGTTACTTTGAAATTTTGTTTTTCTTTATTTAACATTAAAAATTTTTTACACTTTTTATTGTTTAAATTATAGTATTTCTTATAGTAATTTTTTTTCTTAGCACTTTTGTTGTTTAAATTTTTTAATTTGTCACTGTCGCCATGGAGCTGGAGCTAGGAACTTGAAATATGGCATGTATGTTCATCGCCTCCCATAAACATCCACTAAGATGAGATTTTTGGCAATGTTTACGGGGGAAAGTCTCCTTATGTCCAAAACCCTTCAGGTAATTTACTAATGAAAAACTTTTTGGAATTTATCATAAAACCATGGTAATACATGGCTCAAAAGGGACAAATGGCCATTAATCACAAAGTTCAAACCACTGGAGCTAAGAACTTGGAATAAGGCAAACAATTTTAATGATTAATTATTAAAAGATGAGATCTTAATATATTCCGATATTGTAGCGTTCAATGCGAAAAAGATGAACGTGGGATGACAAGAAAAATTCAAAGTCAAAGATGTTAAACAATTGTATACGTGTTGGTACAAAAAAAAAATCAAAAATTTTACAGAGAAAATAGAGAAGACTAAAGGGAGCCATTTATACTGCTAGCAGTCAGTCGGATGGGGGGTCGTGTCCTACTATATTCCCTAAACCGTATACAATATCCCTACACAAAACTTATTATAGACTCCCTATGGTTTTTTAATAATATAAAAAAAAAAAACAAAAATTTACGTTATAATATGGACCAAACCAGACCATAGTGCAATTCTAATTGCCCCCTACTATGGCTGAAAAAAACTGTATAAAATTACGTTAAAAAAAATGCATTCAAAGTCAATACGCCAAATGTTTGGGTCTCTTAGATGTCGTTAGAGTCCAACGTATCGTAACCCACCCTACCATTGGTTTTAGCTACGCAAATTATACGCTAAAACCCCACAAACGGTCATATAACCCTACCTACATCACATCTTGTAAGAAAAACAAAAAAAAATCTAAAATTCCATATTCAAAATTTTGTATATATTCAAGAAACTTTTAAATTTAACATCGTATTTTAAAGATAAAGGTAATTTAGAATTTTGACAAATATTTAGAAAAATTACAATTTCATTATCAAATGGGGTAATGATCTTTGTAAAATACTGGCTAAAATTACTTCATTTATGTATTCAAAATTTACTACAAAGATTAAGACTATTTATCTAACTCGACTTATTATTTATTATGTTGAAATTTTAAACATTATGATTTTTTTCAATTCATGAAAATACAAATAGAAATATTAAATGTGTAAATTCTTTTAACAAAAAAAAAAAATACTTAAATATCTAACTTTCCTAACCCTATTAATCTATACTTATTTAAATTACATTATTTTATCTAGCCCGTTGTAAGGTTAAAGTTAAAAAAAAGTAATAACTATTCGAAAGATGATTACGATAAAAAAAAAATATAATATTATTTAAGTACACTGATGTCTATATTTTGTTTTTGTTGCACACAAAAAAATAATGATTTTGTTTGTTTTTTTTTACGAACAAACAAAAACACAAATACAAAATTCAGACCTTATGCGTAAACTCTTTCCCTAGTTGTTACTTCTTTGACGATCAAAGAATAATAAACTTACAATATAAAACAACTAATTGTTAGCAAATATCAAAAAAAAATATGAAAGTGTTATAAAAATGCACTCATTGTACACTCACCAAAATTTGTCACCCGCAACCGTCGATGAAGCCTCCCGATATGGTTGATGATGTTTGAAAAAATACGGGTATTTTCTGATATTTGCGTTAGTGCTCAAAATTAATTAAGGATATTAAAATTATTATAGAAAAGATACATTATATAGGTAGTTCTATGAGTATTAAGGGTTTGTGTTGAAAGTTCAAATTTGCTTAAAGAAAAATTATGTGATGAATGGATTTAAATTATTTTTTAAAACCGATTCGATTTTAATAATAAAACAAGATTTAAGATATATTTGATTATTTTAAGAGGATTTTTACACTGCGCGAAAATACGCGTTCTAATTTTAAAATTAAAAATAAATTTAGTCCATGTGTGTTAGATCGTAAAAATCTAACAAGTAATAAAAAAAATTTTGACTGTCAACACAAAACACTTGTAACATTAAATTAAAATAAAATATACTTATTGATGTAAATCCGGTATGCTGAAGACTTTAGTTGTTTGGGAATAAGGTTACGGCTTTTGTAGAGTTAATTTATCTCGGCAAAGTAGTTGTCACTGTATTATGCTATAAACACATAGACCACAGCAGACTGCAGAGCTACACGACTGCAAATGCCGTTGACTGCAATCGTCGCCGTGTGGTCAGCTACTTATTATTTTGGAAACGACAGCAGCATAGTAAACAGCTGATCACGATTCAATTTAAAAATATCAACAGCTGTTTTTTATACAAATCAGGGATGTTAAAGTTGGTACAATTGTACTTTTTTTGGTACATTTTGACCTTCTAAAGTACCGTGGTACTACCGCGACTCATTTGGTACAATTTAAAAATTTTTAATTTTTCCCCTTTTTGAATTTTTAGTATAGCAAACAAATTGTTATTGTGTCCTTTTTCATTGCATTTATTCGTTTTATGTAATGAGCTCTTAAAATATATGCGACTATATCCGCCAGATTTTACGATTTATCATCATTTTAAGGATTTTGAAGAATAAAGTTGGCAATTTTTTTTTTTTAATATCGATTAAAAATTTACGATTTTTTACAAAATTTATCTGGCAGCTCTTACATATATTGACACTTGTTGCAGCCAACTTCACTTTTATTTTGAATTTATTAAAATTCTGAAGAAGTGAAAATTGATATATAGATATGGCATCACTTATAACATATGGGAAAACAGTGGACATTAGAGTGAGGTGAGTTTCTAAAAATAGAACTGTTGTGTTGTTGGAGTTGTACTTCTGAGATTATGTATGCAAGAACAAAAACACCGTGTATTGAATAAAACTAGTTTTAATCACAACAAAACTCGACCTAACTATAGCTCAGAGGGCTAAAGCGCTCTGTCTAACGTGTAGTGCGAGTGCATGTGGCATTAGAAATCAGTTTATCTATACCACGGTCAGTGATTGCACAGAAAAATTTCATATAGACGCAATCGAACAAATAAAAACATAACAAATATTGCATTATTCAAAAATTCAAAAAAGCAGGGTCACTGACGAACGTTCAATACCAGAAACTGCGCAGTCTGATTCAGAAAAAATTTAATATTTGCAATGTAGTTATGATTTTTAGAAAATACACTCATTCTTCTCTACCACGCCTTTCACAATTAAATTAAATAAAATTGCATATTAATTATAGTATTAACTGCAATTGTCTGAAAAAGACGTTAAAATTCAAACTCAAACGAAAATTAAATTATTGTTAAAGAAATGAAAGAAAATTCCAAACCATCTTATATATGTTTAATTTAGAACGAGCTCTCAACCTCCGTATATTTACAAAAATAAAGCAAATCAAACATATTAGCTAGGTTAATACTAGTATTTCGATCTGGTTAAAGATCTCATCAGAACCCAATGTTTTAGAAAAGTATAGGCAGAACTCTAACAAAAAACCGATTAATCATTAATTTTGCTCCATTCTTGTCTTCTTAGTAAAAATATTACTTGAGCCAGAGTAAAAACTAAAATTTTTTTAACTGAAGTCGTTAAAAAATTAAAACGTTTGTAGTTTCTGGTCGGTAGTAGCTAATTTTCAAAATGAACTGAATGTCAATATATTTCCAGACATTTCTAGTCGTTGCTGGAATTTTATCCATTCCACACTGGTCTGCAAATGTGGAAAGAGTTTTTTTTCTTTTCAAAATATAATAAACACTAAGGAAAGAAACAGACTACATTAGCCAACATTATCAAGTCTCATACAGACTAAGGATTGGTTAAGAGCGACAAATTTATGCTGCTATGATGTAGAAATTCCAAATAGTTTATTAACTAAACAAATAATTCCATGATTTGGTCTCATATATTCATAAGACTTTTTTATGCCTTATTTTATTCATACATATAATGTATGTTATTGGAAGGTTTTGTTTTTTTTTTCTGTACAAGAGAATTTTTATGTATTTTTTTTTTTTGTTTTAATAAATTTAAAAAAAATGGTACCGTCAACGTCCAAAAAGTACAATTTTTTTTGGATGTTGGTACAAAATTGAAAACTCCATTTAACATCCCTGATACAAATGCATTTTTGTTTCAGTAGTGCCAATTACATCTTTTTTTTCTTTATTAAAATAGAACAACATGCTTGGTTGTAGACACGTATATAAAGTTCACTTAAAAATACAATTACTTATTTATAATACATTATTATAACGTGAAAATAAATTTATATAACCCCTCTTGAATATTAATGCAATTATACCATTTGATGTTGCGACGTTTTTTGTGTTTAACAAAATAAAATATTTTTAAGCACTAATTTGTTACATATTTTGTTGTATTGTCAACACTATTTTTGTTTTGCAGCCAACAAAAATAGAAATTAACCTAAGTTGACTACAGCGGCAAAAGTAGTCGGGTAGCCGTGTAGTTGTGTTGGTGCCAAAATAATCGTTTTCATATAAACGTGTGTATTTTATTTTTGACAGGCTGTAGTCGTGTAGCTGCAGTCGTCTATGTGTTTATAGCATTAACGTGTTTTTTTTTCTTGAAATTTGTCTATTCTTAAAAATTGTTTTTTCAATAATTCTGTTTTTTAACTCTCAATATCGTTTTCTTTCTGCCTTTAAAACAGATCAATTCAAGAGAGTTAGATGAAATAAAAAAACACAGTACAGTGGAGCCTTGAAGGAGGAAATTGATGATGAATATTTTCCTTTCTTTTTTTTGTAAATTTTCAACACAGGAAAATTTATAAGACAATATCGGCTTTTCTTTTCAGGTGTTCCAAAAAAATTAGAGGTGGTGGCTCAAAATAAGAAAAAATTTTGACCACCAAAAAATTTCTCGTTGATTAAATTTTTTTAACATATATTCTTTTCGTATTGTACATAAAATTTACCCAGGAGGAATACAATTGAAATGTTGGTGGCCGTAGGGGCTTTAAAAACGGGGAAATTCCGAGTATAAAAGCTGGTGGCTTCCATGCAAAATTTTATGATGTAATTAAATTTGATTTGCAGTCACATGAATATAACATTTTTATAATTTTATCACTCTCGCCGGTACTTTACAATGTTTAATCTCTTTTTTATTCAAAAATATGCCGGAATTGTTAAAATTTAACAAAAAAAATATATACCGAAAATGGATGTTTAAAGATTTCTTTTTATTTTAATTTTATTTTATGCTTTATTATAAACGGTATTTAAATTGATTTATTCCTCTTTATAGAAATGACGTCTTAGCACTTTAGATTCTCGTTGAAAAAGGAAGTATGAAAAAATATGTATCTTCCAAGAGAATTCTGAAAAGTATAGAGTGTTGCCACCGATTTTAGACAAATTTGATAAAAAGGTAGTAAAATAAAATATAAAAAGGTAGTAAAATAAATTATTAAATTATGAAATATTTGCCAATTTATTAATTTTATACTATTCCAAAACGATTTATATTATTTTATTTAATAATATTGGTATTCTTTCTACACTACTATTGTCGAAGGGTTAAGCACAGACACAAACCGACTTGTATACCGTAAAAGTAATATGAAATTTGGTTTCAAAGAGTATGCCATTCACACTACACTGATAGAAATTTGTGCGTAGTATTAATGAATTCCTTCATTAATCCAATGAATTTTTTCATAAAAAAGTCCCCAAAGAAACGTTTCATTGAGTCAATGAAAGGTGTTTCATTAAATCAATTTTAATGAATGGTTTCATTGACCCAATGAAAATTTCATAAAGCATATGAAATTTTTTTCATTAATCCTAATCGTTATGAAAGTTTCATTTGTTTAATGAATAAAATTCATAGTTTGTATGAAATATTTTCGTTGATATTTAATAATTTGCACTTTTTCTAATTATTTTAGCATAGCATTAATTTGGTGGTTATTGAGAAATTATCATTCGTTAATATTATTTATAAGGTCTGGTCTTAATAGGATCTATAAAATATTTTTATAAAAGAAGTTCGAAATCTAATGAATTCTGAATTACCTTATACATCCCATCTATGTAATAAAACAATTTGTTTCTATTTATTATAAATTATCGTATTAAATAATTTTATACAGTTTTTAATGAATAAAATAAAATTAAATAAAAATAAACAAAGAAGTTCACAATTTTTTTTTTTTGTTTTATATTTTGGTAAATTTTGATTTAATTTTATTTAAGTTTAGTTTTGAAATTCTTTAGATAATTTTGGTATGAGCAATTCCATATGAAAACGATCAAAATTGGCAAATTTTTGGACGACCCCTCTCCGATTTTAAAATAAATAGTCTCAATCGATTGCCCAGCAAAAAATAATGTACCTACATATTTTTTTTTTTTTATAGTGACTGGTTTAGTGATGGTGTGCACCACTGTCATGTGGCAAAATTGAAGAATTCTTCATAAGGGACCTCATTGAAAGTTGTTTTATAAAAAAAAACTACTAAAGCGATCGCAACGAGTGATAGCTCGTTGGAAAGGTATTGAATCAGGCTTTAATTGAAAAATAAAATTTTCCTAATTTTTCTCAGAAATTTACCTTTTTTTCCATGAAAATTAAATTTTCCCATGAAAATTAAATTTTCCGATTTTCCACAGAAGCTCCTAAATTTTCCGGCTAATTTTATTTTTTTTTGGATTCCTTATAATTTTTGCTTTAAGAATCAGCAATAAAAAAATGGGCCCCGACTCCTTGTTTGGACAGGAGAAGAGCATTTAAGAGACCACCTTGTTCTCATTGTTTTTATATTTTTTATAATTGAATTATTTTTAATTATTTAACAAGAAAAATTAGGAAAATTTTATTTTTCAATTAAAGCCTGATTCAATAAAACATCTTTCAATGAGGTCCCTTATGAAGAATTCTTCAATTTTGTCACATGACAGTGGTGCACACCACCACTAAACCAGTCACTATAGAGCAATTTTTTATAATTGAATTATTTTTAATTATTTAACTAGAAAAATTAGGAAAATTTTATTTTTCAATTAAAGCCTGATTCAATACCTTTCCAACGAGCTATCACTCGTTGCGATCGCTTTAGTAGTTTTTTTTAAAACAACTTTCAATGAGGTCCCTTATGAAGAATTCTTCAATTTTGTCACATGACAGTGATGCACACCACCACTAAACCAGTCACTATAAAAAAAAAAAATATGTAGGTACATTATTTTTTGCTGGGCAATCGATTGAGACTATTTATTTTAAAATCGGAGAGGGGTCGTCCAAAAGGTGATCGCTTTCATATGGAATTGCTCGTATACCAAATTTTACACCATAAAATCATTAATAAAAATTATATTAATATTTGTAAAAAATTTGTAAAAATAAAAATTTATAATTATAACAATTTATCGTATTTTAATCAGCTTTTCACCGATAAAATTTGCGCTGAGTTAAAGAAAATTGCAAAAATAATATTCGACCATTACAATATTAACGTCGTCTAGGATTTTTAAGTTATAAAAGATTTTGGATATTCAGAAGTTATTACTCCTACCTTCTCAATTACAATTACATCTAATGGGTAATTGACGACGAAATTAATTACAAAATGTAATCGAATTTTTTTGTTTGATAAGTTTTTAATAATATGTTTGTGTCATTAGATATATCTAAAAAAAAATTGTTTCCAAAGTTGTATGTTCTCTATAATATATTTTAGTTTGATTAGGATCTGACGGTCCGCAGAAAGATACTTCTCTTGTAATTTGTATAATTTTATGTATGTTGATGAAATTATATACAAAAAACATACATATATTTGTGACACATTAACCGCACAAAATAACATATAATTATATAATATCATACACTCTTATATTTAAACCATTTTTAATCAGGTGTATTTGATTATCTTATTTTGTATGAATATCAGAATGGTGTCAGTTACTAGCATTTTTCTATGGCTGTATTTCTCTCAAGTTTTTCCTCTCTCTTACTAACACACAACCAAAAATTTTTTGGCGATCACTGGCCTAGGCCCAACTAAAGTTGTAGTGACGAACAAACGACTAGTTGACAAATGATCACTACTACCGTAGTCAGTGTTGCCATGTATTTTTTTCAAAAAACTGTAAAAAAAACTGTTTTTTTAATAAAAAACTGTTTTTTTTTTTTAATAGAAAGAACAATTAATATGTGCATTTTGAATTCAATTGCATTTTATTTAAACATAAAACAACATAAAAAACATTAAACACATAACATAACAGGGCTGCCAGATATGGCGATTTCTCGCCAAACATGGCGATTTTGAAACGTGTTTGGCGTCGAGATTTTCCATATGGCGACATGGCGATATTTTGGCGATTTATGATGTAACTGGAGATTTTCTTGTCTAATTTCACCATTTATATTATTTCAGTGATTTTTTTAAATAGTTTGACTTTTTTTGTTATCATTACTAATTAAAAAAAAAATAGTCTGGTAACCTTATTTGCATGATTTTTGTTTTGTTATCATTTTAAGTGAATTTCATATTTAGTGGCAAAACGACATCAAAAGTTCATAAATTGGAATAGTTATTTTAATAACGAAATTCCAACAAATTTACTTGATTTTTGGCCAAAAGTGTTTGATTATCATGATGCAGCACGTACGTACCATTTTAAAGAATTATCTTTGGCCGATATTAATATGTTGGTTGTTCCAACCAGTAATGCCTGCGTTGAAAGGGTATTTTCCATAATGAATTATACCAAAACTCGATTAAGAAATAAAATTCAATATGAGCTTTTAGACGCTCTATTGAGAATAATAAATCACATGAACATTAACAAATTGTGCTGCAATTTTTTTACACCGACTAATGAAATGATAAAAAAATTCAATTCAAATAATATGTATAAAAGTCAAGACACAAGTAATGAAATCGATTTGGCCGAAGTTTACGATCTTATTTACTTATGTACTTAATTTTACTTTTTTAACTGATTATATCATCTTCATTTTTATGTAATTTAAAAATGTATAACTCTAACTCTCTTTTTACAAAGTTTTAAAATTCTTTTAACAGTAAAAAAGGCAAAATGTATATATATATATATATATGCATACATATATATGTATGCACAGCGCATACTTTAGGGACACGCCCAAAATTGTCGCCGAAATATGCGGTGTATACACTGATAGAAATTTGTGCGTAGTATTAATGAATTCCTTCATTAATCCAATGATTTTTTTCATAAAAAAGTCCCCAAAGAAACGTTTCATTGAGTCAATGAAAGGTGTTTCATTAACTGAATTGTAATGAATGATTTCATTGACGCAATGAAAATTTCATAAAGTAAATAAAATTTTTTCCATTAATCCTAGCCTACTCGTTATGAAAGTTTTATGTGTTTAATGAATAAAATTCATAGTTTGTATGAAATACTTTCGTTGATATTTAATAATTTGCACTTTTTATTAATTTGGTGGTTATTGAGAAATTATTATGCGTTGATATTATTTATAAGGTCTGGTGTTTATAGGATCTATAAAATATTTTTATAAAAAAAGTTCGCAAAGTTCGAAAGTAAACATCACAAGCTGTTCTGCAAAAGCGATGACAGATTTTTATTACCCTCAGCCTGATTCAGCGAATTTTCGTTACTTGGAATATTATGACATGTAAGAAAGAAATCTAACAAGAAAGGTTTTCCCGGGGCCACCGACCAATGTAGCCTAGTGGGGAAAATTCTATTGTTTCTCTACAAATTTGCTGAAGCTCATAATTTTTGACGAATTCGAAAAAGATAAAATTTGAAAAGTAGCTGATTAGATTTTAGATCGAAAATTAAAAATTTTGAAAATAAAATTTTTTTTATCTATAAAAAAGAAATATTTTAATTATTGTACTTTTTTTTAAATTATGTATATTAAGAGCTTTAATGATTGAATAAATCGTTTAAATATAATTAACAGGCATTAAAATATTAAAAGCTGAATTAAAAAAACCAATTTTATTTTATTTCTCTTTTTCTTTACATTCAATCTTTCTTTACATTTTTTATAATTTGTGTTAAAAGATGACATATTTTCTTATATGTCGGTACAAAATATGTAATTTTTTATCGATCTGGCTTGGAATTCTGTAGAACGATCGACGATTATAGTACACATATTAAATATTGTTAATAATTTGTTAAAAAACAAAAATTTATTATCGTTTAGCATAACGTTTTTGTGTAACATCGTCAAAACGATAACAGTTTAGGTCTCGTTTTGAACAAAACTATATCGTTTTTTTTTAGAGAATCTGTTCCCTGGAATTTAGTGACCAACTATTCAAATTCGTTAAAAACTGTTAGCTCTAGGCAAACTTAATGAAAAAATTTATTTATATAACTTTTGGTTAATTCTATTTAAAAGAAATTTTTCAGTTTTTTATTTCAAAATGATAGTACAAAAAATATATATTTTTTTCTTATTACAAGTCAAAATTTTTATTGAAAAAATTTGAAAATTTTTCATTGATTTAATGATTTTTTTTATGAAATTATGAAAAAATCATAAAAAATGTTAATGAAAAAAATACCAATATTAATGAATTTTCATTCAGTTAATGAAATTTTTCATTAAACCAATGAATCGATTTTAATGAAATCGTTTCATTAATACTATGAAGGAAAA
The DNA here is from genome assembly GCA_021234595.1 of Delia radicum. NCBI lineage: Eukaryota > Metazoa > Arthropoda > Insecta > Diptera > Anthomyiidae > Delia > Delia radicum. Next base: position 183,329,783 of record CM037853.1, read on the forward strand.
TTCTATCAGTGTAGAAAAAATTGTCCTCGTCTTAAAAGTATGCGCTGTGCATACATATATATATATGTATGCACAGCGCATACTTTAGGGACACGCCCAAAATTGTCGCCGGAATATGCGGTGTATGGAAAAAATTGTCCTCATCTAATACGCTAGATGTATGAAAAGGCGCGAAAACTTTGGGGACAGTCCCCAAAGTAAGCAAATGTCCCTAAACTATGCGGGGGAATGAATAAATGTCTCTAGACTATGCGCTGTGCATACATGTGTAAATGCGTATATATTTTGCTAAATTAGAATAAGTACGCAAAGTTCTCAATATTTATTAATTAAATAAAAAAAATTAACAAAAACTATACTAAATTTACTTTTGCCGATTTTTTAGTTTTTTTACGAGTTTTTGGCGATTTTTGACTTAATTATTATACTAGCTTTTTTTTGTGTAAACAAAATTTTATTTTTTAAATAAATAAAAAAATTGTAGACTAACTAAAAACAACACAAGAGAAACGAAAACAGACAGAAACAAAATGACATTTCAGGGTTTCAACACAAACAAATGTTGAAAAGGGAGTTAAAACTTATTACACAGTAGTATTATTTTTTATTTAAACATTTTGCGTAACTTTTGCATTAAATTTATAAATTCAAGTAAAAAAAAGTAAATCGAGCAGGTCAACTGTTGAAAACTGGAAAAACTGAAAAAAAGGCAGAAATTAAACAAAAACTGTTTTTTTTCATGAAAAACTGTTACGCATCTTAAAAAACTGGAAAAAAAACAGTTAAAACTGGCAATATGGTAACACTGACCGTAGTAGAGATATCAAGTTACATGTAAACAGTGTTGCCAGCACTGTTGCCAGGTTTGACGATTTATCGTCATTTTGACGATTTTTAGTACCTAAATTACTAAATGACGATTTGACGATTTTTGCTTCCAAAATGACGATTTTTTGACAAACGTTTAATATGTCAGCAAAACATGTTTATTTGCTATTATTAAAAAATCACCGGATCTATTTTTGGATTTTTATTATTTCGTTAAAATTAAAAACTATTTTTTATTGAAAGTTTAGCAAAAAGTTATTTTGTGGATTCATGTTAGGTTTATTTTAATTTATTTTCTGCCCTTAATAACGGTAAAGACCACTGCAAATGCAGCTAAAAACAAATGAAATTTCACCTGAAAAAAGAACGACTTACATTTTAGTAAATTCAACTAACATAGTCATTTGTTTTTTACTGTTCAAAAAATTAACTACAATTGTATCATTAATGAGTGGTTCAGTCAGTGCAGTAAAATATAAACAAACATTAAATTGTTACAATTAATTACAACTGAAACAACGGCAAATATTTACAGCAGAAGTTCCCTGTGTATGTGCTTACTTTTTTCATGGTTGGCAAACACTACCTTTTCATGACAATAGCAGTTGCCTGCCATGGCCACGCCAATGCCGTTATGAACGTTTTAAAGCTACGATTCCAATAATTGCATGTGTCTTTACAGGGTTCATTTCAAAATTCTACCCATTAAATTTAGTTACATCAACAAAATAACGTTATAAATCGTCGTTTCGGTATTTTAGCGTTATTCTGACTTTAACTAGTTCAAGATATTTCAAAATCAAACAGGCTAAATAGAAAACTAAAACCGTTTACATAAGACGAAACATGTCTTTAATGGAATCGCTTTTTTAAATTTCCATTCCGCTATTAGTGTTACTGTTATAGCTAATCGTTATTATGAAAAGTTATTAAATGCCAACCCTGCTTTTTTAATACTTATATTTATATAAAGTTTAATTTTTTTTTTTTTTTTTTTTTTTTTTTAAGAGAAGCAACACTCAGGAAATTCTTCCTATTAATTAATGTGTTGCTTTCTTTGGAAAGGGGATAGTGAAGAGATGAAAGGTGGTGAAAGATGAAGGGCTTCAAACATGGCAACACTGTAATTGCGCGAGTAGATAAGTCTTAGAACAGTTGTTGCTCGCCACCTGATGTAGAATTGGCGAATTTATTGAAGCTTTTTGTTTCATAGCCCTGATTCATTATTTTACTTCGGTGGGGTTAACTGCTATGGGAACACCGAAGGTGGGCGCAGCGATACATATAAGTGATAGAAAACTCATACATATCATTTTTTCCAAATTGATGTTGTCGTCACCGGGAATCGAACCCGGGACCATCTGTGTAATAGTCCAACGCGCTAACCATTACACCACAGCGTGTAACCATTAGTGTAAGATTGAGATAAAAATAAAATATTTTTTAAATTAAAAAAAAAAAACATCCAAGTTTTTGCGAAACAAACATCGAGTTCGAATATTCTCATTTATAAATCCAAAAATAAATCCGGTGCTTAAAAAACAGGTCTAATAATAATATAAATAATGTGTTCCAAAGTGAAACTTCAGATATTCACAATTTATATTTGAAGATGGAAAAACATGCAGTAATAAACAATATTTAAATAAAAATAAATAATAATAAAGGGTCCGCCAAATAACTTTTTTTTTGAACTCCTAAACCAATTGGACTTTGTATGGCGTCATACCAAGTTCTGTATGCAAAATTCGATCCAATGATGTCTCCGAAATCTTCAATTGTTGAGAACGACGGTGAATTGATGTTGATGGCGCTTCACGCACACTTTCTGCCACAGCAGCAATATTCTCTGGTGTACGCACTGTTTTTGGCTTTTCACGCTTTGGTTTATCGATGAGGATGCCAGTTTCTTTCACTTTTTTCACAAGATAACGAACATACGGACTATATTCGTTCATAATGCAATTTGAAACTTTAATTCGTTAATGGAAGTCCAAATTTAATAATTGAAGAAAATAACATTGTTAAAGAATTTCTAAACTATGTAAGAGAATTAAAGATTTAAAAATTGTGCTACTGAAGTGGTGTTTACAGAATTATGTAGAAGGAATTAACAGTTAAAATGGTAAAGTGCTATCGTTTTAAAATATCATGATTTTCGAAGTTTAAATTACAGAAAAGTGTAAAAAATCATATTATATTATACCGATAGTACATGAGCATTTGAAATATGAATTATATTACTATTATTTTTTTTTATTAAAACTTTATCCCACTTGTAACAAATATTTTTTGTTTTGACGATTTTAAATCGTCAAATTTTCCAATAAAAATCGTCAAAATCGTCATTTTATTTTCAAAAATCGTCAAAACAAAAAATATTTGTTACAAGTGGGATAAAGTTTTAATAAAAAAAAAGAATAATAATGTAATTCACATTTCAAATGCTCATGTACTATCGGTGTAATATAATACGATTTTTTACACTTTTCTGTAATTTAAACTTCGAAAATCATGAAATTTTATAACGATAGCACTTTACCACTTTAACTGTTTGATTTTGAAATATCTTGAACTAGTTAAAGTCAAAATAACGCTAAAATACCGAAACGAAGATTTATAACGTTATTTTGTTGATGTAACAAAATGTAATGGGTAGAATTTTGAAATAAACCCTGTAAAGACACATGCCACTATTGGAATCGTAGCTTTAAAACGTTCATAACGGCATTGGTGTGGCCCTGGCAGGCAACCGCCATTGTAATGAAAAGGTAGTGTTTGCCAACCATGAAAAAAGTAAGCACATACTCAGGGAACTTCTGCTTTAAATATTTGTCGTTGTTTCAGTTGTAATACAGTATCTTTATTTTTAAGTGAAAAAAACAGTCATTTGTAGAAGAAATTTCATTTTTGACTACAATTGTAGTTCATTTAAAAAACAAACCACATTAAATTACAGTATTATGATTTTACATTCATTTTGTACAGTATTTTTTTTATTTAAAAAAATAAAACAAATTAATGTTTGTTTATATTTTACTGCACTGACTGAACCACTCATTAATAATACAATTGTAGTTAATTTTTTGAACAGTAAAAAACAAATGACTATGTTAGTTGAATTTACTAAAATGTAAGTCGTTCTTTTTTCAGGTGAAATTTCATTTGTTTTAAGCTGCATTTGCAGTGGTCTTTACCGTTATTAAGTGCAGAAAATAAATTAAAATAAACCTAATATGAATCAACAAAATAACTTTTTTGCTAAACTTTCAATAAAAAATAGTTTTTAATTTTAACGAAATAATAAAAATCCAAAAATAGATCCGGTGATTTTTTAATAATAGCAAATGAAAATGTTTTGCTGACATATTAAACGTTTGTCAAAAAATCGTCAGTTTGGAAGCAAAAATCGTCAAATCGTCATTTAGTAATTTAGGTACTAAAAATCGTCAAAATGACGATAAAACGTCAAACCTGGCAACAGTGACCACGTTAATATATTTGAGAGAGTTAATTGCTATGTTGGTTGTATTATACATTGTAATACAAAGATATAATTACTCTTAAATTACTAATACTTATAAAACTAAATTAATTCAAGTTAAGTACAATAACAAAATTATGAATTCAAGTAAGAGAATAAATCTCACTGCTTTAATGATTATTACTAAAATAATTCAATTCAGTCATATATAATATATATTTTATAGCCAAAATAATAATATTCAAAGAAACTTATTATGTAACGAAAAACTTCGTTACAATATAAAAGATCCACTTTTAGTGAAGATCTACATTTGGGCGATGTTTAATTAGTAAGTACTTTTTTGTTTGAAGAACTTTTTTTAAATAACCCATCGTGCCATGATCATGAAAATTATTCCTCAAATTTTTACAAACTTTCAGTTTTTTAGATTTTTTGAAAATTTGTTATCATTTGCGCTCAGTGTTGGATTTTTTTTGGAATACGTAGTTGTTTAAAAAAGTATTTTTTGGAAAAAGTATTTTGATTTTGACCTTTTTGAAAAATTTCTTTTTAGAATATTATGTAGTTTTTTTGGAAAAAGCATTATTTTTTTGGTTGGAAAAATGTGTTTTTTATGGAAAATTCGCTTTTTGGAAAAATTTTTTTTTTTTTTTTAAATAATATCTTTTGTTTTGAAAAAGTTTCTTTTTTCTAAATAATACTTTGTTTTGAAAAAGGTACTTTTTTTAAAAAGGATTGTTTTTCGGAAAAAGACATATCTTTTTTTTTTGAAAAAGTAATTTTTTTTGGTAAAAGTATTTTTTTTTTGAAAAAAGTACTTTTTTTGAAAAAGTCTTTTTTTTCTGGTGAAAGCCAGAATATCAAAAAATTTCGTCTTTCCAGGAGGAAACTGTATACCAATTTTTCGGTTATTTGGCCCAGTGGTCAAGGCTGGGCAATGTTGATCTAGTCAGGAAAAAATGAGGGCTTTTTCCACTTTTTGGCCATCTCCCATGGAATATTAAAAAATCCCGTCTTAATGGTGGTCACCTTCCCAGGAGGAACCTATATGAACCTATAGATAGACAGATGAAAAACACCGTTACTTTTTTTTTAAAAAAAAGTTCCATATTGGGAAAAAACAGTTTTTTAAACCCGTTATTTTTTTAAAAGTACCGTTACTTATAAAAAACCGTTACTTTTTGAAAAAACTTCTTTTAAAAAAACAATACTTTTTTTGAAAAAACTCGCTGATTTTTGTTTTAAAAACACGTCATTTTTTTGTAAACCCGATTTTTTTTTTTTTGAAAAGTTACTTTTAAAAAAAAAGAATTATATTGTTTTAAAAACCGCTATTTTTTCTGAAACAACAGTTACTATTTTATAGCCGTTATTTTTTGAAAAATGTCGTTACTTATAAAATAAAAACCGTAACTTTTTGAAAAACCGTTACTTTCAAAAACCGTTACTTTTATTTTTAAAAAGTAACGGTTACTTTTTTAAAAATGCTGTTACTTTTTTGCAAAAACAGAAGACTTTTTCCACTTTTTGGCCCCCTCCGTCGGAATATTGGAAAATCCCTTGGAAATTTCAAATTCCAGGGGTATAGGCTGGGCGATGTTGAGTCAGTCACTCACTCCACTCCTTTATATATATATATTATTTATATACATTAATATGAAAAAAAGAAACACGAAATATTTTATCCTCTATTTGTAGACTAAGATTTTAACACGATAAGTGTTAAAAACCACTAAAATAAAGTTTTAACGGGATAAAGTGTAGAAAATTAGAACGTAATTATAACGAAATTATATTTGTAGAAAATTTCGTAGAATTCTGGTTAAACGAATTCGTTAAAGCGTTACTTCAGTATGAAAAGTTTGACATTCGTGAATTTTTTTTCATTGAGTGTTGTTTTTTTTTAATTTTTTTTTTTTAAATTTGAAATACAAAAAAAAAGAAATTGTAAAACAGAGCTTATTTTATATATTATACATTTTTTTGGAAAAAGTAATTTTTTCAAACTGTAATTTTATTTTTGAAAAAATGTATTTTTCGGTATTTTTTTAAAGTACTTTTTTAGAAAAAGTTAATTTTTTTTTTTTGGAAAAGCTAAAAAATTTTTGCAATTTTTTTTTGTGAAAAATTTGAGTTTTTTTTTGGAAAATGTTCTTTTTTTTGGAAAAAGTAATGTTTTAAAATTAGTCCTTTTGTAGAAAAATTAAATTTTTTTGGTACTTTTTGGGAAAAAACCTTTTTTTTTGTGGAAGATACTTTAGGTGGGAAATGGTATTTTTTAAGAAAAATTTATTTCTTTTTTTTTTGTTTGTAACTGATACGTTTTTTTTTGGAAAAGGATTTTTTTTTGGGAAGAAGTATTTGTTTTGAAAATTATAGTAGTTTTTTTTTGGAAAAGTAATTTTCGGAATTTTTTTTGGAAAATGTACATTTTTCTTTATTTTTTTGGAAGATACAGTACTTTTTTAAATTGCTACATTTCTAGAAAAATTTAATTTGTTTGGTACTATTTGTTTGGAAAATGGATATTTTTTTGGAAAGAGTACATATTTGAAATTGGTACTTTTTTTAGAAATTTTTTTTTTTTTGTACTTTTTTTTCTTTTTTTGGAAAAAATACTTTTTTTGGAAAAGATATTTTTTTCGAAAAAGTACTTTTTTAACATTAGTACTTTTTTAGAAAAATTAATTTTGTTTGGACTTTTTTCCAAAACTTTTTGGTACTTTTTTAGAAAAATTAGTTTTTTGTTGTACTTGTTTCCAATACTTTTTGGTACTTTTTTAAATTTGGTAGTTTTTTAGAAAAATTAAATTTTTTGTGAAATGTACATTTTTTTGTACCTCTTTTTTTAGAAAAATAAATTTTTTTCGTACTTTTTTTGGAAAAGCCACATTTTGAAATTGGTATTTTTGTAAAAAAAATTTAAAAACTAAAGTAAGTTTTTTTTGGATAAGGTACTTCTTCGGTATTTTTTTGGAAAAGGTACTTTTTCGGTACTCTCTTTGGAAGAAAGAAAGTACTTTTTAAAATTTTTACATTTTCAGAAAAATTTAATTTTTTGGTACTTTTTGTTTGGAAAATGGAATTTTTTTTTTGGAAAAGATAATTTTTTTGTACTTTTTTTGGAAAAGTACTTTTGTGGAAAAAATCCTTTTTTTGGACAAGATATTTTTTTGATAAAATACTTTTTTGACATTAGTACTTTTTTAGAAAAATAAATTTTTTTGTACTTTTTTTCAATAGTTTTTGGAACTTTTTTAAAAAAAATTTAATTTTTTTGGAAGTTTTTTGAAAAAGGTACCTCTTTTTTTGGAAAAAGAAACTTTCTTGGTACTTTTTTTGGAAAAGCTACTTTGAAATTGGTACTTTTGTAGAAAAATAAAATTCTCTTGGTTTTTTTTTTTTTTTTGGTAAAAAGGTTGATCTTTTTCGTTACTTTTTTTTTTGGAAAATGTACTTTTTTTTTGGAAAAGATAGTTATTTTAGGGAAAAAGTACTATTTAGGGAAAAAGTACTATTTTGAAATTGGTACTTTTGTAAAGACGTGCATCAGTAGAACTGTTTGTATTAGCAAAACAAATAAAACAGATCATACAAGTTGAATATGTTATAAATAAGAGAATGAGTGTAACTGATATTGTATGGTTTTACACATACACAATAACCCAACTCATAAAACCAATAAAAGAGATTTGTGGTTTTGCATGAAATATTTGGTTGGATTTGTTCTCAAATAACTGTAACACTACATGTATTTTTAAATAACTGTTGTATAACAAATATTTTACAAATAATTAAAGTGAATTTAGTATTTAAAAATGTTCAATAGTGAAATTAAATAAAAAATTGTGTCTAATGTACACAAAAAACAGTAAAATTTAAATAGCCAAATTGCAAAAAATCGTCAAAATTATAAAAAAAAATCGCCAAAATTAAAAAAATCGCCAAAAATTTAAAAAACTCTATAATTGAAAAAAAAACATCGCCAAAACAAAAACATATTCAGAATTGGCCAAAATCTCCAATTAAAAACAAATCGCCTAAAAATAAAATATTTCAAAAGTTTGTTATAATTATTATTTAAAAAATAGAAATTATGTTTTTTCGACCTATAATTCTGTTATGAAAATTAAAATTTATTCAAGTTCAATGTCATACTCTATATTTCTTTATTAGGATATTGTCATAACAAATAATCTATAGAGTTTTTTGTTTTTAATTTATTAATTGACTACTTTCAAGAATTTGTTGATGGTTCCATTTCGGGGATTTTCTAGGTCCCCATCATCAGAACAAGTTTAGAAATCAGTGGCAACCTCATTCACAAACTCAAACACTTATATATCCCATTTGTTAAAGCAAATGAGAATTAAGTTGAGAATGAAAATAAAATTTCCACTAACAATTAAAAAATTGAAAACATTTGATGTTGTATACACTCTATACTTGACAGAGATAATATATAAATTTTTCGTTTATATTCCACCTTTGTTACTTTTATTTAAAAATAAAATACAATGTTTGCGAGGGAAAATAAACTAAGACTATACTTTGTCTTTTTCAAAAGTTTGTTATAATTATTATTTAAAAAATAGAAATTATGTTTTTTTCGACCTATAATTCTGTTATGAAAATTAAAATTAATTCAAGTTCAAGGTCATGCTCTATATTTCTTTATTAGGATATTGTCCTAACAATTAATCTACATATAGAGTTTTTTGTTTTCAATTTATTAATTGACTACTTTCAAGAATTTGTTGATGGTTCCATTTCGGTGATTTTCTAGGTCATCTTCATCAGAACAAGTTAAGAAAGCAGTGGCAACCTCATTCACAAACTCAAACACTTACATATCTAGCCAATCAATTTAAAATTTTAGACCGGTATTGGGGTAATGGGGTTGGGAGAAAAAGTTGTTAGTGTACATTTATTGCTGTTAGTTTTCAAAATACTCACGTGAATCGACCCCATTACCCGGTATTGGGGTCGAGTTTAGAACAATTTTGCAAGCATTTTTACTCTTGCTCTTCTACTTCAGTTGTGGCGATTTTATTAAATTTTGGTGATTTTTTTTAATTTTTGCGATTTTCTTTTAATTTCAGCGATTTTTTTTCATTCTAAACGATATTTTTAAATTTTTATCGATTTTTTTAATTTTTAGCGATGTTTTCGGTTTGGGCGATTTATTTAATTTTTAACGTTTTTTCGATTTTAGCGATTTTTTTCAGTTTTGGCGTTTTTTTTTTAATTTTGACGTTTTTTATATTTTAGCGATTTTTTTTTTAATTTTTGACAATTTTTTTTTAAATTTTAGCGATTTTTTTTTTTTTTGCCAACTGTTTTTAATTCTTAACTATGACCCTATAACCCTGATTTTTTTAAGCATTTTCTTTGAATTGTTCAAAAATACAATAAGTATTTATAGTATAGCCATAAATAACAGCTTTATTTGTTTGATCGAAAAAAATACAAGCTTGTGTATTACTCTCATTCTCTTTTTATTCACTACACTATATCTACTTGAGAGCACACTACTACCAACTAGTAACAGAAACAAAAAAATACTTACCAATATCTACCTAAACCCAAAATATATAAAAACTGGTATGATATTTTTCGTAAAAACTAAAAAAATTATGTTTTTTTTTATTAAATTTTTTTTTGGAAAAGGGACTTTCGGTAATTATTTATTTTGAAAATTTCGGTATTTTTTTTTTGGAAAGAACATTTTTGAAATTTTTACTTTTTTAGAAAATTTTATTTTTTTTGTACTTTTTTTTTTGCTAAAAATTAAAATTTTTTGGTACTTTTTTTTTGAAAATGAACGTTTTCGGTACTTTTTCTCTTGGAAAATGTACTCTTTTTGCAATGCTTTTTGGAATTTTTTTTTTTGAAGAATGTACTTTTTTTGGTACTTTGTTTTCGGTCCTTTTTTTTGGAAAAAGGTACTTTTTTTTGGAAAAATGGACATTATTTTCCGAAAAAGGAGGAGTTTTTCCACTTTTTGATCTTGTCCGTTGGAATATCAAAAAAATAGCTTCTTAGTGGAGGTCTAAGTCGGAGGAGGAACATATGTACCAAATTTCAAGTTCCTAGGTCCATAGGTCTTGGCTGGGCGATGTTGAATCACTCAGCCCTCAGTCACTCAGTCACGCCACTCTTATATATATGTTTATTTCACAATTAATAATAGGATATAAGCGTGTTTATAATAGGTATGAAGATAGGAAAAAAATAATAAAGATATTCATACATATCTAGCGTTACCAGATGGCAATATATAAAATAGGGTTGCAACACCCATTAACCCTGGGTGTAGATAAGAAACGAGCGCAAGGAGATACACCGCTAGTGCCCGGTAGTCAGGAACAAGAATTAGACCAGGAAGTGTGTGCCGTTCGTTGGTCACCTCCCGTAAAACATTCCGGTGTACATTTGTCTAATGTATGCCGTGCACAAGTCACTTCCCTTCAAGTGTGCCGTTCATAGGCAGCGGGTTGCCGTTCATAGGCAACGGATTGTGCCGTCCGTAGGTCGGTCGCATCTGTCGAGTGTGTGCTGTCAGTAGGTCACCTCCTTTCAAGTGTGTGCAGTGCGTAGGTCGCCTGGAGATAATCATCTAGTTAAAAGCAGAGTGTGTGCCGTCCGCAGGTCACCTGCCTTTACTTATATATAATCAGTAAATAAGATTTATAATGTTTTAAGCTACGCCTTTTACTCTCTGTCACTGACAGAGAGAAAACTCGCTAACTGAAAAAAACTTGTCGTTACAGACTGCATTCATAAACGAATATTAGCTTTTACACAAGGCTTAAAATGTGTTTTAACTAAAATGTATTTGAAATGTTGTTTAATATTTGTATTATTACGGGGGGTAAATGTTTCAATAATTGCTATTTTGAAGTTTGATTTTAGTATATGTCTTTGTAATAATTATTTATATCAATTGCTTACGTATAAATTCCGATTTGTTGCTTCTCTTGTTTAAATGTTTCGTTTTAAACCTATTTAACGTATGAGTTGCAAAAATGAAACTCAACAAAGAAATGTTTGATACAAATTAATTCTTTGCACCAAGCACACTTTATTAATGTGAGTGAGCATCTGCCATTTATTTTTTTTTTTATTTAAATTTTACCAATATTTTAATATTTTACCAATAAGTAGGTATCAGTACAAATATACTGATACCTACTTTTGTTTTACATTTACATATTAAAAAAAAAAATATGTGACCTTCAAAAGTTGCATGGTAAAATCGGTTTTTAAACCTTTTGATGGTGACATGTCTTAATTTGCTGAATGTTCGAAATATTAATATTGTTTATTAATGTTCTCAAAAAACAAAAAATGTTGATACACTGAGTTAACATTAGATATTAAGATATAATATGTGCGAGAACGCCAATAGAATAACGGAATTAAATTATCAATGTTTATATTAATGTTTGTGGCCTTTTTGTCCTCTTAATTAACCATGTCTTCTCATAATTTTCTCTCTCCCGTTGAGTAAAGACTTCCGTTTTTTCATTAAATTTTCAACTATGCTATTCAAAAATAACTAAATTGATTTATAGCAAAAACAATTTTTAATACACTTTTTCTTCTTGTGTTCTATTTTTCTATTTTAGGCGTTTAACTTTTATTTATTTTTTTGTTTACAATATTTTATGTATGTGTGTTTATTTTGACAGCTCATATCATGATATTGTTGTTTAGAGATTTATCATAACATCTCTCTTTTGATATCATTTATAATACTAACAGTAATGTGAGGTACACACGTAGTATAATTCTCGCTGCGATTGTATTTGAAGTTTGCTGTAATAAAAATATTACAGTTAATATCCAGTGTGAACACTATGGTATGCATATTGTATATATTTTGGTAAGACAGTGTGTATTTTATGGTAAACCACAAAGCCAACAGTGCAGATAGTACTATTTAGCATTGAAAAGTACCAAAAAACATATTATTGCTTAAGTTACTGTAAATAATTGCGAATTATGCACAATATTGTATATCATTTGAAACGTTTTGTAAAAATGCACATTATAAAGTGAAAATAAATGGACCCTTACATATAAAAAGAAAACAAAAATTTAATAAGAACCGATTTTTTCAGATTTTTTGAATAAAAGCATGTCTCAAATTTACAAAATCAAATCCGGGGTGTATATACAATTAATAAACGGTTAAAAATATGAAGTTTGATATGGATATTGAATATGTTTTGTTCGCACAGATCTCAAAAAAGTACCAACAGTGGCTCTTCGAAAAAAAGAAAAAATACGTGTCCACTTAAATTTAATAAAGATTAACATATATGAACTTCGAAGTTGTACCGGTATACATCCTCATATTAAGTACCCTAAAACAAATGCATTGTTTACAACAATGATTAAGGTTTGAACAAAATTATTCCATATATTGTCTTTTTGAATTATTACCATTTTTGCTTATAGTTACCATTTTTGCTTATAGTTTATTTGGAAGAAATGGCTTAACTATCAAAAAAACGCAAAATGGGGTAATTTTTGACCCCACTTTTGAACGAGATGGCACATAAAAAAACAGCACAACCTTAGATTTATGTTTTTTATCTATAACTACATAAGAATGGCGTGACTGAGTGATTCAACATCGCCCAGCCAAGACCTCAGGACCTCGGAACTTAAAATTTTGTACATATGTTTCTCATCCGACTTAGACATCTACTGAGAAGCGATTTTTGGATATTCCAACAGACAAGGAATAGTACTTTTTGTGGAACTTTTTTCTGAAAAAGTTCCACAACTATTGGCAAAAAGTACTAAATACGTTACATTTTCTAAAAAAGTACCAATTTCAAAAATGTACCTGTCCAAAAAAAAAGTACGGAAATTTCCAAAAGTACCTTTTTCAAAAAAAATTATTACCGAAAAAGTCCAAAAAGCGGGAAAACTCCTCCATTTTAGGAAAATTATTTCGATTTTTCAAAAAAGTACCTTTCTCCAAAAAAGTACCGAGAAATAATCTTTTTCCAAAAAATGTACCAAGAAAAGTATCGAAAAAAAGTACCAGAAAATTTCCTTTTTACCAAAAACTATTGGCAAAAAAGGACTTCCAAAAAAAGTACCAAAAATGTACGCTTTTCAGAAAAAAGATCCAAAAACTATTGGAAAAAAGTACCAAAAATATGTTCTTTTTCTAAAAAGTACCGAATTTCAAAATAGTACTTTTTTCCTAAAACTCTTCCAATTAAAATTAAATTTTTGTATAAAGTACAAATTTAAAAAAAATACTTTTCGCTAAAAAATATCTTTTCCAAAAAAAAGTTGCCTTTACCAAAAAAGTATTTTTTTCTAAAAAAAAAGAAAAAAGTTACAAAAAAGAAATTTTTCTAAAAAAGTATTAATATCAAATATGTACTTTTTGCAAAAATAGTACCTTTTCCAAAAAATTTCAATTTATCCAAAAAAAAAGTACGAAGAATAATAAATTTTTCTAAAAAAGTAGCAATTTTAAAAATGTACTTATTTCAAAAATGTTTCTTTGACAAAAAAACGTACCAAAAAAAGTACCTTTTGTAAAAAAAGTACCAACAACATTTAATTTTCAAAAAAAGTACAAATTTCGAAATAGTACCAGTTCCAACAAAAAAGAAAAGAAATAAATGTTTCTAAAAAAATACCAATTTCAAAAAGTTTTTTTTCCAAACAATATATCTTTACCAGAAACAGCACTTTTTCCGAAAAAAAATACTTTTCCCTAAAAAAAATTTCATTTCTTTCTAAAAAAGTACCAATTTCAAAACAGTACTTTTTTCAAAAAAAATACTCCAAAAAATTTTCATTTCCAGAAAAAGTACTTTTTCCAAAAAAAATAAAATGACCAAACTGCCCCCTACTCATGCAGTGCATTGTATTGATCATGAAAAGTATGTACCAAAAAGTACAAAAAAATTTGATTTTTCTAAAAAAAGTACCAATACCCCAAAAAATTTTCATTTCCAGAAAAAGTACCTTTTCCCAAAAAAAAAAATGACCAAACTGCCCCCTATTCATGCAGTGCATTGTATTGATCATGAAAATAGGGTAAGGGAAGGAGGAAGGAGGAAAGAGGGAGTAGTGTTTGTGGATATTTGATTTAAAATTTTCTAAATTGTAAGTAACAGGGAAGAGTTCTGCGGGAAGTTTGTTTCACATACAAATCGTTCGACTAAAAAACGAATTTTCTCTATAATGCGTTGTGCGAAACACAGGACAACTACAAACGGATGTGCTCTACTAGATAAGCGATTAGTACGAATAAAAACTAGAGGAATAAGTTCACTTATCTCAGATGAGCACCTCCCATGGTAATACCGATAGAAAAGTGTCACACCATCCACATTCCGACGATGCTCCAATGAATCAATAAAGTTGGATACACTACTGTCATTGATAAGCTCCACCGCCCTCCCCTGAACACGGCCCAGAAGCTTCAGAATAGACACTGAAGCCCCTGCCCATATATGAGAGTTGTATTCCATTTTCGGCCGGATATAGCTGGTATAAGTTGTAAGGAGATCGGATAGAGTGAAATAAGTCTTGCACGGTTTCAGAAAACCAAGACACTTGAATGCCTCTTTCGACACTTGAAATAGGTGCTTATTCCAGCGGACATCACACTGTATTCTCATGCCCAGAACATCAAAAGTATCCGATTCCTATACCATCCACAGCTACAGATGACAAGGTTAATTACACAGGCCGTCTGTGGGTTAACATACAACATTGAGTCTTGCGTGCATCAAAATCGACCTTATTCGCGCGACCCCACTCAGAGTTTGTAGAATGGTCTTGATTGAGTGTGTCATTCAGGTCTTGATTGAGTGTGTCATTCATGTTCTGCCGCATGCCCTGTATCTCCAAATAGCTTGGCCTGTGATCGAATGAAAATGAATGAAAAATGTTGCTGTCATCTGCAAAAGAGTTAATAGGATTGAAGGTGTGGCCAAGAAGGTCAATAAGAAAAAGGGTAAGGAAAAGAACAGAACCTTGCGGTACCCCTGAATTTAGCTGAAACTCGTTTGGTGAGACTCCATCTAAAACAACACGTATAGTGCTGATTTTTAGCAGCAAAATTAGTAGATTCAGCAAAAGTTTTGCTAACACTTAGTAGATTAGAAATACAAAAGCCTTGCTAAAAATAAATAAATTTTTTGCTGAATTTTAGTAGACTGAAAAAAAATTCAAAAAATTTGTTGAAAAATTGTAATTTAGTTAATTTATTTGCTAAAAATCATAAAACATATTTTTGTGATTCTTTTAAAAATAACTTACAATAATTACGAAATATAAAAATTTTCATTTTTTAATATCTGAAAATATATAGAATTAAATATATATAACATAACAAAAATTTTTTTTCAACTACTGTCAATGGTTGTCTAAATGATGCTATCTTTTAAAGATGGTGGGATGTATTGTAATGAGTACCATTGTACCATCACCGATCCCAATATTATTAAAAAACATATGTTAAAAAAAAACATATGTTAATAAAACATATGTTATTATTATGTTAGTATGTTAGTATTATGTTAGTATGTAAGAAAATTAGGACATAGATAAACATAAATAAATATAAACAAAAAGAATTAGAATTTAAGGATACCGTTAATTTAGTTTATAAGCAAGGAAATTTGTTAAATAAAAATCAATTGTTTATTGAACCGAACTCAGCCGAGTAATTGGCTCTTGTTTAGCTTTTTTTTTTATTAAAAACTTACCAGCGCTCTAGTAGCGCTTTTGCCTTGGCGCTTTCTTAGTGCCGGCTCAAAAACACTTAGTGGCCAGTGGCGTTTCAAACGCCGGCTAAACAAATAGCTAGGTAGGATATTTCCTTAACTACTACAACAACATTACATGGCGATCCTGCCAAACTCGATACAGGCATCGACGCACAACGTGGAAACGAGATCTGTGCCAGTCATATGAAATGACTACCTGACAGCTCCTATAAGCCCAGCAGCAGATTTAAAACAGCAGCCTCAACCACTGTCCATTGAGGACTACTTCAAACGGCAGCAGAGGAACGCAGAGCAAAAGTTGACTGCGATCCCACCAACACAAAAACCCAAGAGGAGAAGAGCAGGCAGAATTGTCAAACTGCGGAAGAAGTTGGCCTCGTTGAAAGGCATCGTTTCATCGGAGACACCGCCGTCTTGGGAGCGGGCCACCGAAATTTGGCAGAAAATCGATGCCATAACCAGTGTTACCATATTGCCAGTTTTAACTGTTTTTTTTCCAGTTCTTTAGGATGCGTAACAGTTTTCCAGTTTTTCATGAAAAAAAACAGTTTTTGTTTAATTTCAGCCTTTTTTTCCAGTTTTTAACAGTTTACCTGCTCGATGTTTCAATAAAAATAATACTACGCATTGAATGCAACTGTGTAGTAAGTTTTAATTCCCTTTTTAGCATTTGTTTGTGTTAAAATTTTGTGGAATCAAACGAAATGAAAATCAAATTTAATCAAAAAATGTATAACTGATATTTTTATGTAATTAAGAAGGATCTTAAAATGTGATGAATTATTTTGTTTTTTTTTATGGTTTTGTAGCTATTTTTTGCTATATGTTAAATGATTAATATAAATATAAATATGTTTTTTTATATTATATTTTTTTTTTACTTTAAGCAAGTACACAGAAAAAAAACATGTTATTCCTATTGTTAATTAAAATGTAGTTTTATAACAGAGTTAGTATAATTAAAAGTTAGTCTACAAAAAAAAAATATTTTTTTTCTGTGTATATAAATATGTTATGTGTTTAATGTTTTTATGTTGTTTTATATTTAAATAAAATGCAATTGAATTCAAAATGCACATATCAACTGTTTTTTCTACTGTTTTTTATTTAAAAAAAACAGTTTTTTTTCTTAAAAAAACAGTTTTTTCTAACAGTTTTTTGAAAAAAATACATGGCAACACTGGCCATAACCCTCGAGTTGAAGGCCAACAAAAATAAAAATTAAAAAAAAAAAACACATTTTAATAATGAAGTAAATAAAAACAAAAAAAATTCAATTTCATTTACTTTTTTTTTTTAAATTTATACTTTGTTTTTTTTTTATCACATTAACACAATTGTGTTATTCAATTTAAAACACTTAAATTTATGTAAATATTTTTTTTATTTAGTTAACATTTATTAGTTAACATTTATAAATATGAAAACACTTAAAAAAAATGAATTAAATTACAATTCTTGATAAAAAAAAATTTTGACGTTTGTCACAACAAAAAGAATACAAAAAAATTGGCCGTTGTTACACAGTTACACAGTTGTAATTTTTGGTAGTAAACAGTGTTTACTAAACACAACTATATATTTTTTTGTCTTCAAGCACGTACTTGAAATATCGTCACCTTAGAATTGTTTTGACATACCGACCATTTTTGAAATAATTGAGTTGGAAATGGGTTATATATATATTACTAATATATTCTTTCTGATTCCGAAACCAATTTCTTGATATCTTGTATTATATCTTAGATATTCTGTTATCATTTTATTTGAAATTTGTCATTTTAATATTATTTTATAAATCATTAAACTTTATTTTTATATAATTATTAATTTTGCGGTCTTCTTGGTTTACAGGCTTTGTAAATGAATATAATAGAGGAATATATTGAGGAGTTAGAGAAACTCAAATTGAATTTAAAAAAAAGTAAAAATAGAGAATATGGAAAGACATATCAGGAAACAAAATTAGCAAGGCTTGAAGCTTTAAAACAAAGTGTAGAAGATTTTTGTAAAGAAGGTAAGGAAAAAGGAACCGGAGAACTTAAATTGAAATTTGAAATTTTATATAAGGAGATAAAAGAAATTGTAGAAAATTTAAATATTAAAGAGGAAATTTTAAACGATAATTTGCAAGACGGCAATTTACCAAATATAGCTAGTTTTGACATTAATATGGTGGGTAAAAACCTACAAGTTTTTGGAGGTTCGTACAAACATGTGGAAGATTATGTAACGCAAACAGAATTGTTACACAATTTAACAAAAAATGAAGACAGAGAAACATTTATTAAGTACGTCTACAATTTTAAATTGACATCTCAGGTTCGTGGTGTTTTAGGTCGTTCAAACAGACCGACTACGTTTTTTGAATTGAAAACGGCATTAGAGAGGGCTTACCCTAATCCCAAAACATTACAGCAAGTTTTGACAGAGTTGGGAACTGTTAATCAGAACAACAAAACCATATCTGACTTTAGGGAGAAAATTTCTGAACTTTCAGATCAGCTAAGCAATTTCGAAATTAAGGAGTTATCGAATTTATCTCAAGAGGCTAAAGATGCAATATACAAGATGAGTGATAGTGTTGCTCTCAATATATTCATGAAAGGTGTTAATAGTGATTACCAACAAATTCTATTGGCGTATGTACCAAAAAGTTTTAATGAAGCGGTAGAAAGATGTATGACGGCAGAGAAAAGTTTAGGGCTCGAGAGTAGAGACGTATTTCATATAAAAAACCGATTCAACAAAAACAATAATTATGGAAACAGTAATAGTGCGAACAATAATTACAGAAACAACTATAATACGAACAAATAACCCTGATGGTACCAACAATAGAAAATACACGTCCAAGAAAAGGCCTCATGAACCTCTTGTCTGGGACTGTACTTCATTATCGGATTTGAAGAAAATGAGAAAACTTAAGTTTGAAATACAAAAAAATTGTACAATCAATCAAGTTGATATATCGGAAAATGAAATTATAGCAAGATGCAGTGATAATCCATCGAGCACAATGATGACTTTGGAGAAGCTGGTATCAAAAATGCATAATTTAGGGATACACGAACTGGCTTTAAGTAAAAGCAGTCGAATATTTAATACCATGGCCATGGAAAAATTTAAAAAATTATACAACGAATTACAGTTGAGAACGAAAACGAATTTGAAAATATTATTATATAATGAACCGGAAAGAATATTTTGCAAAAATACACAAATTAAACTTATAAATGAATATCATGATTCGACACACGGAGGACACTTGGGTGTCAGAAAAACAGTATTGAAACTTAAACAACGCTACATATGGAAGAATATGAGCAGAATGGTAAAGGAATATATTTCAAATTGCAAGCAATGCAAAATAAATAAACAAATTAGACATACAAGAGAGAAATTTACAATAACAGATACGCCAGGTACTAGTTTTGAAACGGTATCAATTGATACAGTAGGACCTTTGCGTTTGTCAAATTATAACCGATACGTGTTAACCATACAATGCGAACTAACCGGTTGAACTCGGTTTTCTCGGCATTGGCACTGGCGGAGAATGGGGAAGAGTAGTTTGAGCTGACGGAACACTTTGGTAAATATATTCCATCGCCTTTCTTCTGTTCATACCCACATTATTTTTACATACGTATCACATGTTTTTTCGTGGTCGACTGGCTCTGACCAAATCATCGGTATTCCATATGGCATGCTTTCCCGTCGACCTGTTCGCCAATCATACAAACGTGCTACACACGATAAACAAGCCATTTTAGGCACCCAGTCAACATTACGAATCACTGGAATATTGAAGTACTGCTCGTACAATGTTACAATTTCATCAGTAATTTTTTTCTTAGACGACATAACGGTCCACTTTCCGCACATATAACAGTTGTGATTGAATTTTTTCAGGCATTCATCCATTTTTTACCGTAAAAATTATTCACTTCAAACTGGAAACTTTATTTATACTTTTATTACTTATTCGTCACTTTAAAAAAATCGTACTTTATGCGTTCGGAGACACTTGTTGAATGACAAAAATCGATCAATGAACACCTATAAAAAATAAAAAAAAGGATGGCTATATACCTGATTCGTGTGCGTTTGTGTAAAAAAAATTTGTGTAAAAAAATCATGCAGGTAGCCAACGGAAAAAACCCAAATAATTAAAAAAGTACACTTTCCTTTTTTCCTTTTAATTGTCCACGCACATTACCGAAAAAGCGTAAAAAAGGATGGTTTTTGTATTAAAAAGTGTGTTGAGTTGCTTGAAATGGCAATAATATTGCATAATATATTGTAAAAAGGAAAAACGGTAAGAATTATGTCGATAAGTTTACGCAAGAACTACAAAAAGCGCATAAAAACAGCAAAAAAAATGGGGAAAATCGATGAAAAATGGGCAAAAATCATGAAAATAGGCAAACAATTTTGATTTTTTCAGTTGAAATGTGCGTTCTAATGGTGGAAATAGTAATTGTGAGCCGTATAAAGATAACACAAGAAATTTTGAATACAGGAAAAGCGACTTAAATGGGCTGAAAATGGTCAAAAATTGACGAATTGACCGAAATTAAAAAAAAACCCCATAAATTTTTCCCAATGAGCCAAATTGGCACTTTCATCGGCGGAGTAGTAGTCAGGGGGCTCATCCAAACACAACCATATGGTTTTCACGTTAGTACCATTTTACAACTTGAACAGTGTAATCAAAGTTGAAAAAATTCAGAATGAAAGTGGTTGAACAAAACAGTTTAAGAAAAATGTCTATGACATGCTTGGACGGTATCCTAAAAACGAAGTGTTATATCATTTCCTTGAGAAACAAGTATCACGTAGCACAATATATTCCACATTCAAACGGTTTGAAAATGGAGTGGCAACAACCGGGATAAAAAATAAAGGACGTCCAAAAAAATTTACCGCACCTGATCTTGTTAAATTGAAAAAATCGGCTTTTAATCAAATTGGGGCGTCAAATCATAAGTTGACTAAAAATTTCGCGCTTCCAAGGTAACAATTCGCAAAAACTTACTCCATCCGAATGATTGATGGAACTTACTAAATCCAAATGATTGGTTCAAAGCGAAGTTTGAACCAAAAGTACTAGTGTGGCAAGCCAAATGGTATATCACAACTTTATATATAGGATACAAAAGCTATGGCTGTAAACGTGGATGTTTACATTAATAAATGTACTGAAAAAGTGGAAAAAATTATCAGAGGTAGACACTCTAAAGACGACATATTATTTTGACCAGATTAAGCACGTCATTATGTCATTATGCCAAAGAGACGTTAGATTGGCTTAATGTAAAAAACAACCTTTTTTACCGAAATACGCAAATCCTTTAAACGTCCCAAAAGCACTTTCAATTGTGGACGTTTGGATTCTTTAATGCCAACAAATGTATGAAAATGGTTGGGAAGCCAAATGCACTGAAGAATTGGAGAAAAAAATAAAAGCTGTGTAAAAAAAATTATAGGAATGCCGTCCAAAGCATGATGGGAGGTATCAAGCATAAAATACGCCAAATAAAAGATCGCGGTCCGTTGACTCTCTACAAAAAGTGAATTAAGTTAGGAGATCGTACATCTTTTGTTTCAACAATTTTTATATTTAAAATTTTATCTGGTGAGATTAAATGTGATGAATTATATAATTTGGTTAAATTATGTAATCCACCGCGTGAATTACGTCATGTGCGACAGTTTTGTGAAGATTTTCATAGTTAGTTAAATGAAAATCTTCACAAAACTGTCGCACATGGCGTAAGTCATAGCAGTAATGAACCAATTGCTAGATGTTTAAGGCTATGTAACAGTTTTTCACCATTGGATTATAATGTTAATAAGAATAAATTTAAACTAAAATTGTTTACAATTAATGTGTATAATTAAAATGATATCAGTTGAATTTTTGTATGTATTAGTCTATTAGTCTTTAAGATAATAATTACTTCTAATTATTTATTTCCAATATTTTGTCTCCACATTGGGTGACTTCTTCAGGGAACAATTATTATAATTTGATTGAAAAAAAAACAAGTTTTTCAATCAAATTATAATATAAATAATTATAATTCATAAATAAATGATCTTAAGCTCGTTTAAAATAAGAAGAATAAAATATATGTATTTAAATGTAAAAAAATAAAAATGGATAAGTACAAAAGCTTATGAATACTTATATAAATACTCCTAAGTAATAATGGCAAAGAATTCCAAATTTTATCTACCCTGTATTAAAATGATCGGTGAAGAATTGATGTATTATAAAGAGAATACATCAATTGCGGGTTTCTTAAAGATCTTGAAAATACAAAATGTTGTAATAAATATTTTTTTTTTTTTTATTAATTAATAATTTATTCAAGTTCAAGGTCATACTCTATATTTCTTTATTAGGATTGTAGTGTATTTGACAATTTTTTTATTAACACTTCATGGCGATCCTGCCATTGCGGTTTATAAATAACAGTTTTGAAATAAACAAAAAGAACATAAATATGTGTGTTTAAAATAAAATATATTTAAAAAAAAAGTTACAAAACAATACAAAAAAAAATTTTTTCAACAACAAGAATTGAAAAAAAAATAACTTTTATACCGAATAAATGAGTGACAAAATGTTTAACTTCAATAACTAACGTTGAAATTTAAATGATAGGGGCTCTCTTTTGCAAATTTATGTGTACGCGAACGCATTTCAGTAAAATCCAGTACAAATTTTTGCAAATTTTGGTGTAAACGAATGGACCTATTATAAATGACTGTGGTATAAATGTGAACAAAAAAAAACACACAACATTTTTTCAAATAATGCCGCAGTAGTTGTGTACATATTTAAATTGTTATATGTGTTTTAAGAAAAAGAAGATAACAAGAAGAAGCAATGTGGCCAAAACATTGCCGGAGCGCCACGCCGAGGATGGTTTAGCCTACACATGAAACAAGACAACCATTATATTACAACATCAACAACAGATTTCAACAAGGTAACATAGTTTAAGCTATAGCGTCGTCTGGTTCGTACAATTCAGTCTTTAAATGTTAAATTTTTATATATAATATTAATAACTAAGTAATAATTAATTACAAAGAGATCTTTAAACAAATTAATATGAATCTATATATATGAAACTTTTCACAGAAAATCAATTTTATAAGCATATTTATATACTGTATAAAAAGAAGAAGAAGATGAAAGTCTAAAACCAAGCAAAATTTTTTTATATATATAAACATTAAATTTAAAATGGAGAATCACGATTCTAAAATCACTAACCCCAATGCAAATGTCATTAATGAGGTTGAAGTAGTAGTTCAATTTCCTGCAACTTACTACATTATAATCATCTCCATTATGGCATTGCCAATTGCTCACGACCATGTATCAACTACATAAGAGGTCGTTGAGAAAAAAACTGGCTGAATTTCAGTTTATGGGGG
Source organism: Delia radicum (assembly GCA_021234595.1). NCBI lineage: Eukaryota > Metazoa > Arthropoda > Insecta > Diptera > Anthomyiidae > Delia > Delia radicum. The sequence continues at coordinate 183,353,333 of CM037853.1, forward strand.
ACACCCCTAGAGAAAAAATCTGAATATGCCATCCCCTTCAGAATGTTCCCAGGAGTACGAAAATCATAATGAATAAGGGGGCTCACGCCCCCTATGGGCGTGGCAGTCGAAAAACGACCCGCCCACCTACGTAGACAATATGGGTATCAAATGAAAGCTAATGTCTTCACGATTCCAAAAATAGCCATAGTTGCCAGATCGGGCGGTTTTTGCAGCCGATACGGCCATTTTTGTTAAATAGGGGCGGGGGTGAAAAACGACCCATGCCACCTACTTAGGCAATATTGGTATCAAATGAAAGGAAATGTCTTCACGATTCCAAAAATACCCGTAGTTGCCAGATCGTCCAGAATTTGAGGAAGATATGTTAATTTTTATAAAATGGGGGAAGGACTTTTTTTGTTTATTTCTTTTTAGCTCGGCCAGAGGCCGAGCACTCGAGATCCCCGCCGTCTAGAATTAAGACATACTGGAGTTAAAAACCCCTAAGCCCGGCCGTAGGCCGGTCACGCAGAAAAACTTTACTAAGCGAAGCCAGTATAACAAATTTTCATTAACCAATCAGAAGCTTTCAAGAGTTTTCCTCGTTTCTTAATTTTGTACTTATCCTCATTTATGATTTGACTCTTGACACGAGAACATCACTAAATATGGATTGCGTTACTGCCTTTGACATTCACGACTGGGGTCGTGAATTGGACGATAAGCCGCCGATTTTATTGAAAAAACTTATGCAATTTGGTATGCTTCCTTCTGAAGGTACTATGCACTGCCCACAAGACCATAGCACGCCCATGCGTTTGGTTAATGATGGGGATCGCTGGAAGTGGCGATGCTATCACTTCACCACCATTAGCAAAAAAAAGGGGGGTGGGCTAACAATAGTAATCTCTTCGCACAAAATGCTCATTTTTGTTTGATTTTAACAAAATATAAGCAAAAAAAAAGGAAAAAAAAATTTCCCCCACCCCAAATTTTGCCAAAATGGCCATATCGGCTACAAAATCGCCCGATCTGGCAACTACGGCTATTTTTGGAATCGTGAAGACATTAGCTTTCATTTGATACCCATATTGTCTACGTAGGTGGGCCGGGTCGTTTTTCGACTGCCACGCCCATAAGGGGCGTGAGCCCCCTTATTCATTATGATTTTCGCACTCCTGGGGTCATTTAAGGGGGCGTGGCATTTTTTTTTTTTGTTCCAGGGGTGTCCGCCATAAACTGAAATTTTGCCAAAAAACTATATCAGAACCGCGTCCTTAAGAAACGGTCTTGATAAAGTCTAATTTTTTTATTAACACTTCATTTTTGTTCTAATTTTTTTGTTAATATACAAATATTTCAACTTAAATTGATCATGCCATTCTATGGATTGGATAGACATAGTCGCCAAAGCAAGACTTCTGAGAGAGGATTTCGACAAATCCTTTAAATGTTTAAATACCTGCAAAGGACCTTCAAGGGACGAAACGGTACAAAAACACCTTAAGAATTTATTCAATAGTCTTGAAGAAGTTAGGGCGTTATTTGACGAACATTATTCTCGTCTCACCAATTATCATCAGTTGGCGGCGAATGCTTTTTTCGATGACATTCGTAATAAACTTTCAAACCTCTTAACCAAAAGGAATTTGAAAGCGGAATTACCACAAACGCTCCATGAGAGAGTGGTCTACGACCCTGCTCTTGTTAACGCTTGGACTAGCCAAGATTTAAATAAAGAATCCGATAAACCGGTGATCAATACCGCGAAAACCACGTCAAACATAAATAGTGTCGGCATAGCGGCCAGTATAGAGGATACAATGCCTTAATCGATCACGGAATTTCTCTGCTTAGCGTCGAAACTGTTACCAGATTTTGATGGAAGGCCAGAAAACTTACAAAGTTTCCTAGATGCACTGACCCTTCTGGACTCCGTAAAGGATGTCCATGAAGCAGTGGCAGTGAACTTGGTAAAGACCAAATTGAAGGGCTCAGCCCGGAATTTAATTTCGGATGAGACCACTATTGGTGCGGTAATAGCTAAATTGAAACAGACCGTCAAAGGTCAGTCAGTTGAGGTCATATCGGCCAAGCTCATGAATGTCCGTCAGGGTGGCAAAAACGCCAATACCTACGTGGCAGAAATAGACTCTTTGACCAAATCGTTAGAGAGTGCCTATATAAGGGATGGCCTCCCGCAACAACTAGCCCAGAGTTATTCGACCCAAGCGGCAGTAAGGGCCATAACCAGGAATGCGACAAACGTTAAACTGGTCATAGAATCAGGAACCTTTTCAAATATGAACGTTGTGACGGCGAAGTTCATAAATAGCTGCACGGAGGCTTACGGGCAGCAAAACTCCGTTCTTTTCACGAAGAATGGAACACAGAACCGTAATCGCAATAATCAGCGAGGTTGGTCGAATAACACTAACTCACGTAATCGAAATAACAATTATAGTGGGAACAGCCGTAATAATAATAATAATGGCAGCAACAGTTATAACAACAATAATAATTACAATGGAAATGGCAACCGCGGACGTAACCGTCCAAATAATAGCGGAAACCGCAACAACGTACGCCACGTTACCGAAAATGTTTCGGGAAACGAGTTAGTACCCCTGAATTAGAACACAGAATCTATAACATAAATTTAAATCTCTATAGCTATCTTCCCTGTAGAACATCTTTAAATGATGGAAGGTCAATACTATTAGTTGACACGAATGCGGATATTTCTATATTAAAAATCGGACAAATCCTTAACGGATATATAGATGAGACTACAACAACCCAATTAAGTGGTGTTGGCCAAGGATTAACAACTACCCTTGGTAAAATTCATACTGATTTAAAATTTGAAGATCTCCTTATACCGCATTCATTTCATGTGGTTGAGGATGATTTTCCGATTCCCGATGATGGAATCATTGGTATGGATTTTTTGCGTAAATATAAGTGCCTTCTGAATTACCAGGATGACCAAGATTGGTTGGTCCTGAGATCCAGTGAACTTCCACAGCACATCGCAATAGCAATGCGTAGCGCCCCACAGATTAACTCAATTTTATTACTTGCAAGATCAGAGGTAATCCGTAACATTCAAACTGACGAGGAAAATGCGTTAATTCCAAATCAGATACTTCAAAATGGAATATTCATTGCAAGCACTATTGTCTCAAAATCAAGACCACTGGTCAAGATAGTCAACACAACAAATATAAATGTTGTTATTTCGAATTTTAAAATTCAAACAGAAAGTCTTAACGACTATAAAATTGTCCACCCAACTAGAGACCCTCGCAAAGATCAGGAAAAATTAAATAGATTATCGAAAAATTTTCCAGAATTTGCAAAGGCCAATCTGAGGAACTTATGTTCTGAATATGATGACATTTTTGGATTAGAATCTGAAAAAATGACAACCAATAACTTCTACAAACATAAGCTCAGATTAAAAGATAATGAACCAGTTTACATGAAATCATACAGAATACCACACTCTCACAAAGCAGAGGTGCGTACACAAGTTGATAAGCTTATAGAAGATGACATTGTAGAAGCCTCCAATTTTATTAGTACCGCCCAATTTTATTAGTACCGAAAAAATCCTTACCTGGTACAGATCAAAAGATGTGGAGATTGGTCGTTGACTACAGAGGAATTAATAAGAAACTCGTAGCAGACAATTTTCCACTCCCTAGAATAGACGATATTCTAGATCAATTGGGCAGAGCCAAATTCTTTTCTTGCCTTGACTTAATGGCAGGTTTCCATCAAATTGAATTAGAAGAAGGCTCTAGGGACGTAACATCTTTCTCAACGGATAAGGGTTCGTTTCGTTTCAAAACCATTACCCTACGGTATAAAAATTGCTCCACACTCATTTCAGCGAATGATGTCGCTAGCTTTTTCAGGATTATCATCCGAACAAGGATTTCTTTATATGGATGATTTAGTAGTAATTGGTCGTTGACTACAGAGGCATTAATAAGAAACTCGTAGCAGACAATTTTCCACTCCCTAGAATAGACGATATTCTAGATCAATTGGGCAGAGCCAAATTCTTTTCTTGCCTTGACTTGACTTAATGGCAGGTTTCCATCAAATTGAATTAGAAGAAGGCTCTAGGGACGTAACATCTTTCTCAACGGATAAGGGTTCGTTTCGTTTCAAACCATTACCCTACGGTATAAAAATTGCTCCACACTCATTTCAGCGAATGATGTCGCTAGCTTTTTCAGGATTATCATCCGAACAAGGATTTCTTTATATGGATGATTTAGTAGTAATTGGTTGCTCTGAACAACACATGTTTCAAAATTTAAGGAAGGTTTTTGAAACTTGTCGAAATATAACTTAAATTATGTTCTTTTTTCTGTAACGAGGTCACATTTTTGGGACATAAGTGTACGGATAAGGGCATATTGCCTGATGATAGAAAATGTTCAGTAATTTTAAATTACCCTACACCAAAGAACGGCGATGAAGCTAAACGCTTCGTAGCTTTCTGTAACTATTATCGAAGATTTATTCCTAATCTTGCCGAACATTCAAGGCACATAACAAGGTTATGTAGGAAAAATATACCATTCGATTGGAGTACTGAATGTGAAAAAGCATTCAACTACCTTAAAAACCAATTATTAAGTCCAACAATTTTGCAGTATCCTGACTTTGAAAAAGAATTCTGCATAACAACAGATGCAAGCAAATTCGCTTGCGGTGCAGTTTTAAGTCAGCAATACTTTGATAAGCAGCTACCTGTGGCTTATGCTTCACGGTCCTTCACAAAGGGCGAAAGTAATAAGTCTACAATTGAACAGGAATTAGCAGCTATACATTGGGCAATTAAATACTTCAGACCATATATTTATGGTCGTAAATTTTTGATCCGAAGTGATCACCGTCCCTTAACGTATCTATTTTCCATGAAAAATCCATCGTCGAAACTTACGAGGATGAGATTAGATCTGGAGGAGTATGATTTTACGGTGGAGTATATCAGGGGAAAGGAAAATCATGCTGCAGATGCTTTGTCTCGATTAGAATTCGAATACATTAGAAATGCAGACAATAATAAAATACTGAAGGTAACTACAAGACTTCAGTCTTCCAAAAATTTGGAAAAAGTGACCAGTACAAACCCAAACACAGATTCGGTGGATATCCGGATATATGAGGCAATAAACGCCCATGAGTACAATAAAAATGCAAGATTGCATTTTACTAAAGATAGGCTGGTTATCCAAAAAGGGAAAACCAAGCTTTTCCAATTTGAGTCACAAGATTTTATTACTAATGGAAAGGTAGATTTAGGTCACCTTTTTCCAAGGCTTGAAAAAGTAGCCAGTAATTTGAAAATCACGACTCTTCGCATGTCTTTGGACAGTGCGTTGTTGGCCAACGTAAAACTAGACCACTTCAAGAAAGTAGGAAATGAAAAGCTTCGAAGATTGGATATCGTACTCACACCACCAATTACAAAAATCGTAACGAATTCTGAAAAATTAAGAATTATAGAGTTGTACCATAACAATCCATTGTTTGGAGGTCACCCTGGCATTACAAGAATGCTCAGGAAGATAAAATTGAAATATCTCTGGAAGAATATGACGAGGGACATTACCCGTTATGTGAAATCTTGTGCAGAGTGCCAAAAGAACAAGTCATTTCCGAGAACCGATGATCGAAACGCAAACGCCAACGCGTGCATTTGATACCATCATTATCGATACAATTGGTCCTTTTATGAGATCGAACAAAGGTAATGAATACGCTATAACAATAATATGTGACTTGACCAAATACTTAGTCACAGTACCAATTCCTGACAAATCGGCTCGAACAGTCGCCAAAGCGATTTTCGAGGGTTTTGTTTTGATTTATGGTTCTATGCAAAAAACGATTTCTGATATGGAAACCGAATACAAAAATCAAACCATAAAGGAATTATGTCAATTGTTGAATATCGACAGAGAAAGATCCCATAGAACGTTCAATGAGTACGTACGCTCATACATATCGTCTGATAGAACCGACTGGGATACATTACTTCACGTATTGTTTTAATACAACACCTTCAACAGTACATAATTATTGTCCATATGAACTAGTCTTTGGTAAAATACCACCATCCAAAGACGCCTTAAAGTCGGATAATATAAGTCCACTTTATAACGTAGATTCATATGAGAAAGAAGTGAAGTACAGGCTACAAACAGCATTGAAAAGAGCCTCAGTGATGCTTGATAAAGCCAAATTGACTAATAAGTTCCGATATAATAGAACAACTAGGCCAATAAGCGTAAATATGGGAGATCTAGTTCTTTTAGAGAACAATGCCGGTCATAAATTAGAACCACTCTTTAAGGGTCCCTTCGAGATCAAAGAAGTGGATGACCATGGCAATTGTTTGTTAGCAATCGACGATACAAGGATTATGAAAGTCCATAAAAATCGTCTTAGAAAATTTCAATCTTAAATTTTGTAAATTATTTAATTAAATTTTATTATATCGTTATACATTATTTAAAAAAAAAAAAAATCTAGAATAAAATTGTTTTTTAATAAAATTACAACTTATACTTAAATTTTAAAATTCTTAAAATTAAAAACAATAATTAAATTATAATTTTTACATTAAAATTAAAAAAAAAAATTTAAATAAATAGATAACTAAAATAAAAGAAAAATATTTAATTTTGTTTAAAAAAAATAAATTGTAAAATAAAATCGATCAATTAATTATCATTGGTCAATCTTTCCCCCCCCCCCCCCCCCCTAAAAAGGGTAGGTGTAGTGCATTTGACAAGCCAACGTTGTCATACTTAAAGTATGACAACGTTGGAACCTTAATTGTGATTGGCTAAAAACCATACTTTTTTGGTTGTCTACACTCAAATACCTTTACCGTAGGAATATGCCGAGAACAGCTATTTTTAAGTAGCTTTAAGTTATTTTAATAAATAAAGATACAGTTGCTCATGAGAGCTTAATCAGAAAATTTGTGCTATTTTTTTATTAACACTTCAGGATATTGTCCTAACAAATAATCTATAGAGTTTTTTGTTTTCAATTTATTAATTGACTACTTTCAAGAATTTGTTGATGGTTCCATTTCGGGGATTTTCTTGGTCCCCATCATCAGAACAAGTTTAGAAAGCAGTGGCAACCTCATTCACAAACTCAGGCACTTATATATCCCATTTGTTAAAACAAATGAGAATTAAGTTGAGAATGAAAATAAAATTTCCACTAACAATTTAAAAAATGAAAACATTTGATTTTGTATACACTCTGTACTTGAGAGAGATAATATATACATTTTTCGTATATATTACACCTTTGTTACTTTTATTTAAAAATAAAATACAATGTTTGCGAGGGCAAATAAACTAAGACTATACTTTGTCTTTTTCAAAAGTTTGTTATAATTATTATTTAAAAAATAAAAATTATGTTTTTTCGACCTATAATTCTGTTATGAAAATGAAAATTTATTCAAGTTCAAGGTCATACTCTATATTTCTTTATTAGGATATTGTCCTAACAAATAATCTATAGAGTTTTTTGTTTTCAATTTATTAATTGACTACTTTCAAGAATTTGTTGATGGTTCCATTTCGGGGATTTTCTAGGTCCCCATCATCAGAACAAGTTTAGAAAGCAGTGGCAACCTCATTCACAAACTCAAACACTTATATATCCCATTTGTTAAAACAAATGAGAATTAAGTTGAGAATGAAAATAAAATTTCCACTAACAATTAAAAATTGAAACATTTACTTGACAGAGATAATATATATATTTTTCGTTTAAAAAGAATTTTTTTTAAAATAATTATATATTAATAATAATTTTGATATAATTTTTATTAAAAATAACATAATTATTAAAAATAATATAATAACATGATTTAACATAACAAATATCTCTAGAAAGTCTAATAACAAAGTCCCCTGAAGATTTCCTTAGGCAGGAATGAAATCCGGATAGGGACACGCCTACATCAGATTGCTTTTCACAATTTGTTAAATAAGTTTGGGACTTTAGCACATTTAATTACTATAAATGCAATTAATGTTTATCCCGATGAAAATAAATTTAAATAAAAATTATGTTTTTTTCGACCTTTAATTCTGCAATGAAAATGAAAATTATTCAAGTTCGAGGCCAAACTCTATATTTCTTTATTAAAATATTGTCATAATAAATAATCTATAGAGTTTTTTTGTTTTCAAATTTATTATTTGACCCTTTCAGGAATGTGTTGATAGATCTATTTCGGGAATTTTCTAGGTTCCCATCATCAGAACACGTTTTGAAAACGGTAACAATCCCATGCCAAACATCAAACATTCATGTAAACTAGTTTATGCACTACATGAGAACTTGCACACAACAAACAAGTTTCAATTTATTTTTTGATCAATGGTTATAATTTTTAAATTCAAGCTCATATATTAGTTCTCATGTAGTGAGTAAACTAGTTTATATGAATGTTTGATGTTTGGCATGGAATTGTTACCGCTTTCAAAACGTTTCTGATGATGGGAACCTAGAAAATTCCCGAAATAGATCTATCAACACTTTCCTGAAAGGGTCAAATAATAAATTTGAAAACAAAAAAACTCTATAGATTATTTGTTAGGTCAATATCCTAATATCCTAATAAAGTAATATAGAGTATGGCCCCGAACTTGAATAATTTTCATTTTTAATAATAATATTAATAATAAAAATAATAAGAATACTATTAACCTTCTTTTTTCCAGAAACTTCGTTAAATCATTACGAAATAAAGCTACTCATATGGCCAAAGGTCTCGTTCATCACATTAGTTCAAGCCGTTTGAAAAAAAGCAATAGCAAATTTGGAGAATTTTCGTAAGTATATTGTGTTAAAATGAATGTGTTATCAGGGTTTCGTTTATTTTGCAAAATACCGATTCATGTTATTAATCATTGTCTTAATAGTACAGTCTGAAAAATAGGGTAGAAAGGAAAGGTTTTTACCACTGGGGCACCTATGTCATCCTCGATTTTGGCTTTATTTGAAAGAATTATTAAATTGTTTAATTTTATAACATTGAGTAATCAACCTAACTAATTCCAATGGGTATAGAAAGTAGACCATTTGATAAACAAAATCGCCAAACGGTTTCTCAAAATTAGTCCGAATTTCTTTTTTGTCTCCTCTTGAAGTTGGGATATTTTTTGGTAATTTTTTTCTACTGAGAGTAAAAACTTTTTTTTAGTGTAACCGTGTATAATTATTGTTCCATTAAACACGGCATGGAAAAATTTATTTTTTCACATATATATTAACAAATGGGCGTGGTCAAATATAATTAAATCATACATATTTGGTTTTACATGGCCTTCTTCTATTTATGATAACAATTTTTAACAATTCTAGATTTATTTCTTTTTTTTAATTTAATTTTTCTTTATCATTAACTTAAATAGTCCCGCGAAGACAAGTGGCTGTCTGCAGGAAAAAAACCTTAAATTAATAGTTCATTTAATTTAATTATTTCATTAATTAATTTCAATTAATTTGTAATTCAACTTTCTCATTTTTAAAATAAATATTTATATGGGGCGTTTCATCTCAAGTGACCCAACTTTTGAAACCGATGTCTTGCGATCGGGATGAAATTTTCAGCAAGGTTATTCCTATTGGATGGTAGTTTAGACACAATATTTCAACAAGATCGTTCAAGAACTCTCTGAGTTAGATTGATATTTTGGCCAAACAGGTATTTTTTCTCATCCATGTAACTTATTACCTATTGTTCTTAGCAAAATTTGTCCTAAATAGTTTAGATAGCTATTTCTTCAATCTTTCGAAAAAAATATTAAAATTTTTTTTACTAGTTTTTTCCAAAATCAAAATTTTTTTTTTTCAAACTATGCCCATTTTTTTGCCCAAAAGAAAGCTTAGGTCTTTTCCTTTTGGTCGCTTAATGGGATGCGAGTGGGATATCTATCAAAATAAATTTTCTGTAACTCAAGACAAAGGTTTTCAATTTTTTAGCATATGCACTATTTTGAATCAATTCCCATTTGTGTGTTAGTGTTTCTAAAACCAACGAAAATGATGTTCGAGGCCATACTCTATATTTCTTTATTAGGATATTGTCGTAACAAATAATCTATAGAGATTTTTTGTTTTCAAAATTTATTATTTGACCCTTTCAGGAATGTGTTGATATATCTATTTCGGGAATTATCTAGGTTCCCATCATCAGAACACGTTTTGAAAGAGGTAAAAATTCCATGCCAAACGTCAAACATTCATATAAACTAGTCTACTAACTACATGAGAACTAATATATATATATGAGCTCGAAGTAAAAGATTATCACCATTGATCAAAAAATAAATTGAAAACTTGTTTGTTATGTGCAAGGTCCACCTTTGGTGGATATTCAATATACGTTTTTTGTTTTTTCCTCCTTTTTATTTTTTTGTTTTGTTTATAAACAAAAACATGGTGAGTAAGCTAGACTGTACTTTGTCTTTACTACAAGTTTGATATAATTTTTATTAAAAATAAAAATTATGTTTTTTTTTTTTGACCTTTAATTGTGTAATGAAAATGAAAATTGTTCAAGTTCGAGGCCATACTCTATATTTCTTTATTAGGAAATTGTCCTATCAATAATCTGTAGAGTTGTTTTGTTTTCAAATTTATTATTTGACCCTTTCATTAATGTGGTGATAGTTCTATTTCGGGAATTTTCAAAACGTGTTCTGATGATGGGAACATAGAAAATTCCCGAAATAGATCTATCAACATATTCCTGAAAGTGGTCAATTAATAAATTTTCAAACAAAAACTCTATATATTATTTGTGAGGACAATATCCTAATAAAGAAATATTTGGTATGGCCTCGAACTTTAATAATTTTTATTTTCATATTTAATATCTTTTAATTTAAAACTAGTAATAAATAAAATCACTTGTTTAAAACTAAATGATTCTGTGGTGGATCAAAATTATTCTATGGTAATTTTATAAATGTTTTTCTCATAATATGCTCAGCATTGCCAATATTTTCACCTCCTCTTTATTGTTCTGATGATGGGAACCTAGAAAATTCCCGAAATGGAAAGGGTCAAATAATAAATTTGAAAACAAAGAAACTCTATAGATTATTTGTTAGGACAATATCCTAATAAAGAAATATAGAGTATGGCCTCGAACATAATTTTTATTTTTAATAAAAATTATATCAAACATGTTTCTAAAACCTTAAAAATAAAAATTCTACTTAGAAACTAGACAAATTAACCTTTCCGGCGGTATGTAACAGACCTAACTAAAATTTCATAATCTCGATACTGTAATACCACCAACATGTTAACAGTTTTGTCGTAGGTTTTTTATTATTTCAAATAAAACACAAATATTTTTATTTAATAATTATTTTATATTTTAAAATTTATTTTAATAAATTTTACTTTTAAATTTTTACATTACTTTTTATTAACTTTTATTTTTATTTTAAATTTAACTTTTTGTGAATGTCCTTCAAGGATATTATTTATTCAAAAATATTAATATCTATTAATAATATTATGCTATTGCATAGGATCTCAAATTCAGACTGAGTTGTCATTTTTAAATGCAAGTCTTTATAATTAAAAAACAATTAAACCGTAATATACAAAATACTGATCATGATTGAGCATGTCTTTCTATTTACTCTTGGTAACAAAAACATTTAGTAACAAAATACAAAATATGAAACTGGACATGCAAAATCATGATCTACTCAACTTGCTTATTTTTTATACGTCTTGTGTGTATAAAAGAAAACAAGATTGAGCATGTTTTATCAAAATTACTTAGTAACAAAAATAATATTTACAATAATTGATTCTCACTAAATTGGGTATAAAGAATCATGCTACTTCTCTTGTATACGAATTGTGCGTATAGAAGAAAGTAGACATGATTGTGCATGTTTGATCACAATTATTATTTAGACCTAGTAACAATACAAAAAATATGAATATACGCCAACAAGAAATAAAATAAATAGAATGTACAAAAAACAAACAAATGATTTTAACAATCACTTAGTAACAAAATTTTAACAATAAGGACATTCATGTAATAATATACATGTGGGTTAATAGCATTGCTGTGCATTTAATACATAGATGCCCAGTAGTAGCTGATATCAGCAAATTAAGCTTACACATATACTTACGCTCTTTGTTTGATCGTCAATCAACCAATAGGAAATCAGCATGTTGAGAGGGAGAGACAAACTACACTTGCAGAAAGTATATTTAAAAGATTATCAATTTATTTTACACATGGCGTTTTTAACAGACATTTGTAACATTTTGAATGAGTTAAATTTGAAGCTGCAGGGAAAAGATAATAAAATTTCGGATATGTTTAAAATTCTTTCAGATTTTAAAACTCAGCTATTTTTATTTGCAGCTCAAATTGATTCTGAAGACTTTTCGAACTTTCCGAAACTTCTGTTATTTACGACAAGGAGAAAATCGTGAAAAAGTTGGAACTTTTGGAAATATTAGAAACGCTTTTTAATAACTTTAATGACAGGTTTAAGGATTTTGAAAATATTCAGCATTTACTGGATATTTTTCAAAACCCTTTTAAATTCGATATATTAAAGTACTAATTTCCAATCCAAACAGAACTTATTATAATTCGAAGTGAAATAGATTTGCCGGATAATTTTAACAATATAGAATTCTGGAAAAATCTGGATGGTACAATATATCCTGAAATAAAGAAGATTTCATTGAAGTGTTTATCTTTATTTCCCTCAACGTATCTTTGCGAACAAATATTTTCAGATTTGAATTATATTTGCTCAAAAAAACGCAATAAACTGAATTCTTCTAGTTTGAGAAATATACTTTTATTGCGTAACTGCAATAAGAGTATCAACATGGAAGATTTCATTACTTTTTAATTACAAATTGAACAACGATTAATTGAGGGAAAATTTAAAAACACTTCGAAGAATCTTTTTATTTCGAAATATATCACACCCGCCACACATGTGCTTTCGTCGCAATCTCGTTGAAGACTAAATAAATGAATAGCAAATTGTTTTCTTCCAGTGTTATTTCGTCACTCTCACCAGTACTACTACCTTGGGCATCTATGATTTAATAGAACAATTGTAAAAGCTCAATTCACATGTTTTCTTGCGCTCTTGCTTTTAGTCGTCACTGAAACAGCGACGAATGAACATGTGTAGCGGATGTATGCCGTTTATTTTTTTATGCACTGAGAAAAATTGGTATCAATGTATGACAAATATTTTATAATTATAAATGCGTTTGGTAATCTACAATGTCTTATTTGTTATAAAACATTTAAGGGAAATAATTTAATGGTTTGTAAACGACATTTTCATTCTTTTTATTACAACATAATTACTTTAAATGCAAATGAAAAAGAAAAGCTATTTAATTCAAACAAACAAATTTTTGTTGAAAAGTTAACAGAATGGTTGACTAATTTGGAGACCAATAAACCAAAATGTATTAATAAAAAATTAAAAAAGGACATATCAAGCTTAATAAGTTTGGATATAGTTAAACAAGGCAGACCGTTTACTGATGGAAAATTTATAAAACAAATTTTCGAAAAAGTTTTTGAAAAGCTTAATTGCAATTTAAGTTTAATAAAATCCATTCCCTTGTTCCGTTGGACTTTAGTTAGACGTACTATGCAAATGGGGGTTTATGTCGATTCTGTCATTAGACAAACTCTTGAAAACTGTGTTTTTTTTTTCTTTTTGCTTGGACGAAAGTACTAACATAAACGATCTGTGCCAACTAGTCATTTGCATTCGTTGCATTGATGCAAACTCAAAGGTTTTCGAAACAATATTTACTCTTGAAACGTTTTACGCAAACGTGACAGGAAAATTGTTGTTCGATGTTGTCTGCGAAAAGTTATTATCTATTGCAGATCCTTCAAAACTAACTGGTGTCTGCACGGAGGGCAAACGTCATGATAGGGAGCAACTCAGGATTGGTTGGACAATTAAAACGACATGGCTTTGAAGTTAAAAATTTTCACTGTATAATCCATCAAGCCGCCCTCGCGTACAAATTTATTGCTGACTGCTCTGCCATGAAAATTGCGGAGCAAATAATCAACAAGATACGTGGTGGACATCACTCACTTACCCACAGGAAGTTAAAAACAATTTAAAAAAAAGAATGCTTCCCATTGCGATTTAAAATTGTTTACCGAAGTCCGGTGGTTAAGCCGTGGTTATTGCCTGAATAGGCTCTTTGAATTAAAAGATGAAATTTCAGAGTTTTTAGAAATTGAAAACATGGAAGAATATTATTTCTTTAAAGACCAAGAATTTATTTTAGATCTTGCATTTTTAGCAGACACCACTTTATTTTTAACTGAATTTAATTTAAAACTACAAGGAAAGGGGAAAAAATATATATGAAATATATATAACTGTTTTCAATTTTAAAACAAAGTTATATTTGCTATTACTCGAAATTCAGTCCAACGATTTTTCAAATTTTCCTAAAACTCGTCAAATATGTGGCAATAAAACTAACTTTAGAAAAAATGAACATTTAGTTATATTTGAAACCCTCCTTAATAATTTTGAGGATAGGTTTAAAGATCTTCAAGATATAAAACCATTACTTGATCTCTTCGAGAATCCGTTTTCATGTGAAGTTACCAGCTACGAGCTTCAAGTACAAGTAGAACTGGTAATACTTCGAAGTGAAGTGCAAGAACCAAGCAGAATGGATATGAATGATTTTTTTAAAAACTTAGATTCCGTTATATATCCTGAATTGAAAACAATTTCACTAAAAGTGTTATCGTTTTTCGCAACAACCCACTTTTGTGAACAAATATTTTCAGATTTAAAATTTATTTGTTCTAAACAACGCAACGCATTAAGTTCTCAAAATTTAACAAATATTTTACTAATCCGCAATTGTCACGAAAGTATAAATATTGAAAATTTTTTAATACAAAGTATAATTGAATGAAAAAGCCCCGCTAATGTACAGTGGCTCACAGCTTATTTCGTGTATTAGATATTTTATAGCAGTTTCTTAATAAAACATTAACACGAACCAAACCATATTATCAAACGAATGTTTCGAAAAAAAAATCCTGTGTAGATAATCTATCAAGCTTTAATTTAATCTTATGAGCGTCCAGATTGAGTAAATAATAAATATGCTACAAGGGTCGAAGTAGAAAAGAAATTATTTATAGACATTTAAAAAAAAAAGTTTAAATATTTCTAAGTCGTGTGTATTTTATAAATAATTTTAAATTTTTAGTAATAGTATAATAGTTCATATTTACAAAAATACACACCGACATAAAAATATTTTTATTTTTTTTTCTAAATATCTATTAATAATTTTCTTTTCTACTTCGACCCCGGTAGCACATTTATTATTTACTCAATCTGGACGCTCATAAGCTTAAATTCAAGCTTGATAAATTATCTACACAGGATTTTTTTTAAACATTCGTTTGATAATATGGTTTGGTTGTTGTTAATGTTTTATTTAGAAAACTGCTATAAAATATCTACTACACAAAATAAGCTGCGCGCCACTATATATATGAATTAATTTTTTTTTTGCTTTAAAAATTGATTTTTTTTTTTTAATAGGAAGAAATAATTAATAAATTCTATTAAAAATATATTATTAGTATGTATTCATTTCAATGAAAGCATTACCATTGATTCAAAAACTGAAAACTATTTATTTTTTACAGAGATTTTTTTTTGTATTAGACAAATACTATAAAATCATTACTCTTGATAGAAAAAATTAAAAAACTTTTTTTTTATGGAATGTATTTTTTATTAGACAAATTTAAATGCAATGTTGGTAAAAAGAAAAAAACTTTAAAAATTAATTTTTGTTTAATTTTCATTTCTTTAAAACACTGTAATATTTTAAATGGAGTAGATTAAAGATAATTTATAAATACGTAAAACCAATGAAATCATTAATATTGATTCAAAAAATTTAACAACCTTTAGTTTCATATTGAATAAATTTAATTTTTTATTTTTCTTTAATTTTTCTTTCCTTAAAACAGAATACAAAACATTAATATTTTCAATAAAAAGTAATTTCATGTAGATACTAAAACTGCTATTAACCCATTCAATATTTCTTACAGTGCAATTCTCATTCTCTCACCAACACAACTACATTTTTTCTTTTTCACAGCAATGGTTAATAGTATCACATGTAACTCCTCCATCCTTAAATTGACGCTCCGAGGAAAAATTATTTAATGAAAAATTAATTAATTGTGTTATTTGGCTTTTACATAAATGTTGTTCAATAAATTATTTTTCTGAATTACATCTTTTCTTTCTCTTTTTTTTTTTTGTTTTAATTTTATAAAAAATTATAAATTTTTTATAAATATATTTATTTTGTTTTTAAATGGAAAATACTTATTAACAAATAATTAAAAAAAATATATATTCTTATTTTTAAAAATTTAATTATTACATATTTACAATGTACATACATATAATTAGGCAAATACATACATATATTTTAATTAGCAATTGTGTATAATGTATTTAAAGCCTTTATTTAATTTGTCCTTCGAAATTGAAATCATAATATACATCGTTATTCAATTTTGGCACTTTCTTTTTCTTTTAATATGTGACTTATAATATTTGTGTCCCGTTTGAGTTATTACATGATCGTCGTCAAATCTATCTACATTAATCCTCCTAAACTTTGCATGATTTTTACCTCTTCTTTCAGTTTTAAGATATACCTGGCCAGTTTGAAGCACACAGTCTTCACGATCATTATTCAGAAGAGATATAGACTTTCCTTTGATTTTACTATCCTTTTCCCTAATTTTTACGTAATCTTCAGCTCTTATAAGACCGTTCTGAAAATCAACAGGCTTGCAACCCGTGGTAGAGTGTATTGTATTGTTATAAAACATAATCACTTTATTTATCTTCTCCTCAACGGTGTCATTGTCCCTTTCAGGATCATGCCTAAGTAGACGAATATGTTCGTTCATATATTATGGAGACGTTATACGTCTGCATTTGAAGTGTGATTATTATTTGAAGTGAAATGTATTTCGATTTGGTTCTGTCTTAAAAATTCGGACAATGGCAATGCCTTAAAACCTAACTCATTGTCAGTTATGATTTTTCTAATATTGCCTACAATACTTAAATATTGGATAAGGGCCCGTTTAAATTCCACTCACGATCTGTTCTGAATTTTAATTGCCTGAGCAAATTTAGAAAATTTATCGATTATCGTTAAAAATAATGTTTTCCCTAAAGTATAAAAAACATCCATATGTACAATTTGACCAGGCGTGTGGGGGGTTTCAGTTATCCTTAAGCTTTGTTTAATTGGGTTTCGCTCATATTTTTCAACATTGCAAATGTGGCAATTGTTAATAAATTGTTGAATTCTTAATTTAGTTTCGGGTGATATATTTTTAGTCTAAGTTGATCGAAATTCTCATTAATGCCGCGATGATTATTCATGAGATGCTCGTTTTCAATAACTTCATGAAGATAATTTTCATCCAAAATATCGTCAAGACAATTGTTACATTTTGCAATTTTTAAGTTAGGATTTTCCGAAAAATACTTTGAAACTGTTTCCCTAAACATGTTATATATAATATCGTCTCCTATAAAAACAGCATTAACCCTTGTTGGGTGAAAATAATTTTTATTATAGTTACCATGTCAGTTTCATTAAAACTATTTGCAGTTATTATTTTCCTTGTATTTTTAAAAATTGCCTTATTTACTATTTTTAAAGATGCTGAATCTGATTTTTCTATAATTATCTGGTTCTTATAAACATTTAGTGGAGAATTGCTTTCCGATATTATATTTGGTTGCTGTTGGTGAATCAAATTTATTTGGGGTTCAATACGAGACAATGAATCTGCATTTCCATTTTTTATACCACGTTTATATAAAATCTCATAGTCGAACTCTTTTAATTGCAACCTCCATCTTATTAATTTTGAATTTGGCTCTTTGATTGAAAAAAGTCATTGTAATGGTTGATGGTCTGTTTGTATAACAAACTTTCTTCCAAATAAATATGGGCGAAAATATGTTACGACCCATACCACCGCTAATAATTCTTTCTCAACTGTGCTATAATTAATTTCATGTTGATTGAGCGTTCTGCTCGCATAGCAAATAGGATGTTTGTCCTGCGACAGCACAGCGCCCAGTGCAAAATTGCCTGCATCAGTGTTTAAAAAAAATGTCTTATTAAAATTGGGGGTAAACTAAATTGGGTCATTGGTGAGAAGCATTTTAGCGTTCTAAAGCTCTCTAAGTAATCGGGATCATTTATATCTATTTTGTGTCCTTTTTGAGATATTTAGTCATTGGTTTTGCGATTTTTGAATAATCTTTCATAAATTTACGATAGTACCCACTAAGTCCTAAAAATTGTTTAATTTGTTTCTGTGTCTTTGGCAATGGATAATTCGTTACGCATTCAATTTTTTTGGATTAGGTTTTATTCCCTCCTGTGTTACCAAATGACCTAAAAATTCCGTCTCCTTTTTCAAAATTCACATTTATCCACCTGAATTTTTAAATTAGCATCCCTTAATTTATTAAATACAAGTCGCAATGAATTCATGTGTTCCTGAAGGGATGTCGAATAAACGATTATGTCGTCTAAATACACTAAACAGACTTTATTAACCAATTCACCTAATATATTATTCATGAGCCTCTGGAATGTGGCAGGTGCGGTCTTGAGCCCAAAAGGCATTCTAAGAAACTCGTAATGACCACCTTCCACTGAAAATGCTGTCTTATGAATGTCCTTTTCGTCGATTTCGACTTGGTGAAATCCTTTTGCCAGATCCAAGGTTGTGAAGTACAAACACCTACCGAGTTTATCTAAAATTTCATCAATATTCGGGATAGGAAAACGATCATCCACTATCTTCTCGTTAAGCTTCCTGTAGTCAACAACTAGTCGCCATTTTTTTAATCCACTCGCGTCATCTCTTTTCGGAACTATCCATATAGGAGCAGAGTATGGAGATTTTGAAGGTCTTATTATTCCACTATCTAACATATCCTGAATTTGCCTTTTCACCTCATCTTTATGTACATACGGGTATCTATAGGTCCTTGAAAATACTGGTATATTATCTTTCGTAATAATCCTATGCTTGATAGCATTTGTAAAAGTTAAGTTAGAATTAGTTTCATGAAATAAATCGCCATGATCTTTCAAAATGCACTTCAAATTCATTTTCTCTTCTTCATTTAAGTGATCCATCCTAATTTTTTCTAACAAAGAAACCTCACTGTTATCTTCTTTCGGTAAATTGTCGTCGACTAAGTGGTAATTATCCGGGGGTAACTGGCCACGATTTCGTTTAAGGTACATTACATTTGGACACTTAGCAGTTGTTTTTAATTCAACTTTAAAATTTTGCGCGAGGTAAGTTTCCAGGAGATATTATTTCATAGGAAACTTCCAAAATCACAAAAATTCAATGCACTTTTAAAATGTTTACAAAATTCCAATTTATTTTATTTTATTTCACAAAATTACAAACTCCGTTTTATTTATTTTACAAAATTACAAATCCGTTTTATATATTTTTACAAAATTACAAATCCGTTTTTATATATTTTATTTTACGAATTCCGTTAATTTAATAATGTTCTATATTCAATGGTCCCTCTGTAAGTGAATCGATCTCCAGAAATCAATCTATTATATTCTTCAGTCAATACTGACAGAATAATCAATATTGCTGATCGGAAAAATCTAAACAAAGAAATTCATTGGTGCCACTTACAAGCAGAGCTTGTATGTTGCAACAATGTCTGGATTTTATAATTAGAACATCAACTGTAGGCAAAATTCTACAGTTGCGACAAAGTTAAATCAAAAATACATTGCTTTGCTTGAAGAAAAGGGCATTGTTCTTTGTTACAATTTTACCAAGAATTTAAGTGTGCTAATGTACTTGAAAAATGTAAACAACCAAAATTATTTAGAATTTTAAATGTCAGCACTTCAAAACTATTAAATCATTAATTGTAACAAAGCAGAACGTTTAGAATGAAATCTTAATTAAAGTAATATTAATAATAATAATAATAGTGTTAATAATAATAGTAGTGTTAGTAATGATAATAATAATGATAAATGATGGTTACTGTTGAGGTGCCGTAACTCCTCCCCCCTTAGAATAGAGTGAAGGCCACAATGAATTAGTTGGGGCTGGAACGGGAACTGATGTGGTTGTTGTATAAATTATTTGTTTCCTTGATGATACTGATGCTATTATTATTATTAGGATGAGTAATGTTGTTAGTGCAGCATAGATCGAGCCGACATGGATAATTGCTGTTTCTTTAAATGTTGTGATGTTGTTGATGTTATCAATGTTTAGTTGTTCTAGCGTCATTAATGTTGTTACTTTAGTTGTAGAGTTCACTTTAATTGTGGAGTTGTCATTTGGTAGAAGGTTGACTTTATCCCAAAATATGGATGTTTCATCGTAATAAATTATATTGTTGATCTCGATGCTAAATTTTTTGAAGAAAATGAAGCCAGTGCCTTTAATTCCCACTGGAGTCTTTATTCTGCAAGTAGATTTTATTAGTACTGTCGGTATATTTATAAATACAATAAAGTTGTTTTCTATTTGCAGGATTTTGGATATTTTTTCCCAATCCTTTAGATTGCAGTGTGCCGTTCCTCCGTTGAACAGTGGTCCCAAGCATGTTAAATCTTCCATCAGTTCTTCTTGTAGTGAGTTACAATAAAAAATGTTCTCCACCCTGGGGCAAATGCTCGTGAGTTTGTGTAGTTTATGTTTGTTATGTATTATATATGGAGGAATGATTATCTCCTTAGTGTTATTAATTGGTAATGGGATAATGTGATAAAGTTTGTAATTCTCTTTACTTATTATTGGTATTTTGAAATTAAATATTATATTTGTACCGTTATAAAAGGCTTGTAGCTCGAGCAATTCGTATATATGCTCGTCTGAATCCAAGAAATTCTCATATTCAGTGAGGTTTCTTAGATATTTGCCATCTGAACTCAAGAAATTCTCATATGCAGTGAGGTTTCTTGAACCCAAGGAATTGTCATATTCCATGACGTCTTGTCTATTTGGGAATTTATCATATTCCCATGATATCTCTTACTTTAGCAAAATGTATTTAGAAATGTATTTAGAAATAATATTCAGTTTAGCGAGAATAATTGCCTCGCCTATATTCGTTATATGGTTATACAACAGATCTATGTTATAATTTACCCTATTCAAATATTGCATTTCTGAGATTTCTTTCGAATTCCTTATTAATTCTATTTGAGTTTAATATGAAAGTTTCTTGGATATAATTTCTTGTTCCCTATTTATGTGTTCTGTTATGTTCCCAAATCTCTGTATTATCTTGTTGTTTAAAAAGCTTTGTTCCCTCCAATTACTGTGTGACAAAATCCTTCATTATTCATCTCTTTGATTATGATCACATTTTGAATATTGATGACTTGCCCAGTTGTTAATGCAAGTCTGAAATGAGATTAATTAAAACAAAAACAAGTTATGAGAGGTTTTCGAATTTTCGTCTGTTTGGAGTCGTGTTTTATGGATCTTCTTATCCTTCTGTGTTACAATTGTTACATTATTATCAGTTTTTAATTTTATGCTCTGAAAATTTTGGTGTCATTTTATTTCGTTTACATTCCTTTCGCAGAATTTTTTCACCTATGTTTCTGTCCAGTGGTTTGGACCTTCTCTCATTAAGTTTTTCGATCCTTTTCTCCGTTTGTCTTTCCATGTGTTCCTTAATTGAAGGAAATAATTTTTCCTGAAATTCGTTGAGTTTTTGTAAGTATTCATGCTCATTATTATATGTTATCTGCCTGTCAAACGTGTAGGGTCGACCAAAAAACAGCTCATATGGGGTTAGCTTTGTGGCTGAGTGAATGGCATTATTATAAGTTATTAAACTTCTCGGAAAATATCCTCATGATCCGTTGACAATTTTAAATTTTTCTTCTTTATCATTATTAAACGATATATTTCAGTCAACGTAGAATGTAGCCTTTCTACTGGAGAATTACTGCTACTTTGTTGAAACGAAGTAAAATGAAGGTTTATGTCATATTGCTTGCAATAGTCCTTAAATATGTTTGAGTTAAATTCAGACCCTTGATCACATACTATTTTTCTGGGAATACCATAGAGAGATACAAAGTTATTTATGGCTTTAACCACTGACAAGCTTGTCCTATTAGGAAGTGTTGAAGCGAAAGCAAATTTAGAAAATTTATCGATAATCGTCAAAATTTGTTCTTTATTTATTGCATAAAGGTCGATATGTAAAATATCCAGGGGTTTTCAAAGGTGTTTCTGGTTTCATAAATTCTATAGTTGGAGGACACCTATCATACTTTTGTGTGCGGCAAATGATACAATTATTTATTGTTCGAGTGATCTTCTCCTTCATACAGGGAAAAAAATATTTCCTCTTCAGGTGAATATGAGTCTCGTTAATGCCCCTATGGTTATTATTCTCGTGATACTCTCTGATAGTGGCTTCTTGTGCGTTTCTTCTGTTATGTCTTCTAAGATTTCCATGCTTCTGAGTATTTTGAAGAGTTTACTGTGGAAAAAGTATTTAGAGTATGTTGCTTGTACCATTTTGAATGTATCATCGTCTGTAAATATTACTGTAAGTTTGTTGGGCGGAAGGTATTTTCGAATAATTTCAGTAATTTTTCCTTCGTCGAATTATTTCTCTTTAATTATACGCCGCTGTTTATTGCGAAAAATGGTTCAAGAGTCATTGATGATTCTGGGCAATCTTTTTTTAATACCAATTGTAGATTGAATTCATTCAGAGGGCGCTCAGAAATATAAATTCCGTCATCCAAATTTCCAATGGCTGAATGAATGGTTGAACCCTGTGTACCTTGAATTGATAGTGTATCATCCATATTCTGCGGTAAAACTTCTTCTTTGTGCACATACGGATATCTATACGATTTAGTATAAATTGGTATGTCATCTGAAGTTTGGATCGAATGTTTGATTCTGTTTGTAAAGGTTAAGTTATCTTCTTCATTAAAGAAGATATCCCTATATTCGCGTAGAATCTTTGAGACTTCTCTAATTTCGACCGGGT
The DNA here is from genome assembly GCA_021234595.1 of Delia radicum. NCBI lineage: Eukaryota > Metazoa > Arthropoda > Insecta > Diptera > Anthomyiidae > Delia > Delia radicum. Next base: position 183,376,555 of record CM037853.1, read on the forward strand.
TTAAGTGATCCAGTCGCAATTTTTGTCGAATATCCATTTTCGGGGTGTTACAGGTATCCATGTGAACATTCAAATTATTTATTTCCACATAGTCATGAGGATTATACGCCTCTGCGTCTAACGGGTCTTCCAAAAAGAGGACCTGATTTGTGTCTGAGGTGTCACAACGTCCATATAGCTGTAACCATCGTTTGACTGATAAAGGCCACCTTGGATGAACATATGTTCATTTATTTTCGTATCTTTAAATTAATCTGTCATTCTGTATGTTCACAGGAAGTTTCACAATATTTCTCGATTTAGGTTTCAGGGTATAACGTTTTGATGGTCTGTTTGTTCTAAATTTCAATGGAATGACCTCACCATTTACCCTTAGGCATTTATCCGGCAAATCAATTACCGTTCCGGTTTCTGTTAAGAAATTTAAACCCAATAACCCGTCGAAATAATTATGGAATTTGAAAAGAAGAAAATCAAAATTACCTTTCTTGCTGAATTCCTTAAATATATGTAAGGTAACCTTTTTATTTAGTCGATGGTTCTTAAATACAGTTCTGATTGTCACCGATTTCATTTCCCTTTGATCTTCTTCCTTAATAAATCGTGGATTAATAAAAGATGAAGACGCCCCCGTATCTATCAGAAAGCGGAGAGGTCTTCCGAATGGAGAGGCAATATCTACGTATGCCAATTCCGACCCGTGAACATTTAAGTCTATGTATTCGGCGGGTTCATCGAGGCAAATTCGTAAAAAATTCTGCATATCCTCAATATTTGTCCGTTCCAATTGATAACCGTCTAGATCCTGATAATTTTCCGTTCCTGGAGGATTATCCTCAATAGGTTGGGATTCCTCAACAACCGAAAAGTTCACACCGTAATTCCCAAATTCGCCAGGTGGTGGATAATTATCAATATTATGCAACTCCATTCTGGAGTTGGAAGTTCTCGCACTAGGTGACGATTTGATGTACCCACTCTGTTTATTTCCGAAACGAGAATAGGTAGTGCTAGTTTCCATTGGTTCTGGTGTATTGTTCGTAGGTCTTATTGCCTTTGTAAAGGAAGTGTTATTGGATGCTTTTGAGTTAAAAGGGTTGGTGAATGATTTAGCGTTAAAAAGGTCTTGTCGCCGTATTATCGAATGTAGAAGGGTTGTTTTGTCTAAAATACCCTGGTTGACTACGGTTTTGTAGTTGTGGAGGAATATCGTATGGCCTAGTAGTATAATTGTAATGTGGTCTATATCCACGATAATCGGATTGTCCCCGATAACCAGGAGACTGGTTAAAATTCATCCTATTTCTGGCTTGACCATAAAATATATTCTGCTCTTTTATGCAGAATGTCAGAGCTATTGCCAGAGACTCTGGCCTCATCGCCCTGATTGATGAACCCAATGGTTCTTTAAGGCCTGTCAGGAAAGCATTAAGGCACATTTCCGCAAAAAAGGTCTTTTTTAGCCCGAATAACACCCATGTCCTTTTCGTGAATAAGGATGTTGTTATACAGTGTCGACTGTATTTCCACGATTTCACTATAAAATACTTCTAATAACTTATTCTCCTGTTTAATAGAATGTAAATCTCGAATTAGCGACGTTTCTGTTCTCTTATCCGAGTAGTGGAGAATCAGATTATTCTTAATGTCGTCCCAGATAAGTGGAGTGCCATACATATTTAAAACCTCATTCGCCTTGTCCACTACCTTATTCCGAATGGCCCTTAATATATCTGACCATAAGGAGTGTTATCCGTTCCTCGTATATGTAGAAGAATTTCTTCCACGTTATTAATAAACTCGTATAAGAGTTTTCGATTTCCATCAAATTTTGGCAAATCTTTGATGGCATCAGGAATTCTCAAGGAATTGAAAATGTCGCCCTGTGTTGCCATAATACCCTCCGTACCAGTTGGTACGGTTTGCAACCCACTTGATCCAGGAACTGAGGTCATTCTGGAGAGTTCCGCTTGAACAGTTTCCGGAATAGCTTCTAGGGATCTGCTTTTAAACAATTTCGAATAAGGGGAGAACCTTTTTGAAATTTTTGACATTAAGGTCACAAGAAATTATATATTTTCCCTTGTTGTTACAATTGAACAACTTTCACGAACACTTCTTATTGAAGAGAGAACAAAAAGTCCAAAAGTAAATGTAAGAACACTTTCCAAAAACACTTTAATTTTTTTTCCTTTTCCAGAGTTTTATAGAAATAGGATTTAAATGAAAGAGCCTTTGGAGTTTTTATTCAACAAATCCAAATTCTTTTATCTTCCGTTCTTTCTTCCTTTCCAGAGTTTTATGGAAATAAAATTTCGAATAAAAGATTTTGGACACTACCGGTAATATCTCTTTTTTTTTTTTTTTTTTTTTATATTAACTTGCAATATTTGTTTGGTAAATTTTCTTTTCTTTATCTTCCTTTTCTTTCTTTATTTTCCTTAATAATTATAACTTAATCACATATCCCAAAAAAAAAATCACGATAATAATGATAATTATGATAATTATGTGTGTTTATGTTTATAATTTCAAGACTTACAGTGCCCCAAGAATGATGATTTGCATTATTATTATTGTTGGATTCTTCTCTTTTTTTTTATAGTTGCAGTTGCTTTTTGTTGCGGTTGTTGTTATTACAGTTGTCTTCTTTTGTATTGTAGGTGTTGTTGTTGTCGTTGAGAGCGTTGCTTGTTAATACAAGCTTCCGTTGACTGCGCCAGTTAAGTTTCCAGGAGATATTATTTCATAGGAAACTTCCAAAATCACAAAAATTCAATGCACTTTTAAAATGTTTACAAAATTCAATTTATTTATTTTATTTCACAAAATTACAAACTCCGTTTTATTTATTTTACAAAATTACAATCCGTTTTATATATTTTTACAAATTACAAATCCGTTTATATATTTTATTTTACGAATTCCGTTAATTTAATAATGTTCTATATTCAATGGTCCCTCTGTAAGTGAATCGATCTCCAGAAAATCAATCTATATATTCTTCAGTCAATACTGACAGAATAATCAATATTGCTGATCGGAAAAATCTAAACAAAGAAATTCATTGTGCCACTTACAAGCAGAGCTTGTATGTTGCAACAATGTCTGGATTTTATAATTAGAACATCAACTGTAGGCAAAATTCTACAGTTGCGACAAAGTTAAATCAAAAATACATTGCTTTGCTTGAAGAAAGGGCATTGTTCTTTGTTACAATTTTACCAAGAATTTAAGTGTGCTAATGTACTTGAAAAATGTAAACAACCAAAATTATTTAGAATTTTAAATGTCAGCACTTCAAAACTATTAAATCATTAATTGTAACAAAGCAGAACGTTTAGAATGAAATCTTAATTAAAGTAATATTAATAATAATAATAATAATAATAGTGTTAATAATAATAGTAGTGTTAGTAATGATAATAATAATGATAAATGATGGTTACTGTTGAGGTGCCGTAACTCGCGTCATTAACTCCTCAGTAACAATTGTCTCACCAATATCATTGCGATGTTTCTATGATATGAATTAACCCACAGTTTACATTGGTAATTAAATTAACTTTTCGGAATTTAGGAAATAATAAAGGTAATGTTTTATTGTTTATTCTCATTTCATTAGTATTATAATATATAATGGCCTTATAGGTGCGTAATATATCATTTCCTATAATTCCATCAAAATCGTCGTGGAATTTATATTCTACTAATATTATGTTTGCATTTATATCACCCAACTCGGAAAATATTGGTATTGGTATTACGTGTTCGACAAAATCTCACCCTTTACGGTCTTTAATATCAGGGTTGCCGAATTAATTTTCCATTTTGGATTACATAAACCTGGGTTTACAATTGAGTGAGTGGCTCCAGTATCCACTATAAATTTAAGTTTGCCTTTAACACTATATATGGTAGTTCCCCGGAGAGGCCGGAAAATGAAAATTTTGTGCTATAATGTTTTCGTTTGGTTGCCCTAAATTTTGAAGCTGATTGACTGTGTTTGTCGTATACGTCTGATGTGGATATAATTGTAAATTTTCTAAAGAATTCTGAGCCACAGTATTATTAAATAATTCTGGGGTAGAATTATTTCCTAAGTAAGATCCTGACAAATTCCGTGATGTTGGCCATAGTTTGAAAATTAATTGGGATATCGTGATTCTGAATCATGTTAAGATCCATCGGTTCTGGATTTGGATTGTCTAGAAAAGAATTTTGATTGCGATTCGAATAATTATTGTTATTGTTTTGACCATTGTTATAATTGTAGTTTGGATTATAACGGTTATTAATGAAGTTGTTGCTATTTTGCTGATATCCAACCGTTATTATTAGATTTCCTAAAATTATTTGACTATTTGCATTGAACGAGTTACCGTTATTACGTTTATTACGACTGTTATTTTGAAACGCTCCATAATTGCCGTTATTACTGTTCACATTGGGTCGATTCGCACTTCCATTGCTAAAGTCATTAATCCTATAATCGGAGTATCCCGAAGCAAAAAGGATATTCATTGCCTCCTCAAGAGTGTTAGGATTCCTGCATGCCAGTATTGTCCTCATTGGCTCGGGTATTTTCCCCTTGAAAATATCAAGAGAAGTCCTCATATTGTTTCTAGCAATTTGCTCACTATTTACATTTATCTCTAATTCTGATGCTATTTTGTTATTCAAACTTCTAAGCTTGTCCTTGATATCATTGTAAAAATCTATTACACTTGTCCTAAAAACCACAGATCGAAGATTGTCATAAAGCTGTTCTACACTTGACTTTCACCAAAATTATTAATCAAAATTGTTTTAATTTCGGACCACGATTGAGCATGAAAATTTATTTTGATAGCCTCTTTTGCCCTACCCTTTAACTTACTCTTAATTAAATCCATAAATAAAGATTGCGAAAGTTCGTCATACTGAACAAAAAGGGGATTTATCCTGTCAACAAGTGAAAAAAAGGTGTATAAATCCTTTTTGTCAGCTGAAAATTCCGGCAACCGTTCCAAAAATTTAAGAGGATTAAGAGTAAAAGGAATAACTTCTTGTGCCATTTTCCTAAATTTACCGTATTATTTAAGTTAATACAAAAAAGATTCTAGTTGACCGAATAAAAAAAAAATAAAATAACACAAATTAATTTATATACGAATCTATTGTAGTGTACTCCTTAAGCGTACACTGCATACCAACCACTTATATTGATTTCCCAACATACCGTCTCAAATACTGTAGAGTGAATGACATACATACCACCATGTGGCATCAAGTAACATTATGACTGCATTTTACACTCAGATATTTGATGACCGTATGTTGACGAAAAGAGAACAAAGCATAAGAATGAATAAGAATAAAAATAAATTGAGTGATTCATAAAATCACTCAATACTAGACAATAAGTTAGACTTATAAGAATAGTATATAAGAACATGTAAATTGTTAAATAAAATTCAGACTTCAATTGGAAGTTCTTAAACAGACTAACAAGACGCCTCTTTATTCTTTTGAATTACAAGGCGAACTGGCATTCGCCCCATGATATAGAAATATATTACACTATCGAAAAGAAATAAAAACGGTGTTTTTATTAGTAGATAATAAAGAAATCAAGAAATTTAACGTAGAAAAAAAAATATATGTATGTAAGTGTCAAATAAAATCAAAATTTTTTTTTTTATATTTTTACAATAATAATTTTATCAGAAATAATATTAATAATTACATACGTAAATACTTGTAGTAGTTTAATGCAGCTGCCTTCTTCTATGATGATATTGTCTTCAGTGATATATCATATTCATCCAATTATGATGCTTTGTCTTCAAACATATATCTTTTGTGATGCTAATTTTTCTATGTTGGGTTTTCGAAAATTTCGTTTTATTTGTTTTAATTTTCGTTAAGTTTATAAAATAACAAAAAAATATTAATTTTTCAATTTATTTTTATTATTTCTCCTCTTTACTTCAAATTTTGTAGACTTGGTCAATTTACTTTCAATTTAGGTTTTTTTCTTCAAACTCACTTTTTGTCGTTGATTATGTCACTTTATTTTTAGTTAACCTTTTTTTTTTGGTTGTTTTCAAATTGTTTAATATTTAAATTTAAAGTTGGTTTTTGCTATTATTGTAGTAAAAAAAAATTGCCAATGAAATAGTTCAAATTTTTTTTTTTAATTGTTTTAAATTTGTTTTATTTTTTTAATAGTTCACTTATGAAAGTTGTTTTAAGTTTCTATTTATTTTTTTTTTCAAATTATTTTTTCAACATTGTCGTTAAAAAAAGTTTATAATGCAATAGTTTGAAAATTTTTTTATATATATTTTTTTCAAATTATTATATTATATTATTTCATTAGCTTTAAAAACTATTTTATTTTTTTTAATAGTTCACTTACGGAAATTGTTTTTTTTAATTACTGTTTTTTACAAATTATATTTTTCAAACATTGTCGTTAAAAAAATAAAGTTTGTAATGGAAAACCCTTTTAAACATTAAAATGTCTTGTATCCTTATTTAACAATTTATATGTTTCACTTATATTAAAATCACAAGGATACACGGGTATCCTACCGACTGCGCCAGTTTTGTCGTAGGTTTTTTATTATTTCAAATAAAACACAAATATTTTTATTTAATAATTATTTTTATATTTAAAATTTATTTTAATAAATTTTACTTTTAAATTTTTACATTACTTTTATTAACTTTTATTTTAATTTTAAATTTAACTTTTTTGTGAATGTCCTTCAAGGATATTATTTATTCAAAATTATTAATATCTATTAATAATATTATGCTATTGCATACGATCTCAAATTCAGACTGAGTTGTCATTTTTAAATGCAAGTCTTTATAATTAAAAAACAATTTAACAGTAATATACAAAATACTGATCATGATTGAGCATGTCTTTCTATTACTCTTGGTAACAAAAACATTTAGTAACAAAATACAAAATATGAAACTGGACATGCAAAATCATGATCTACTCAACTTGCTTATTTTTTTATACGTCTTGTGTGTATAAAAGAAAACAAGATTGAGCATGTTTTACCAAAATTACTAGTAACAAAAATAATATTTACAATAATTGATTCTCACTAAATTGAGTATAAAGCAGTGGTCTTCATCCATATCACCCAGGGGACGAAGTTTTTCGGGTATTTATTTATTCTCTTCGTGAATATTATAACCAGGGTTGCTCAAAGTAAAAAAACTCCTACAAGACAGCTTCTTGAAATGTACCAAAACTACCTGTATCGCTAATCTTTATTACAATATCTTTAAATTTTAATATCGTACTGTATTTACCACATTGCTTTTATAACTCTCAGAAAGCTTTTTTTTTGTTTTATTTTCCTATCAAAAACTTAACTAATTGTAATAAATTAACAACGCTACAATATCTTTCATAAAAAAAATACGTACTCTTTGTTTGCATCGTACTGAACGGCAACCATAATTACAACATAAATATGTGTGTGAGATAATTGTTTCATTCAGTAGCTAGTTAGCTTTCAACAGAGTAGGAGTATAGCGGATCTTTTTATGTTTTAACGTTTTTAACGAAAGCTACATTTTTCTTTGATACACTGAGAAGTTTTGATAACAAGCTACATAAATTTATGCATGTTTGTTTATATTTCGTATAAATATATATTTTTTTACAGCATTTGAAATTAAAATATTTAATGAATATGTGGGATGTTGAGTGGAAAAACTTTTTTTTATTTATTTATTATTTATTTTATCAGAAAAATTTGCACTGAAATCGTATGGTTTTTACAGCAATCAAACCAGCATTCCACAATAATATCTGTATTATTAGTTTTAAAATTAAAAAAATAGGTAAAGAAAAAACGTTTTAAAACGTTTTATTGTTCAAAAAACATATTTTTCAAAATATTTTTTTTTATTTTAATATTTATACACTAAGACATTTTTCGATTTTCAACTTGAGGGATATTTTTAATTTAAAGTATATTTGATTTTTTTCGTTTCTATTGATTTATAGAAACATTTTAAACTTTATTGATATTTATTTTTGATAAAAACAAAAAATAAAACGTTTTCCGGGTGATATGGATGAAGACCACTGATGTACATTATTGTAATTATCAATACAATATTGTTTTTTATCAGTACAATATTGTCCCTGTAATTTTTTTGCAACAAAAAAGTCATAACCCTAATGAACATACCTATTTTTAAAATTTATATTTTTTTAACGCAACATATTCAATAATTTCATAATTGTTATAACAATGAAAACAAATCTTGTAAGAAACCACAAAAAGAAAAACTCATCACTTCTTTCAGTGTAATACTCTCATTTTATGTGTGTTTCTCTTTGTGAAGACCACTGGTATAAAGAATCATGCTACTTCTCTTGTATACGAATTGTGCGTATAGAAGAAAGTAGACATGATTGTGCATGTTTGATCACAATTATTATTAGACCTAGTAACAATACAAAAAATATGAAAATACGCCAACAAGAAATAAAATAAATAGAATGTACAAAAAACAAACAAATGATTTTAACAATCACTTAGTAACAAAATTTTAACAATAAGGATATCACAGTGCAACACGAAAAAAAATAACCATATACGGACACCACTACGTGATAAAAGACTAAAAAAAAAAGACCCGTGTCTCCCAATTTTTCCCAAAGTCATGCACTTTTTTTTATGGGCCGCCAAAGATTTGGGGCCTCGGTATCATTTTCGCAAAAAAGTGATAATTTTCTCAGGCTCATATCTTGCAAACCGTTCAGAATTTCGATTACTCTCTGAGGCAAAGTTGTAGCTCTTGTCATAAAGAACAAAAATTGCGAACATATAAAATCAAAAAAACTTCACCTTCCAGATCAAAATCGCAAAAAACTTAAAAAAATTCGATTTTTTTTACCTTTTTTCCCGTGTTCAGGTCCATAGGTAGCAAACCGTTTAAAATTCAAGGAAACAATCAGCTACAAAAATTTACCTAAGATCTCAATAAACAAATTTCTAGAACATATAAACTTCCTGGGAATTATTCTTAACACCGTTTTTTAATTTCATTTGTTTTTTATTTACTTCAACATTGAGATACTATGCTATCTATTACAAAAATATTAAAAAAAAAGTATTCGTATTATGTTTATAATGTTGATGGCCCTGGACTTGCAAACAGTGTTGCCAGGTATGTTGAGCATAAAATCGTCAAATTTTCCAATAAAAATCGTCAAAATCGTCATTTTATTTTCAAAAATCGTCAAAAATCGTCAAAACAAAAAATATTTGTTACAAGTGGGATAAAGTTTTAATAAAAAAAAGAATAATAATGTAATTCACATTTCAAGTGCTCATGTACTATCGGTGTAATATAATACGATTTTTTACACTTTTCTGTAATTTAAACTTCGAAAATCATGATATTTTATAACGATAGCACTTTACCACTTTAACTGTTAATTCCTTCTACATAATTCTATATACACCACTTCAGTAGCACAATTTTTAAATCTTAAATTCTTTTACATAGTTTAGAAATTATTTAACAATGTTATTTTCTTTAATTAATAAATTTGGACTTCCATTAACGAGTTAAAGTTCCAAATTGCATTACATGTGATGACATAGTTTAATACAATAAACTGTGAAATTTTTGATTATTTCATATTTTTCATTTTGGGTTGGTTTTTATTTTAATATTGCTAAAAATTATTTATTATTTTATTTATTATTTATATTATTATTTATTTTTATTTAAATATTATTTATTACTGCATGTTTTTCCATTTTCAAATATAAAATTGTGAATATCTGAAGTTTCACTTTGAAACACTTTATTTATATTATTATTAGGCCTGTTTTTTTAAGCACCGCATTTATTTTTGGATTTATAAATGAGAATATTCGAACTCGATATTTGTTTCGCAAAACCTTGGATGTTTTTTTTAATTTAAAAAAATATTTTATTTTTATCTCAATCTTACACTAAATAAACTTTATAAAAATATAAATATTAAAAAAAAGCAGGGTTGGCATTCAATAACTTTTCATAATAACGATTGGCTATCACAGTAACACTAATAGCGGAATGGAAATTTAAAAAAAGCGATTCCATTAAAGGCATGTTTCTTTTTATGTAAACGGTTTTAGTTTTCTATTTAACCTGTTTGATTTTGAAATAGCTTGAACTAGTTAAAGTCAAAATAACGCTAAAATACCGAAACGACGATTTATAACGTTATTTTGTTGATGTAACAAAATTTAATGGGTAGACTTTTGAAATAAACCCTGTAAAGACACATGCCACTATTGGAATCGTAGCTTTAAAAAACGTTCATAACGGCATTAGTGTTGCCGTGGCAGGCAACTACCATTGTAATGAAAAGGTAGTGTTTGCCAACCATGAAAAAAGTAAGCACATACTCAGGGCACTTCTGCTGTAATTATGATTTTACATTCATTTTATACAGTATTTTTTTTTTTGTTTAAAAAAATAAAACAAATTAATGTTTGTTTATATTTTACTGCACTGACTGAACCACTCATTAATAATACAATTGTAGTTAAATTTTTGAACAGTAAAAAACAAATGACTATGTTAGTTGAATTTACTAAAATGTAAGTCGTTCTTTTTTCAAGTGAAATTTCATTTGTTTTTAGCTACATTTGCAGTGGTCTTTACCGTTATTAAGTGCAAAAAATAAATTAAAATAAACCTAACATGAATCCATTAAATAATTTATAAATTGAAAATAACATAAAAATAATCTCGATGTATATAAAAACAAAAAACTAATATAACTGTAAAAAATATTACTTGAGCCAGAGTACACACTAAAAATTTTTTATATAAATAGAACATTTTTGGTCTTCAAAGTTTAGTAACGTCATGATGCTTGTTAGGAAAAGACCTAACCACGTGGTTGATTACTAAGAAGACAAGAATGGAGCAAAATTGATTATTAATAGGTTTTTTGTTAAAGTTCTGCCTATTATATAGGCTCTAGCTTTTCTAAAAACTTCGGGTTCTGATGAGATCTTTAGCCAGATCGAAATACTAGTATCAACCTAGCTAATATGTTTGATTTGTTTTATTTTTGTAAATATACGGAGGTTGAAAGCTCGTTATAAATTGAAAATAACATAAAAATAATCTCGATGTATATAAAAACAAAAAACTAATATAACTGTAAAAAATATTGCTTGAGCCAGAGTACACACTAAAAATTTTTTATATAAATAGAACATTTTTGGTCTTCAAAGTTTAGTAACGTCATGATGCTTGTTAGGAAAAGACCTAACCACGTGGTTGATTACTAAGAAGACAAGAATGGAGCAAAATTGATTATTAATAGGTTTTTTGTTAAAGTTCTGCCTATTATATAGGCTCTAGCTTTTCTAAAACTTCGGGTTCTGATGAGATCTTTAGCCAGATCGAAATACTAGTATCAACCTAGCTAATATGTTTGATTTGCTTTATTTTTGTAAATATACGGAGGTTGAAAGCTCGTTATAAATTGAAAATAATTTTTTTGCTAACATTTCATAAAAAAAAGTTTTTAAATTTAACGAAATAATAAAAATCCAAAAATAGATCCGGTGATTTTTTAATAATAGCAAATAAACATGTTTTGCTGACATAAAAATCGTCATTTTGGAAGCAAAAATCGTCAAATCGTCATTTAGTAATTTAGGTACTAAAAATCGTCAAAATGACGATAAATCGTCAAACCTGGCAACAGTGCTTGCAAATCGCGCTCTCTTAAGTTGTGGATCCAAATCGTCGTCCGAATCGTCCGAATCTGACTCTGATTCAGAACTTATGGTGTCCACAGGCACGTTGCTTCCAGACTGCCCTCCATCATCAGCTCTTTCTTCTTCAAATACTTCATTAACATCATACAGGGTGATCTTGTGACTCCACCAACATACCTGAAATGAATTAGAAAATAAATCAAAAAAGGAATGCAAAACAATGCATCATAAATAATAAATTAATATTACCTCTGCAAGCAATGCGTCGAGGTTTTTGCCTTTGTACCGTTTTTCCATGGGCATTGTGGATTGGTGAAACCGTTCTCCTTGCTCATCGGATTCGGTAGGGAGTTGTTTGATAAAATCGTCAAAATGAAAATGAAGAAAATGCAGCTTTAATGTCATCGATGCGCCGATTATCTCAAAATAATGCAGCATTTCTTTCACCCATTCTCTTGCTTCCGGTTCCGCGTCTCGATCCCCTCCCAAGACTCTGGTGCATACACGCTGAAGGTAAATCCATGCCATTGAATGATTTTCATCAAGCGATGAATCAAAGTTGCTCTGGAATAGCTTTCTAATGTCAGGGCCATTAAGTACGCCTGTTAAATGAAAACAAAAAATAAAGACAGACAAGAAAACATTAACATAGTGTAAATAGTACAATTAGGTGAACAAAAATTCGTTTTAAATTTACTACAATACCTTTTTTAATTTTGTCATCGCTACGCTTTGGGAAAACACTTTTCAAATAGTCGAATGCGTTTGGACAATTTACAACGGCCACTTCGATGAATTTATTAACAATTCCCAATTTTATGTGGAGCGGTGGCAGCAAGATGTCTTGAGTATTGTCAATTAAAGGTGCATTCTTCAGTCTATGTTGTTCTATTTCTTCATCCACACTTCCTCTTGGCCTCCACGAATTACATTGGAATTGATTCAGAGGTGAGCGTGAATCCCAATTACAAAGACAACAAAAGAATTTTGGGAAGCCGCCCTTATCGATGATCCCTTGCAAAATGTTGATGACCTTCAAATCACAGCAAATCTTCCATTTATTTACGTAATATTTGATTTTTTCCATTATATCTTTCAATGTTTCATAGCTTTCTTTCATGTTGATACCCATTGCTAGCGGAATGGAAGGTTTTCGGTTCGACACATGCAACAACACTGCTTTCAAGCTTGAAACATAACCATCAATAAATAATCTCCACTCACTAGCGATGTAGTTCATTCCCATTTTTACCACCAAAGCTTTTATATCGTTGCAGTAAGCGAACGAATTGTCATCATTTAGAGTGTAGAGCCTCTGAAATTCAGCTTGTCGTTTGCGGTACGCCGTAGAGTTAACATTAGCATGTGTGAGTTTTCTTTGCTTTAAAAAAGCTGTCAAAAATATTGCAAGTCGCTGCGATAATCCCAATATGGCCACAATGAAATCCATTTCTATTTGTGTTATTAGTTGTGGTCCATCTCTTCCCTGTTGGGGCTCATAATCGGTATCAAATGGATCTTCATAAGTAACACCACTTGCTCTACTCATTGCTGTAAATTCTGTAGTACGATTGTTGGCGGCCTTGGTGATACGACGGCCTTGGTGATACAAAATTTTCAGGTGCAAGCACTGGTAGTGTGGCTGTTGCAGTTGCTTTATAAATTTTGTTCTTCTCAGCATGTCGATTTAGACGACATGTGTAATTTACGCATGCATAGCAACTGGTTGCATCATGATCACCTGGGCGATTAATCCAGTTTACCGGCTTACAATACTTCATAGTACCTCTGCCTCCACTCAACCATGCCATGAGATTGTTATAAACATTGGCGACACACTGTATTAGGTGTGTAATTTTCACCGGTCAAGTCCACTTCGTCGAAAAACAATGTATACATATGCTCTTTTGAATTCACTAGTTAAAAGATTCTTTTCCTTTTGAAATCTTGTAGATGTTTTTTTTCTGGTTTGATGACCGCAAACGTACTGAAACTGTCAGTTGCCACTGTTGTGTACGAATTATGTTGTAGCACTTTATATAACTTTCACCGCGTCACTTTTTCACTTTTGCGGCTACCTAAGCGCTACCTAAACGGTGTTAAGAATTATTCCCAGGAAGTTTATATGTTGTAGAAATTTGTTTATTGAGATCTTAGGTAAATTTTTGTAGTTGATTGTTTCCTTGAATTTTGAACGGTTTGCTTCCTATGCACCTGAACAGGAGAAAAAAGGTAAAAAAAAAAATGAAATTAAAAAATTTTCGGCAAATTTTTCACTTTTGCGCGCTACCTAAACAGTGTTAAGAATCATCTCTAGGAAGTTTATATGTTCTAGAAAATTGTTTATTGAGATCTTAGGTAAATTTTTGTAGTTGATTGTTTCCTTGAATTTTGAACGGTTTGCTACCTATGCACCTGAACAGGAGAAAAAAGGTAAAAAAAATTAAATTAAAAAATTTTCGCAAATTTTTCACTTTTGCGCGCTACCTAAACAGTGTTAAGAATCATCTCTAGGAAGTTTATATGTTCTAGAAATTTGTTTATTTTGATCTTAGGTAAATTTTTGTAGTTGATTGTTTCCTGGAATTTTAAACGGTTTGCTACCTATGGACCTGAACACGGGAAAAATGGTAAAAAAAAATCGAATTCTTTTAAGTTTTTTGCGATTTTGATCTGGAAGGTGAAGTTTTTTGATTTTATATGTTCGCAATTTTTATGACAAGAGCTACAACTTTGCCTCAGAGAGTAAATCGAAATTCTGAACGGTTTGCAAGATATGAGCCCGAGAAAATGATCACTTTTTTGCGAAAATGATACCGAGGCCCCAAATCTTTGGCGGCCCATAAAAAAAAGTGCATGACTTTGGGAAAAATTGGGAGACACGGGTCTTTTTTTTTTAGTCTTTTATCACGTAGTGGTGTCCGTATATGGTTATTTTGCCATGACTTAAAAAATTACACACAGTGTTATTTTTAAAAATTATTACCTAATTTATCCATTGCTTTTCAAAATATTTCAAAACATAAACAATATTTCGCTATCCATCAATAAAATTTTAGATTTTATTTCAATAAATGCTCCTTGTATCAATTCAGGTGGTAGTAATTCAAGTGCTACTATGTTATGATCTTATATACTGTAGCAATGTTTTCCGCTTACTTACATTTCGCCTTACAGCCTGGCAGAAATTAAACCTAAAAATATAGGGATTCGAAATTTTTTGTTACACAACCAAAACATTAATTTCACAAATTAATTTTCTACTCCAACAATCTATAAAGAGAACATTTTTTTCCACATCCGATCTACACTGAGACAAATTTATAGCTGGATTTAAAGAAATTTGAGTAATTTTCAAAGAAAAAATCTAAAGGCACCAAAAAAGATTATTGATGTCGAAAAAAGTTGTTAGTAAAACATTAATTTATAAAAAGTTATACTTTTGCCTTTCGCAAATCTTACGGAATGAAGCTCTAATGGAACTTATTGCACTTCTATCGTCACCGAATGATCCAGAATGATCTTGACAGTCGCGCTTTATTTGATTTAAAGCCTTCATCTCTTTATATGCCATTTCTTCATCACTATGATTATGTTCAACATAATTCTTCGCGAGAACACAGCTTCCCACAGGAAGAACATTTATTCTTGCTTTGCAAGACTTAATTCTACATTCATTTTTGTGGATGTTATTATATACAGATTTTTTTTAAATATCATTTTTTGATCAATCAAATATAATAATTGACTTTTTCTTTTTAAAACCGGATATAATTTCAAAATTCATATTTATTAATTATTATTTAATGCTCACTACACTACTTAATTTCACAAACTAAATACCTAACATAACAACATGTGTTGTAAATGAATAAACAATGCAGTGATGATTGCAATAATTCTAACGGTATTTTTTCATTACTATATATATGTGTCCTTTTTCAAGAATTACAAAATTTATAGAAAACGAAAAAACTCCCCAAAAATAATTACTTGGAATTATTTCATTTTGAAATTTTGGGGACATATTTCATTACGAAATAAATAACCAAATAAAATAAGGAAATAAATCCCCAAAAGTGGAAATAACTCCCCAAAATGTCGTTGTTGTTGTCTTCTATATACACTCAGGGAACTTCTGCATTAAAAATATGTAGTTGTTTGGGCTGTAATACAGTTTCATTATTTTTAATGTAAATGTAAGTCATTTGTAGAACAAATAAAATTTTTAACTAACCTTGTAGTTCGTTTAAAAAAACAACTCACATCAAATGACTGTTTTATGATTTTACATTTATTTTTTACAGTTGTTTTTTGTTATTTAAAAAAATAAAAAAAAAAATTTGGTTTATTTTTTACTACCATGTGGTTCATTTTTACTACAATTGTTAGTAATTTTTTGAACATTAAAAAACAAATGACAATGTTAGTTGAATTTAATGAAATGTAAGTCGTCCTTTTTTGAAATGAAATTTCATTTGTTTTTGACTACAATTGCTGTCGTCTTTACCAACATAATTTCCTAAGTGTACATTTTTGGGGATTTATTTCGTTTCCGTTTTGGGGAGTTATTTCCTGGGGGGGTTATTTCATGGAGCCAAATTGTCCTCGATTTTGTCCCGCTATTCGCAAAAAATCTAGACCAGAGTCGGACCAAATTTGGAATTTCACATTTTAAATGCGAATATCTCGGTAACTATAGGAGATAACCCACACAAGTAAGCTTGGCAGGCTCAACATCACTTAACCTCGATGTAACATCACTTATGGCTGTTCCAAATTTCATTGCAATCGGTCCAGTAAGTAAAAAGTTGTAAAATTATTTCAAAAAATTTTGTGACACCTCCCCCTGCCTTGGCAAAATTTCTCCAAAAAGCGAAATTGATCCACTTTATTGGCATATGCATTTATAATAACTTTTTTTTTTTTTTTTAGACTCGACGTTATACTGAGTAGTCCTGTTTTAGTTTTGCCAAGATCATGTCAAAGCTCTGAAGTTTTTGTCGCAAATTTGGGCAAAATTACTATTTGTAATGCACGTGAAAATTTGGAGACCTCAACCTGCATAGACACAAAACCTTGGACCAGGGATACATATTTTATAGATGTGCGAAATATTAATTTATTTTCATTGAATATAGAGAAGAGAAAGGAAATGAGAGCTCAGACACTTCCAAAAGCAAACGAAATGTATTCGTGCCAAAATGATGCGGTTGCCATATTGTATGATACGGCATTACTATTTCAATGTATATATGAATTAAAAAACACTGTAATTGATACTGGCTGGGACTGTAGTCAAACATTTTTGGTAAGTAATATTCTCAAAATATTTTTCCAGTAATTAATTCGTTTTTTAGTTTGTTGACAATTCTGCATTTTATGAATGACAATCACAAAAGAATTTGATCTATGTCAGTTTTAACCGTTATTTTGTGATTTTCGTATATAAACCAGAATTGTCAAACACATTATTGAGTAGAGTACACTCAAAAATAAGTCAGTAAAGTCAGCAACATTTTTGCTGGGAGGATCCTTGCAGAAACATTGCTAATATCTGCTAAAATGTTTTGCTGAAAATCAGTGACGTGATTTTTAGCAAAGAATTTGTAAATTCAGCAAAATGTTTTGCTAAGACTTAGTTCAATGCAAATGAAAATCGACTTCTTGAAGTGTACAAAAATTTTTGCTCCAACTTAGTAGATTGAAAAAATCTAAAAAACTTTCTATACAAATTTTACTTTGGTTATTTTAATATGCTGAAATTTAAATCTATTTTTGTGTGATATATAAAAATTTAAATATACAAAATAAAATGTCAGGACGTCCCCATCGTTAACATAATGCAATTAAATAAAAAATCTGGAAAAAAACAAAAGATTCTATTAATTAAAAATCCCAAATCATATAAATATATATATATATATATTAGGGCGGGTCGATTTATTTTTCGACAATTTCCCTATGATTTCCGTATTCTATGGGTTATTCCATGAAAATTTGCCAAAGAACCATACCTCTATCGTTAAAATCGAGTCCCCTACTTTTGTTGGTAGATTTTTTCCCAAATTGACGTTCGTATGAAATATTACCTACACGTTCACATCCATAACTCAAAAACTATCGATCGGGTTTAATCGCCAGTGGGCGCGTTGAAAAGGTGAGCTCATTTTGATCAATTTACAAAAAAAAATCTCCAACATTGGTCCAACGGTTCAAAAGTTACGGGCTTTTTTGTCCAAATTTTGGAGCATTTTTCCATTTTTTTCATGATTTTGTCCAAGAATATTACTTTTATGGCCATTTTTTTGGCTCAATTTTTTTGACTTACGAAGCTTACGAACCTTACGTTACGACTGGACTGATTTCCGCTTTACATTATTGGCATATTTTTTCACAGGGTGCATACCCTGTGTTATGTTTGTTTATTTCTTTTTGTTTTTAGTTTCTTTATAGACTTCTTTATTTTTGTTTGTTATTTTTGTTTGTTTATAATATTACAGTGTATGCTAGTTTTGTTTGAGCGTCATTTCAGTGAAGTGTTACTTGAAATAACTAACAAATTATCAAACTATTTTGAAATTTAGAAAAGATTTAAAGGTAAGTGTAAAAACATTGCTAACTATTATAGTTAATAGTTATATTATTATTCTATGAAAAACATATTTAATTCTTTTAGTGACGGTTTAAAAAATGGATTCAGAGCCTGTTCATCGCAAAATCCAACAGATACCCAACGCAGTAGTTTGCAACATTTGGTCTCTCATGATGTTTTTTCTTTTGGCGTGGCCTGTGAATTACCTGATATTAATCTGTCAACCAAACGAGATATATTGAAGTACTATTTTTTCTTGGCCGAACGTTCAAAAGCCTAAAGCAAAATGTTTTCGTATAAAAGATTTACTCCCCAAGTAGCAGACAGATTGTTAGAAATTTGGAATCAACTTAATATTGAACTTATACTCAAAGGTAGCATCATTAGAAAATTGAATAATTTGCTTGACGCATATAGTAATGCAGATAAACAACGAGTAAAACGCGCAACAGAATTCAAAAAATTCGTAGAATCAACAAACCAATTATTCAACATTGGAAAATGTAAATGCAACTTGAAAGAAAACGACTGCTCATGTGGATCTATCCCAGAAAACTTAAAAGATTTCATGCGCGATCAATATAATGACAGAATACAAACGATACCGGAACACGATAGTGGAAGTGAAGAGACGATACCAACGACTATACCAACAATCCCAGTGAGCAACGATCCTACATACGAACCACATTATGACGAAATGGAAGTTGATGTGAAGTTGTTAAAGAACCTCATCTAGTTGTTTTTTTTTTGATAATATTTTTTTTTTGATAATAGGTTGATAGATACTTTATTATCTCTTAATTTGAATTTTTGTAGAAAAAAAAATAAAAAGGGAAAAAAAATCAAAAAGTTGGTTTTATGTGTTATTTTGTTTTAGCAATATCGCATGAATTAATCAACCGAATTCGATAAATTTGGGCTTAAACTCTTCGTTTTGAATTGTAAATTGAATTAAATAATGGATTGAGCCAAAAAAATGGCCATGAAAGTAATATTCTTGGACAAAATCATGAAAAAATGGTCCAAAATTTGGACAAAAATGCCCGTAACTTTTGAACTTTTTACCAACAAAAAGTAGGGGACTCGATTTTAACGATAGAGGTATGGTTCCTTCGGCAAATTTTCATGGAATAACCCATAGAATACGGAAATCATAGGGAAATTGGTGAATTTTTTCACTCCCTACAAATCGACCCGCCCTAATATATATATATGTATATGTATGCACAGCGCATACTTTAGGGACATGGCCAAAATTGTACCCGAAATATGCGGTGTATCGAAAAAACTGTCCTCATCTAATCCGCTAGATGTATGAAAAGGCGCGAAAACTTTGGGGACAGTCCCCAAAGTAGGCAAATGTCTCTAAACTATGCAGGGGAACGAATGAACGTCTCTAGAGCAGAGGTAGGCAAAACCACTACGTGGCGTTTTTGCTCTCACACCTACATGCCCTCACACATTAAAAAAATTAAAAAAAAATAATCAGTCTCGCATGAGCATTCGAACGAAAAGGTTGACTGTACGCTTTTCGTTTTTTTGTTCGACGCTTTTTGATTTGATATGCACTGTGAGAATGAATGAACATTTTGAATGTGAATTCTTGTTTATCGAAAATTTTGTCTAGTATGCCAACGTACGTTGTCACGTTGCTATATAAAAAAAGGGATAAATATGTATATGATACTGTTATTGGCTTTATAGTTTTTCTAATTTTTTTTCATTGAAATGCATTACTAATATTACAATTTTTCTTAAAAAATTTTGAGTTTTAACAACTGGTTCAAATATGCTTTTGTTTTTACTTTATAACTTGTAAAAAAAACTCATTACAATTGTCAAAAAGGTAATATGAAATAAAAAATTTGTCAAATTGGTTTGTTTCATTTGAAGGAGTTTGCTATAAAAAACAATACCACCACGAAGATTTCTAAAGCTTTTTCTGTAAAGAATGCCTGTTAATGAATTAGGATGTTCTTTTTAAGGTTCAAAATCTGCTGATTTTCCTGCGTCATTAGTAATATTATGCTATTCGTAATATTATATTATATATTTGTATAATAAATTGAAATCATTTTTTTTATTTTTTTCATTGATCGATTAATAATTTTTAACCACATACAACTTTTTTTAAATCTAACAAATCTACGAATCTGAACATTTTTTTTTTTTAATAATTTAAACCATTTTTTAATTCATAAAATTTTTTTTCGTAATTTAGTTTTTGTATTGAAAAAAAAACATTAAATTATATGAAATAATTTTTTTTTGACTAAACTGCACTTTACATGGCGTTCCTCAAAAAAAGGTGGTGTTCTCCAGAATTAAAAAATATTTTTTTTCTATCTTCAGTTTATGGGGCCGGGGCCCCCAAGGCTTTGTTCCCAAAATATACTAGAGGGCGCTACGGATGACGGATCATTAAAATAATATCATTTATGAAATCCTGAGGAAACCTCCTTTGATTTGAGTTCCTACACTTGTATGTTTCTACGCATACCATGGGCCCCGGCCCAAAAAAACCGAAGATAGAAAAAAATGTCTTTATTAATTAACGAGGTGGCAATATTTTTTTTGAGGAACGCCCTGTAAAGTGCGGTTTTCCTCTTTTTTTTATTTATGTACGTTTTCTTATTTTAACTATAAGTTTTTCTAAGTGCATTGAGTAATAGAGAGCTACAGCTCACTTACAAACCACAAAATCTCGCTGCCTATCTCTGCTCTAGAGCAGTGTAGGGCAGGGCTGTCAGATATGGCGATTTCTCGCCAAACATGGCGATTTTGAAACGTGTTTGGCGTCGAGATTTTCCATATGGCGACATGGCGATTTTTTTTTGGCGATTTATGATGTAACTGGCGATTTTCTTGGCTATTTTCACCATATATATTATTTCAGTGATTTTTTTTAAATAGTTTGTCTTTTTTTGTTATCATTACTAATTAAAAAAAAAAATAGTCGGGTAACCTTATTTGCATGATTTTTGTTTTGTCATCATTTTAAGTGAATTTCATATTTTGTGTCAAAACGACATAAAAAGTCATGTAATGTCGTATGACACATTCATAAATTGGAATAGTTATTGTAATAATGAAATTCCAACAAATGTACTTGGTTTTTGCCCAAGAGTGTTTGATTATCATGATGCAGCAGGAACGTACCATTTTAAAGAATTATCTTTGGCCGTTCTTAATATGTTGGTTGTTCCAACCAGTAATGCCTGCGTTGAAAGGGTATTTTCCATAATGAATTATACCAAAATACGATTAAGAAATAGAATTCAATATGAGCTTTTAGACGCTCTATTGAGAATAATAAATCACATGAACGTTAACAAATTGTGCTGCAATTTTTTTACACCGACTAGTGAAATGATAAAAAAATTCAATTCAAATAATATGTATAAAAGTCAAGACACAAGTAATGAAATCGATGAGGCTGAATTTTACTATCTTATTTACTTATATGTACTTAATTTTACTTTTTTTAACAGATCATATGATCTCCATTTTTATGTAATTTGAAAATGTATAACACTAACTGTCTTTTTACATAGTTTTAAAATTCTTTTAACAGTAAAAAAGACAAAATGTATATATATATATATGTAAATGCGTATATATTTTGCTAAATTAGAATAAGCATGCAAAGTTCCCAATATTTATTAATTAAATAAAAAAATTTAGAAAAACTAAACTAAATTTACTTTTGGCGATTTTTTAGTTTTTTTTTATCAGTTTTTGGCGATTTTTGACTAAAACTAGCTTAAACACTAGCTTTTTTTGTGTTGTAAACAAAATTTTTTTTTTTTAAATAAAAAAAATTATCAAAATCTGAACATATTTGACTTTTGGCGATTTTTGGCGACTTTTGGCGATTTTTGACATCCGGTTTGGCGATGGAGCTCAAAAAAATCTGACAACCCTGGTGTAGGGCGTTTAGTTCAGGGGTCGCCTTTTCATTGCACAATTATGCAAATTAAAATGTCTCTACCTCACACACATTCTTGTGCTCTTTCATTTAGTCGTCGATGAGATTGCGACAAGTGTACATGTTCAGCGGATGCCTTAACATGTTTTTCATGTTTACACTCAAAAAATATTGTATGATCAAAAATGCTTTTGGTAACATACAATCCCTTTTATGACATAAAACATTTAAGGAATTTACGGAATATGTTTTTAAAAGACATTGCGATTGTTTTCATACTAATATAAATAATTTAGTTAGTAGTTTAATAGTTAGTTATTTATTTATTTACTTATTTCTTTATTTATTTTTTTATTTAGTTGGTTAGTTATTTATTTATTTATTTACTTATTTATTTATACATTTATTTCTTTATTTTTTATTTATTTATTTACTTATATATTTATTTTTGTACATATGAAAAGAGTTTTTTTTTACTCAAAAGAAGTTTTTGAAAAGTCGCTTTAATTTTTTTAACCAATTTTCATAAAACAACAGATTTGTTATCTTCTTGTAAATACCTAATAATAACATGCTCTAAAGCAGAGATGCCCAGTAGTGGCTGATATCAGCAAATTAGACTCAAACGTATACTTACGCTCTTTTGTTTGATCGTCAATCAACCAATAGGAAATCAATATGTTGAGTGGGAGAGACAAACTACACTTGCAGAACTTCTGTGTCTTATAATAACTTTAATGACAGGTTTAAGGATTTTGAAAATATTTAGCATTTACTGGATATTTTTCAAAACCTTTTTAAATGCGATATATTAAAGTACGAATTTCCAATCCAAACAGAACTTATTATACTTCGAAGTGAAATAGATTTGCCGGATAATTTTAACAATATAGAATTCTGGAAAAATCTGGATGGTACAATATATCCTGAAATAAAGAAGATTTCATTGAAGTGTTTATCTTTATTTCCCTCAACGTATCTTTGCGAACAAATATTTTCAGATTTGAATTATATTTGCTCAAAAAAAAACGCAATAATCTGAATTCTTCTAGTTTGAGAAATATACTTTTATTGCGTAACTGCAATAAGAGTATCAACATAGAAGATTTCATTACTTTTTAATTGCAAATTGAACAATGATTAATTGAGGGAAAATTTATAAACACTTCGAAGAATCTTTTTATTTCGAAATATATCACACCCGCCACACATGTGCTTTCGTCGCAATCTCGTTGACGACTAAATAAAATGAATAGCAAATTGTTTTCTTCCAGTGTTATTTCGTCACTCTCACCAATACTACTACCTTGGGCATCTCTGCTCTAAAGCAGGGATCCCCACACACATACATTCACATTTATGTTTGTGTTGGTTGTTTGATTTTGAGCGTAATTTATTTTTCTCTCATTGCATTAGGGTTGCCAGGACATATTTGGTGCTGTCCCCGAACAAATTAAAAAAAAAATTAACACAAATCGCCACATGTGATATAAATATATTAAAAATACCATTTAATTTGTTATTTTATTTTGTACTCAAATAAAGACTTAATGTCAAATAAACTTTTAATGAAAGCTTGGAAGGTAAAAAAAAATTTTTATTTTTTTATTTTGAAAATAAACAATATAAAATTCATTTTAAATTACGTAATTATATTTTTAAATTGGATAATTATATGTTTTATAATTTTAGTAAAACTTTAATTCGAATTTTTGTAATTATCATTCAGGGCTAATTATGTAATTGGTACTCGTATTTATATTAAAGTGAATAGAAGAAACAAAATTAGTCGGTCCTGTTCTGTAAACCAAATCCGAGTAAATTTCATATTTTCAAAAAATTAATAATTGCACCATTGATGCGTTTTAAACCGTAAGTAATAAATTAATTTCAGATATATTTTAAGCTCTAAAAAATAGAAAATCACGAAATAAAAATAGATTTCAGAAGAATTCAAAGAAACGCTTTAAGTATATGAGTTTATTTAATTCATAATTATAAAAGAAGTAATAGTTTAAGAAAAAAAAAAAAAAATAATCCATTTTTTGCATGTTGATTATACGTTGAGAAACATTTCGAAATCCAGTAAGAAATGTTGGTTGCAGTGTAATAAATTAAGTATGCACTGATGATGGCAATGTGAGTTTCGCAAGATTTTTTTAATTGAATCCATATCAACAGACATTTTTCACAAAAAAAATTGCGTTATGAGATCACTATGAAAGTTGCCACAAAAATAATTAATCGAAATTTTAAAAATAATTCTGATGAAATACGGACGTCACTTTGAAAGGTTCATCGCTAAAATGTGATTTTATATATAGAGAAAAATCCTTTAAAAGATACAAACTAGATTCTTATAATTTTCAAGAAAGAAAAAAATTCTTAGATTTTACGTTCTTGGCTTATATAACAGAATTCAACCATCAGCTGCAA
This sequence comes from Delia radicum, assembly GCA_021234595.1. Lineage (NCBI taxonomy): Eukaryota > Metazoa > Arthropoda > Insecta > Diptera > Anthomyiidae > Delia > Delia radicum. The sequence continues at coordinate 183,401,279 of CM037853.1, forward strand.
GATAGGAAAAACAAATTTAACTATTTTTCACGTTTCATCAATACAAAATAAATATTGATGTGTTAATAACGTAACTAAGATTAGTAAGTTGACGAGATTAAAATGAACTTCAAAAACTTTCAATAACTTTCAATAACAAAATTATTGAATATATATTTTTGAAAGTTTACTAATACACCTCAGTTGCCGTTTTTAATATAATATAACTACATGATGTTAAAGAAGAAGTAACAAAAATACCGAATGATTTCGCTTTACCACTTGCGTTACGAGAAAAAATGAAGTTTATAAAATTTTTTTTTTTTTTTTCAATTCATTTTATTTGCAATCTATTTTATATATAAAAATAATAAGCAAATCTTATGATTATTTAAAACTAACTTAAGATATTGAGATCCAATGAGCTCAATATAAAAAAAGAATTACAAAGTAGTATTGCTGATATATACAGGTTTATACATATTTACATTTTTCTATTTTCTAAAGGACAGGTCAAGTACATGAAACCTTTTCAGTCTACGTATTTCATCGCTATCATCCAATAAATTTATAGCCAATATATTTGAATGATTGCTTAGCCTCTTGAGGTATCGTTCACTCTTCTTTGACTTTCGAAATTCTAAGATCGTTGTGAATGTTATCGTTTGTTACAAACCAAGGCGCATTTGTTATTATTCTTAATGTTTTTGATTGGTATCTTTGTAAGATTTCAATATTCGAGTTGCTGGTAGTGCCCCAAAGCTGAACACCATATGTCCAAACAGGTTTAAGAATAGTCTTATACAAGATAACCTTGTTTTCTAAGCTTAGTTCCGATTTTGATGTTTAAATGATTACGTTTTTTAAGTATGTGTTCCTTCCATGTTAGCCTTCTATCTAAATAGAGCCCTAAGTACTTAACACAGTTACTTTTTGGAATAGATGTGTCGTTCAAGTAAAGTTGCGGGCAATCATGCCTTCTTAACGAAAAAGTAACATGTACTGACTTCTCTGTATTTACCTTAATGTTCCATTTTTGTAACCAATTTTGAATTTGATGTAATTCATTTTGAACCAATTCAGAAGCTTTAATTCGTGACTCATGAGCAACAAGTAAAGCTGTGTCGTCTGCGTAAGTTGCAATAGTAAGACCATCCATAATAGGCATATCTGATGTGAAAATTGTGTATAGAACTGGACCCAGAACACTGCCTTGTGGGATGCCAGATTTTATTTCACCAAAATCAGAGTTTTCATCATTGATATTAACATAGAAGTATCTATCATTAAGATACGATTTTATTAATAAGAAAAATGGTGCAGGAATAAGCTTTTTCAGTTTATATAAAAGTCCGATGTGCCACACTCTGTCAAAGGCTTGTTGGACATCCAAAAATACTGCTGAACAATATAATTTTCTCTCTAGTGCGTTAGTTATAACGTCGACAATCCGATGACATTGTTCCGGGGTACCATGTTTGTGTCTGAACCCAAACTGATATTCTGGAATTATATTTTGTTTTTCCAAGATAGGAAGCAATCTTTTTAGAAATAGTCTCTCGAAGATTTTCGAAAAGGTGGATAACAGACTAATTGGTCTATAAGATGAAACTGAATTTTCCGGCTTATTAGGTTTTAATATCATAATAATTTCTGCATATTTCCACTGTGAGGGATAGTGATTTAATCTTAAAATGGAATTAAAAATTGTCGTAAGAAATATAATACCTTTCCTAGGCAAAGATTTAATAACTTTAGAGTCAATCCTGTCATAGCCCGGAGACTTTGTGTTGTTAAGTTTATTAACTGCACTCTGAACTTCGGAGGTAGTAATATGCTTGATAGGAAGATCCATTTGGCAAGGTATGTCAAGGAAATGCAATATCCCATCTCTATCAGATTGTGTGTTTAAAGTAAATGGGTTAAAAGTATCTTCCAAATATTCTTTAAATGCATTAGCTTTGCTTTGATCAGATTTACACCAATCTCCATTAACATCTTTTACTGGTATGTTTCTTTTAGGCGGACGTTTAAGATATATTGTTACCTTCCAAAGACTATGATCATCATTTCTTGTTACATCCAGTTGTCTTAAGAACTTTTTTTAAATACTGCGATGCTATATTGAAGTTGGTTTTATCAAATGGGCTTCTGGTACTTTGATATACTCTCCTTAATCTTCTCTTGTTCATAATGAGTTCTCTTATTTCAGCTGAGATTCTAACATGAACACCATTACTTTGACACTGTTGTGGCGTTGATAATAGCCCTGCTTCATGAATTAAATTGGTAAATGATTCTACAGCATCTTCTAATTCGTTTCCGGTTTTAATTGGAATATTTAAATTTAAGTTTTGTTCTATCCAATACTCAAAAGATTGCATATCTGTTTTAGCAGTTAAAATTTTAACTTTTTTTGCTATTGTATGGAGAACTGTGCTAAAGGTAGCAATTACTGGGCTATGGTCGGAGCTTAAATCGTCGCAACTTAAAATATCCAGAAAAGATCTTGGTATTCCATTGTAAACAATAAAATCCAACAGATCTGGTCTCTTTGCAGGATCACTTGGCCAATATGTAGGACTTCCTGTAGTTAGGGGAGAATAGTGGTTTTTAATAATGCATTCGTAAAGTGCTTTACATTTTGGATTTTGTAAACGGGATCCCCACCAGGGGTGTTTGGCATTAAAATCGCCTCCAACAATGAACTTTGGGCCAATATTTTTAAAAACGTTTTCGTAATCTTGGTGGAAAATAAATTGAAAATATGATAGTTTGTCTTCCGGCTATCTTCAGTCTGGCGTGGATCTTTTATCCAGAATCACAGACATACGCAATAATAGAAAAAGCATACATGCCTCAATTAATTATGCCAGTTATAGGGTGCAATGAATTTTTCAACAATGATTTTTTTATTTTTATAAGGAACGCAAGTTTAACAAAATTGGAGTCAGGTGTTTTTGACTCATGGAGCACAATTTTCCCACCCATAGAATATTTCTATACACCTATGGCAACTCTAATGCTCGTTGATCTAAATGAAGTGCCCCTAAACAGATTTTTAATTAATTTAACCACATGATTTTATATTCAACATTCCTCTATTTATTACAATTTAGCAATTCATAGTTTAATTATATATAATTTTAATAAAAAGTATAGTTTAGATTAATTTTTAATGTTAATATTTGTAACTTTAGCTTAAATATTATTTTAGAATTAATTTTAGCATTTATATTATTATTTTTAACAAATTCATTCGATAAATGAGGGTTAGGTGTAAATGGCAAAATTTGAAGTATATAAAAAGTTGAAAATATCTTTATATAGTCATTGAACTCAATGAATATGGAAAAAAAATCAAACAAATTGAAAAGAAAAAAAAAAATGGTGAGATGGTTTGTGTCTTGGCTGAATTCGCCGCGCTCACAAAGAATTTTAATAGAAAGAAAGGCTAACAAATTGTTTTAGTAAAAACACAATAAAATACCGCAATAACACAAAAATATTTATTTTTATTTTATTTATTAATTAATAATCATATAATTACAAATTATATACTATTACCCTAAGCGAGCACTAGCTACTATGGCCTTCGGCGCGTTGTAGCGAAAACAAACCAGTGCCTCTGGTGGGAATCAAACCCACGACCCCCGCACAGATAAGCCAGCACGCTACCAACTAGCCTACCGGGGCGCACCACAAAAATATTTTAATATTTAATTATTTTGTTAAAAACTTACAATTTTTTTTTTGTTCCATCGATGTTGACATGAAAGGCCTTTAATGCAACCGACGATTTTATATGCTGTTGGGAGTTTAATATGTTATTATTGTTTTTGTTGTTTAAGGTTTTTTTTTTTCTATATTAGATGTCTTTTAGATCATCTTTTACCAGCTACAAAAACAATTATTAATTAATATTTTCACTATTGATTAGTATAAAAAAAAATATTGTAAATTAATTAGAAATAAATTATTAAATTATTTGTTAATTATTATCACCATTTACACTTTAATTTTCACTATTTATAATATTTTATTTAGGATCGATAAATACGGACAGGCGAATTAAAATACAGACCGACGAAGACTGATTGCTTATTCCAAAAACTAGTAATTGCAATTCTTTTTAATTGAGCAATAAGGAATCAATACGATAGAAAGGGATAAATGGTTAGACAGAAGTTAGGCTTAGGAATAAAAGAAAAACTTAATGAGAAATAAAGAAAATAAAAGTAAATAGAAAATATGATAATAATTTGTATAAGGTAAAATCAAAGAAATTTTTGACATATGAATGAAATTGTTTTTTTTTTTTGATTTTATGAATGAAAATAAGTAAATAAAAGAAAAAAAAAAATTAGTAGTAATAGTATCTTTTAGAAAATTAGAATTAGTGATATTAATACGTTAAATATAATCGAATAGTTTTTTTTATAGGTATATTAGATACGAAAAATTATTTTATAAAAAGAAATATAAGTAATTTAATTTTTGTGATATTAGATAATAAAAAAAAAATAGAACATTTAGAATAATATGAATAATTAGAATTATGTGTTTTTAGTATAATAAGTTTAGGGTTAGCGTATTAAATGAATAATCTTGGTGTTAAATGAATAATCTGGGAATTTTGAATAATGTAAGTATTTTTTTTGTAAATGCAATGATTAGAAATTATTTTTTTTTTTTTAATTCCTGAACAAATGTGGTAATCTGAGTGTTATAAGTAGCAACAAATTTTCGAAAGTGTGTAGCCAGAATCAAATCCAGACCCACACCCAATCGGGATATATTTTCCAAAATTAACTCCTCCAATTGCATGTGGATAATATATAAAATCGATAAAAACTGCAAGAATGATCTGCATTAAAATCGATTTTCATTTTTCTAATAAAAAAATTAAGTAGGTACTCACTCTAACTATGTAGTTTAAATTCTCCAAATAAATTCGTATGAAAACTTCGTTTAATGTGGTGGTAGAGCCTGAAAACCTCAGCCGGCAATATATGGAAAAGAAACCGGGAGTCTCACGAGGTTTTGCCAAGTCTTCAAAATCTTTCTATTAATTCTGATAATTTAGTTGATATTTGAGAAGGAATATTGTGTTTAAATGACGTTGATTGTTATTTCAATCACTTTTGAGGTTAACTATGCAATTGAATAATTAATTTTTTTTTATATTTCTTTACATTTTGGCATATAAATTAGCAAATCTTACCTCAAAATACGAAAAAAATAGAAGAAACTAGCAATTGATTTAATGATCCATGCGCCAATATTTAACAAATTTATGTAATACGATGGATCAAATTTTTTAAGATTTTATTTTATGATTTCACTTGATGAAACTTTGAATTAAACTTTGTCTGAACACGTTGATGGCTTAATGAAAAAGGAAGTGAAGTATAATGAATGAAAAAGGTCTCTCTATAGTTACATATTTTAAGATAGAAAACTGAGTAGTGAATACTAAATAACCGAATAAGTATTCGAACAAGTAGTCAATACGTAATAATACCATCAATGTTGGGAAAAAGGACAAATAATTTCATGCAATCATTATCCTATTCACACTTAAATTTTCAATTTGATAGAATAAAAACAAATCGTTACATATTAATAGTGCTATTGTCACATGTAACTTTAACACCTGCAGCTTGTAGATATGGTTCTGTAATTGGATCTAAAATTGTATATTTAATATTTGATTTTATTAAAACAGCAGCTCCTGCATGTGCATTTCCACTGGGATGATTGGCAGTAACTAAATCATAATCTTTAATTCTGAAAAATGTTCTACTTGTAAGTGTGTTTCGGATATTAAAAATATGTCAATATAATTGATTTTAAGAAATATTTCAACTTCGTTTCGGTGATTAGAAAGGCCATTGGCATTCCATATTGCAAGTCTTAAGTTTAATTGCATAATTTAGTCATTATCATTGACATCATATTCATTAGATTCTCCATCATCCTTTCAAGTCTATCTAAACGAGAGTCTTCGTGTCATAATGTCTCCGGTCATTCCCTTGGCACGAGCCGACATTATTTAAATTCCTGATAAATTTGAATATTTAAAATTGTCTTTTGCATTTCCGTTCTTGAAACGAAAATGCAATCAAGCAAAAATAACTAGTAAACAATTCCTATTAATTGTTTACAATGTCTCCGGTCATTCACTTGGCACGAGCCGACATTATTTAAATTCCTGATAAATTTGAATATTTAAAATTGTCTTTTGCATTTCCGTTCTTGAAACGAAAATGCAATCAAACAAAAATACCTGGTAAACAATTCCCATGAATTGTTTACAACCAGAAATGAAACCAGACAAAATTCCTAATAAATTTGGATATTTAAAATTGTCTTTTTAAATTGCATTTCCGGTCTTAAAACGAAAATACAATTGAACGGAAAAAACTAGTAAACAATTCTTATGAATTGTTTACAACCAAAAATAAATTAATTAATAAAAACAATTTATTATAAGTCAGCAAATTAGTTTTAAATCCAATACCAAACTTTGTATAAATATCGAGAAAATAAAAAGAAAAGATCAGTTAAAAACTCACACCCAAAAAAAGAACAAGTCTTTTTATTTCCTATTAAATAACCTTGGAAAATTAAAGTTATTATTATTTAATAACAAAACTGGCGCAGTCGGTAGGATAGCCCGAATATCCTCCAAAAATTAAAAACTCCGAAGAAGGGAGTTAAATAAAAAAAAATTTTTAAACTCCGAAGAAGGGAGTTAAATAAAAAAAAAAAAATTTAAAAAACTCCGAAGAAGGGAGTTAAATAAATAAAAAAAAAAAAGGATATTAGACATTTTAATGTCCTAACGGGCTATTCCCTCTAACCATAGAAAAAAGATTTTCTATAAAGCCCTACTAAATAAGAAAAAAAAAAAAGGAAAAGAAAACCAATTAAAAAAAAAAAAATCGAGTTTACAAAAACAACCTATCTACAACTTTAAAAACACCGAGCAACAAGTAAAACCATCTAACAGCAACTTTAAAAACACCGAGCAACAAGTAAAACCATCTAACAGCAACTTTAACAACACCGAGTAACAAGTAAAACAACCTATCTACAACTTTAACAACACCGAGTAACAAGTAAAACAACCTATCTACAACTTTAACAACACCGAGTGACAAGTAAAAACAACCTATCTACAATAAGGCACCAAAACTACAACTATCACCAGCCAAATTTCAACGAAACGACCACCACGAAAGGTATACAACGGCCAACTTCAAGGAAAATACAACAATATTTGGCACCTAAGTTCCAACCAAAGTACAACACGAGGTACCAGAAAATTTCAGCAGACGTCTTTACTTCGGAAAGTGAAAATTTAAATCATCCATTGGATCGTCAAGACACCACAAACGCATGAGAAATAAAGTAAGAAACACATATATTTTTATTTTTATTTATTGTAAGAAAATTCTTTTCCGCTTTCGAGTTTTTTTTTGTAATTACTAAGACCTCGATTTATCTATTTCTTTCGTATGACCATCCCTGATTCTTCATCAGAATATTCTTCAGATTCCGAGGAAGAATTAGAGATAGTAGAATACCCAATTGACAGTGACTACTCTGACTCCGATTTTGAGGCCTCAGAGGATAGTTGCTCTTCGTTTGACGAAGACGACCATTTATTTTGGTCCAACCTACTTGGGAGTTTGGAATAAGTTCTTATCCCTCCCACATGAGCGATATCGAGTTTTCTGATTCAGAATCGGAGGAAGAATTTTTCAGAATTCTAGACGATATCGAGTTTGATTCCGAAGACGAAGAAGATTTTTACGATATTTATTACGATTCGGGTTTCGATTCGAACGACGGTTATTCAACCGATATCAACGAAGACATTCAAAGACACTTTAATCCCCCGGAATAATCAACTTAATAGTATAATTTTTTTTTTCATAATGGCAAACCCCCCACAAATTCACTTAGACCCAATTAAGTATTTAAATAGCCTTCCTCAGTTTGGTGGAAACATTAACGACCTTCCAACATTTACAAAATTAGTGGATAGGATATATCCTATCCTGGCCGCTTATGATGAATTATCACAATTACTATTTTCCGATATAATTAAAAGCAGAATAATTGGCAAAGCGAAAGAAATATTAGAAATAAACACACAGGTACAATCATGGGAGGACATAAAACGTACCTTGAATAATAACTTTGGCGAAAGAAAGAGCTGCGATCAACTCTATGATGAAATGAGATCTGTAACGTTCCAAACAAACACCATCGATTTCTATAATGATCTCAAATATAAATTGAGACGTTTAAATAATAAATCAGTTATAATGACAGGAGAAGGCGAAGCTGCCAACCAAGTTGCCATTAATAACCAGAGATCAGCACTTCATATTTTTAAAAACAAAATGCCAGAACCTATGAAAACAATTTTGGCATGTAGAAACCCAACATCGTTGGAAAGTGCCATGGATATTCTGTACGAAAACGGTTACGACAAAATGGGCAAAGATGGTCGAATACACCCAGGACGTGCCAAAGATAACCAGAAGTACGAAACCAATCCACAACCAAGTACATCAAAGAATAAGGAACAAAATCACAGACAACCCCAACACAATTTTTACAAAAATAATACCCCAGAACAAAATTGGCGAAATAAACCAAACTGGATGCAACATGGTGCAAATAACCAACATAACAATTCCCATAATTATCAACGTCGTAGTCAACAACCGAACCAATATCAACATAATAATTCCCAAAATTATCAACGTCGTAGTCAACAACCGAACCAATATCAACATAATAATTCCCAAAATTATCAACATCATGGTCAACAACCGAACCGATACCAACAACCTGAACCCATGGACATCAATAATATCGAATCATCAACAAACCAAAAGGTAACCAAGGACGAAAATTTTCAATCTTCGGCCTCAGAGAACTACCATATATAAAAGTGACAACTAAATTGGGACACCTGAAATTGATAATAGACACAGGTGCAACAAATTCCATTTTGAATCCGAACATATGTCACCCAAAATGGATACAGAAAATCGAACCAATCCCTATAAAAACATTACAACACGGAATAAACTTAAAGGAAAAAGTCAGGATCCCCACTTTCAAGGAACTTGGTACGGGACTTGATATCATAGAGTTTTATATAGCGAAATTCCATGAATTTTACGACGGACTAATAGGTAACGATATACTCAGACCATTGGGTGCTCGAATTTGCTACCAGAACAATACAATAAAGATTGGAGGAAATACAATCACGAAGAACAATTCAACGAAAACAACGAAATTAACTACATTAAGGAACTACATACAAATGGAATGATGAATGATGAAACCTTGAATACTGGCTTTATAAGTACCGCGAATACTAAACATCTGAATGATCATATCCGAACAAAACACCTCAATTCCGAGGAAAAATCACTACTGTTATCAACAATAAAGAAATACTCTGATATTTTCTACCAGGAAAACGACAAACTTTCATTCACTTCTGCCATAAAACATAGGATAAGAACAATTGATAATTTTCCCATATACACCAAATCATACAGATACCCTTACATTCATAAAAATGAAGTGGAAAAACAAATTCAGGAAATGCTAGATGACAATATTATCCGACATAGCAATTCCCCATACTCTGCACCCATCTGGATCGTACCCAAGAAAACGGACGCCAGTGGAAAAACCAAATGGAGACTTGTAGTTGATTACCGCAAACTCAATGAGGTAACCATCGACGACAAGTACCCAATCCCCAATATCGATGAAATCCTAGATAAACTGGGAAGATGCCAGTATTTCACCACACTTGACCTAGCAAAAGGATTTCACCAGATAGAAATCGAAAAGGAAGATATTCATAAGACAGCCTTCAGCGTGGAAGGAGGCCATTACGAATTTCTGAGAATGCCGTTTGGACTGAAGACGGCCCCAGCGACATTTCAGAGATTGATGAATAATATCCTCAGGGATTATATCAATAAAATATGTCTAGTTTACTTAGACGACGTAATAATCTTTTCTACATCATTGCAAGAGCACATGAACTCAATAAGACTCATTTTTAACCGTCTGAAGGAAGCAAACCTTAAGGTTCAATTAGACAAATCTGAGTTTCTAAAGAAGGAAACCGAATTCCTTGGTCACATAATAACACCAAACGGAATAAAAACGAATCCGAAGAAGATAGAATGTGTTAAAAAGTTTCCAATCCCTAAAAATACGAAACAAATTAAGCAATTCCTAGGCCTCACTGGCTATTATAGGAAATTTATTAAAGATTATTCCTTGATCGCAAAACCTATGACCAGATACTTGAAAAAGGACACAAAGATGAACGTATCCGACCCAGAATACGAGAAAAGCTTCAACACCCTTAAAACTTTACTAATACATGATCCGATTTTGGCATACCCAGATTTCACAAAGAAGTTCACCCTTACTACGGACGCTAGTAACTTTGCCTTAGGAGCGATACTTTCGCAGGACAACCATCCAATATGTTACGCTAGCCGTACCCTCAATACACATGAAATAAACTATAGTACCATCGAAAAGGAACTTTTGGCCATTATATGGGCCACAAAATATTTTAGGCCCTACCTTTTCGGACGCAAATTTATAATTGAAACAGACCACAAACCCCTAACATGGCTCTTCGCAATAAAAGAACCTAACTCCAAACTAGTAAGATGGAGACTAAAACTATCAGAATTTGACTATGAGATAAATATAAAAGGGGAATTAAAAATGGTAACGCCGACGCCTTATCCAGAATCGAACACGAACCAATAGATATAAATACACTGGAATCCAAAAACATGGGCATAAGAGAAACTTCATCCCCGATCAATCTTTTCAAAAATCAAGTTGTCATAACAAAATCCTCATCAGGGTCACTGAAAATAAAGAGCAAGTCAATTTTCGGAAATAGGAGGAAGATTATTTATATGAAGAAACTGGACAGAGACACAGCCATTACTTTACTTAAAAATCACTTTTACCCTACTCAATTGAACGCTATACTAATAGACGAAGATTTTTACACGATCTTTGTGAAAGCTTTTGAAGAACTATTTTCAAATAACGGAAGTTTAAGGATCACAAGATGTTTTCACTCATTGGAAGATATAGGAAGACGAAGAACTCCTAACCGAAACTATAAAAAAGGAACACCTTGACAAAAACCACCGAGGTATCCAAGCAGTCTACAAGGAACTAATAACGCGTATCTACAATCCCCAATTGAAATTAAGAATAACACAGTTCATAAATAACTGTGAAGTATGCAATCTGGAAAAGTACGAAAGAAAACCACCAAAGATACCCTATAAAATCACAGAAACTCCGTCTAAGCCTCGTGAAATTATACACTTAGATGTATTCTACACCTTGGAGAAGAAACTATTCCTGACGGCAATAGACAAATTTTCAAAATTCGCATTAGCATTCCAAATCAATGGAAGAAGTTGGGTAGAGTTCAAGACCAAGCTGCTACAAATTATTAGTACATACGGGAAAATGGAAAAAATCATAGTCGATAATGAACTCGGATTTAAAGCCATACCAATGCAACAATTTCTCAGGGATGAGAATATCGAAATTCACTTCACGTCTAACAGTAACCATACATCCAACGCAGACATTGAAAGATTGCATAACACCATCAATGAACACATTCGATTATTGAGACATGATGAAAGAAACAAAAACGAAACTATGGAAGAAAAAATGATACGAATCATAGGCTTCTATAATAACACAATTCACAACACCACCGGGTTCAAACCCATGGATTTTATAAACGGGAAAATCTCCGAGGAAAAGTACAAGGAAATACACGATTCTATGGTTTCCAAAAAGGAAAAATATATTGAAAAAATGAACAAGGATAGAAAGGATATTGAATTGGACGAAGGTAAAAACTATATAAAGGAAATAAGAGGTGGAAAAAACCATAGAAAATATAGGAAAATTGATGCCCGAAAAATTGATAATGAACACATAGAAAGTAAAACAGGGCATAAGTACTACAAATCGCATGTAAAGATGAAGAAGAAATACGAGGATAGGGATAATCCTACTATTAAAGCTAGTAAATGATACCAATCATTTTCTTTTTCTCCAGATGGCAATTCTGATACTGGTACTAACAATATTGGAAACTATTAAGGCTGAGACAATAGATATACAAGACTTAACGAACAACAATGGCTATATACCAATTAAAATCGGAGAATTTAGACCAATCGAACATTACAACAACTTACATCCTCATTTCAAATCAAAACGTGAACTTGTGAACATAATGGGGAAAGGACTGAAGATAATAGCGGGCACAATGGACAACGACGACGAAATCCGCATAAAGGAGAAACTTCAATCTCTTTTCGACAAGAATGTAAATTTGACGAACGATATGGATAGATTAACATATGTAAGTGACTCTATTTCACGGCAAATTCGAAATATTACGGACCATATAAATTTCCAACAATCTAGCATTAGTAAATACTTGGACAAATTCAAGGACATTATTCAGAACAAGATAGCAACACTAGAGGACGAAGTGACATTCATGTCTCAAGTTTATCAAGTGAACAATGACATAACACTATTTCGGGACCATGTAGACAACATTGGACAGATAATATTCTCTAGTAAATTGGGAATAATTCCCACTGACATCCTTACGGAAACCGAACTCAATCTCATCACGGACTTTGAAAGCTATGTGAAAATAAAGGTAGCCGTGGCATTCCACGATGGGAACTTGGTGATAATACTTCAAATCCCAAAATATTCAGACTTAACACTTGATAGAATTAAATTCGAACCAATTCCTGATCCTTTTAACAGATCCATCTTGTTGAATACGGACGAAATATTCGTTGACACGGACAATAGAATATACGAAACAGACGTTAAAGACAACCTATTGCAAAATTTGAGAGAAATAGATAATGAGTGTCTATCAAACATTGTTAAATTTAAAGAGGCAAATTGCCCCATGAAAATTTTGAAAGAACAGGAAGTAATCCAAATACTCTCCGGTGTCCTAATATTTAAAAATTTTTTTTCTAACATATCCCATAATTGCAATAAATTTAAAATAAAACAGAAGGGAAATTTCATTATTAAATTTGAAAATTGTCAAATTGAAACTTTAAATAAAACCTACACGAATATTAACATAAGAATATACGATAAAATTATATTACCAAATATAATAACGAAAATTAAGGAAAACAATACCATAGCTTTAAGTGACATAAAACTTGAAACACTATTCCTTAAGCAAATTAAATATGAAAATAATTTAGACCAATACTACACCATAGTAGAAAAACAAAACAATTAGTTTTAGTATTGATATTATTATTATCTTTATTATCATTATTTTAAGCATAACGTATATGTGCAGATCTAAACAAAAATTTATAATTTCGTCGGAGCCTCACACTAACGGTGGGGGTGTCATAATGTCTCCGGTCATTCCCTTGGCACGAGCCGACATTATTTAAATTCCTGATAAATTTGAATATTTAAAATTGTCTTTTGCATTTCCGTTCTTGAAACGAAAATGCAATCAAGCAAAAATAACTAGTAAACAATTCCTATTAATTGTTTACAATGTCTCCGGTCATTCACTTGGCACGAGCCGACATTATTTAAATTCCTGATAAATTTGAATATTTAAAATTGTCTTTTGCATTTCCGTTCTTGAAACGAAAATGCAATCAAACAAAAATACCTGGTAAACAATTCCCATGAATTGTTTACAACCAGAAATGAAACCAGACAAAATTCCTAATAAATTTGGATATTTAAAATTGTCTTTTAAATTGCATTTCCGGTCTTAAAACGAAAATACAATTGAACGGAAAAAACTAGTAAACAATTCTTATGAATTGTTTACAACCAAAAATAAATTAATTAATAAAAACAATTTATTATAAGTCAGCAAATTAGTTTTAAATCCAATACCAAACTTTGTATAAATATCGAGAAAATAAAAAGAAAAGATCAGTTAAAAAACTCACACCCAAAAAAAGAACAAGTCTTTTTATTTCCTATTAAATAACCTTGGAAAATTAAAGTTATTATTATTTAATAACAAAACTTCTTCGCTAGAATCTGAACGCTTTACAGTTTCTGAAAATGATACCTTATACCTGCTTTGATTGGATTGGCTATTTGCAGTACCGTTTAAATGAGGATATTCCGAAGAATTAATATTAAAATTGAATTTTCTCTGACCGTTATTATTATTAAAACTTTGCCTATTGACTCTCTGAGAAACAAGTTCTTTGTAAATTTTGCAACCCTTGTAATTGGCAGTATGATTTTCTAAACAATGTACACAACGTGGAGGTACATCCTTTGTTTTCGTGCACTGGGCGGTGGCGTGATCCATACCGCACTTAACACATCTAAATGGTTTTTTACAATATGATTTTGTATGACCAAATTGTTGACAGCGGTGACATTGTACTAAATCGTTTGTTCTAATAGGTGGTTCAATTTTAACTACAGCATGGTTCATGTATTCAATTTCGTTATACAGTTTTGTTATTTGGCTTGGATCTAAGTCGACGAAAAACATAGATAAAGGCTCTTTTGTAACACGGCTTACTGAGTTTCTAACTGATCTAACATCGTGACCTAATAATATTAGTTCAGCTTTGATATCCTCAACAGGTGTTGTGTGTTCCTACCTAATTCCGTCATATCAGACAAAAAACTCCATCAACGACATCGAAAATAGTGCTACCCTTAACATTTCCATGCAAAGCAACCATTGTCAACATTTCTTCATGGATTTCGAAATTATGCCAATAGATTCTTACGCATATGATCAACTGGCATATGTCATTAATGTCAGTGCACTCATCTAAACAAATAGAAAAATATTTGCAGTTAATTATTCTCTCTTTAATATTTGAATAAATGAATGCACTAATATTTTCCGTTCGACGGTTAATTGTATTAGAGGACATTGGGACATCATTAATAATTTTTCGCATTTCTGCTTCTGTTTCACCAAAGACTTCTAAAACACAATTGCTCAGCTCCTTGAAAAACATACCATCTTCAAATGGACGGCAACGTTTAGCAAGTGCAGTGGCAATAACAAATGATGCCTTTCTTTTTAGGAAACGATCAGGTAATTTATCAACCTGATATTCTTGGCAATCATTTATTATTTTTTCATAAAAAGGTTTTTTAAGACTTAAAACTAGTTCCTCCCTATCATTATTTAATATTTTTTCATACTCGCCATGACTTAAGCGATAATGCCTTTCTATGAAAAATTTATAATCACGCACCACAGTGCGTTGGCACACTAAGTACTCAGCTTTACCGAAATAATTTTCGGCAAATAAAAAAGCATTCTCCATTCTATATTAAACATTTTATTCAGTGTTGTCTAGTAACAAGCTACTACACAACCTGCTCATAGGAATTATATAAAATCTAAATGGCAACCCTGGAAAAAGAAACAAGCGACTACACAACTTGCTCGCATGAATGATCCAACAAGACTAAATGATTTTATTAAATAAAAATACAAATTATCTTCTCATGCTCTCTTCATTAGTAAGAGAGCATTCGCACATGTGCGGTGTTTTGCAGATCTCTGCTCTAAAGTTATAAAGTCTAACAAGGGAAGTATCTTTGCGCGGACCCTCAGATCGTAATATAAATTGGATATGTAATAAAGGGGATAAAACTAAAAAACTTTTGTTAAGAATTATAGTTGCGCAATCTAATTTTTAAGCAGGCTTGATGGATTGAATTACATTTTGTAATTAATTACGTCCTCAATTACCCATTACATGTAATTGTAATTGAGAATTTTTAATTACAATTACATGTAATGTGTAATTCAATATTTTTGAAAAAAGTTGTCTGGCAACTCCGGTGTGATAAAACGTCAATTTTTTACTTCAGTGCTAAAGCTAATAAACAATTTGTATTATTTCATAGCAAAAATAACTTTATAAACAAAGAAAAACTCTTTTTATGTGTTAAAAAAACAACACTCTTTTACTAAATAATAAAGAATGGCTGGTAAAACACGTAAAAGCATAAATAAAAACAAAATAATTTGTGTTCAATGCAAAACCCAGGTACTGGAAAGTGAAGATGCTTTGCAATGTGATGTTTGTCAAAAAACTCTACACTCTCTATGCAGTAAACTGGATAAAAAGCAATATGAAAAATTAATAAACAACTCCTCTCTTGAGTTACAAGTGTCATTTTTGTGCTCCAATTGATGTGTCTGTCTGTGCAAATGATCTGACAGAAATAAAAATAAATTAAATCAGCTGGATGATATAAGAGAGACGATGCACTTTATGTCATCGCAGTATGATGCCATACTAAAAGGAGTAGCCAAAAATAATAACAAATAAAAATTTAAAGAAGGAGAATACTACCTTACGAAAAGAGGTGAATAATCTGAAGTCAACTGTTAAATTTTTAAATGATTCTAGAGTTCAAAAAGATTGCATAATTAGTGGAATTAAGGCGGATGAAAAAGCTGATGCAGTAGGTGTTGTGCTTGATGTAGCTAAGAAGACAGGTGCTGATATTTGTGAGGATGACCTTGAAGAAGCCTACTTTTTAAATGGAAGAAAACAAAATAAAAAGAATGATAACAAATCTATAGTTGTGAAATTTACTAACAAGAAAAATAAGATGGTTTTTATGCATGAAAAGCCGAAACTAAAGAAATTGAGGAATTTAAAAACGTTTTTATAAATGATTTTCTCTCTAGAGAAATTATGGAGGTTTTGAATTATGCTAAATCATTGAAAGAAGTTGGATTTAGCTTTGTGTATGCTAGAGGTGGTAATGTTTTTGCCAAAAAAGATGTAAATTCAAAGCAAATTTGTTTTAAAATCTATGGATGATGTGGATAAGTTGTTAAGCAAATCAGCTGGGCTTAGACCAAAACGAAATATTGTGGATACTGCAGAGATTTCTAGTGATGATGAAGATGATGATGCCAATGAAGATGAAGAAGATGATGCTCAATTTGAGTCTTCCGACTAAATTGTATTTAGGTATTATACCAGTAGTTTGAAATCTTTATATATTTTTTCTTTATGAATTCTAAATATTTTCCAAATTTAAAATCTTTCAATACTTATATAACAAAACTAACTCAAATTGTCTTAAAATTTTATCTGTAAATGTAAGAAGTATTTCCTCAATTAGCAAATTTAATAAATTTAAAGCAGAAATATGTCAAATGTCTTTATTGCCGGATATTATTGCTGTACAAGAAACTTGGTTCGACAAAAAATATATCAATTTATACTCAATTAAAGGATTTGATGTCATTCATTGCTGCAGAAGTGACGGTTATGGAGGAACATCGATTTATATTAATCAGCATATAAAACACCGTGTAATAACTAATCGAAGTGAATGTTATTTGGATTTAATTTCTATTTCGTTGCCGGATGTTAAAGTTGATAATGTACCACTCATTATAACATCACTTTATAGATCTCAAAAATGTAGTTTGCAAACTTTTTCAACAAAACTAGAAACTTTGCTATTAGATTGTAAAAACTCTCCATGTTTTTTCATTGGTGATTTCAACGTAGATGTGCTATGTTTTAATAATGAAAGAAGGGATTTTATTGATTTATTTGCTGAGTTTGATTTCACGTCATGCCATAATTTGGTAACCAGGCCAGAAAGTAATTCGTGTATAGATTGTGCTTTCAGTAACAGATCAAATATTATTGCAGTGAACTCTATTCAAAATAAGCTTTCAGATCACAACTTAATATTTTATAAACTTGAAAATAAAGTTAATTCCCGTTTAACGTTTGTTAAAAAGCAATATCGTATAGATTATAGAAAATTCGGCTCCTATCTAGATGACAATCTATGCAATTCAAATTCGGACAATTCTTCAGATCAATGTAAAAATCTTATTAATCTTTTTAACATATAGCTGTCCACTTGAATTTTCTATTTTTCGCTAAGATTTGACGTAGTGGAAAAGTAAGTGTTGATACATCAGGTAAAATTTTTGAATAGTAGGTTATCATCCCTAGAAATCTTCTTGTATCTTCTATATTTTGTGGTCGTGGCAGATCCACTGTCGCTCGTACTTTTTCGGGACATTTCGAAATTTTGTTGTTGCTTACGACATAGCCAAGCCATTTAATTTGCTCCTTGAAATACTCACACTTGTTCTTGTTGATATGTAAATTGTATCTGTTTACATCATAACAAATATTATTAATCAATAAACATAACAAATCTATCGTTTGTGTAAAAGTATTAAAAATAGTCATTTGACTGACGAAATTTTGTGAAAGTCGTATATTTTATATTTTTATTCCTTACTTATCTATAGTTTAAAATCTGATTTGTACAGGTATTGCGAAATTGAAATAAAGAATAATATAATACAAATACAATACTCCTCGATAAATGCATTTTTTTAATTGTAACTTTTAACATAAACAATATCTTGAAATATTAAAATTAGAATTTTTTGAACCTCCTTATTAAAACTTCAAATATATTTTTTATGGGAAGTTTTTCATATTCTGTATAACTTCGGTGGGGTTAAGAGCATTCCATTTTTCTGCGTGTAGATCTCCATGCATCTATAACTGCTTCTTTAAAATGAAAAACGCTTTTGTATTAACGGCTTTCTGCGTAAACTGGACGGGTTAATACTCCCTAAATATTCTCAATGGGCTTTTGATCAGGGGAACATGCGGGCCATTCCAATACTCGTATATTTTTTTATGATAGTCATTCCATTGTCTGACGACTTATATGTACTGAGGCATTGTCTTCTTGGAAAATGAATTCTCCTTCGATGCTTTTTTCAGTAAATGGCACCAATTTCTTTTCTAATACTGTAATGAACACAGAAGAATTAATTATGGTGCTTGAAAATGCCAAAAAAAACCATACCGTAGAAGCAAAAAGCGCCCCAAACCATTAAGAATCCGCCTCCGAAATTTCTTTTTGGGAAATATCGTGGTTCCTTACTTAGGTCTCTAGAATAGCTCTCATACCAACGGATGTTGACATATCTTTCTCCAGTTGGTTAGTAAATTCCTTTTAGCGAATTCAAGTCGAGTAGTTTTGTGGCGGAGTAGTAATAACCTTGGCACAGACATCAGCTTTTGGTGAGTAATTCTCTCGAAATCCTTTAATAGACCACTTATGTTTGATTTGGACACATTTACCTTACATTCATCGATTGTCTGATTGAGACTCTTTATTTTGTTGCTGGCACAGTTAATTATTTTACGAGGGTCCCTATCAGAAAGCTATTTTCACCATAAGCACTCGGCTTATTTGAAAAATTTGTGACAAAACACATGTGAACGGTTTATTTTGTCTAGCAATTTTTCGAAAACTTAAACCACTTTTCAAATATGCTGAAATTTGGACTTTTTCGAAATCACTTAGATATGAACCACGCGGCATTTTATTGCAAATTGATTAAAATTGCATAGTAAACCAAAAATAAATTCTTTCACTTTTCTTTATTTTCTATTCTTCTTTGTTTACAGTATGTAATTATAGTTATGAAACACTAACAAAATATTATTACATAATTTTTCTCGCAATTTAAGAGATTACTTAATTGATCGTAATCTCTTAAATTTTACACAATAAGATATTAGTTATCACACTCTTAAAACCAGTTAAAAGTTTTAATTTTTTTTTTTGTAATATTAGAAAAAAATAGCAAAAATCATTTGTAAATATAATTTTTGCTATTTTTAGAAAATTTTGTCGCAAATGTTTGCTTTGTGCTGCTGAGTAGGATGCGACGTGTTTCAAAGTAGGACACCTTTTCCACCAAAAATTTTTGAGTGCTCACCGTTTTGTGCTTCCTATCCGATGTTCATAAAATTAACAAAATGTATAATCTGCTAGTGTTTACGTGAGTTTTGGCTACTTTAGCGAGGATCCACTGTTGTAATGGGACACCAGCCTTACGTAAATTATCACATATAGATCGCGCTGATTTTGTCAAAAAATTATCTTTGTTTTGACATTTACATTGTTTTTTTGGCTAATGTAATATTAAGCGTCTATTCCTAATCATTGTTTGTTTTGCTTTCAACGAAGGCAGTCTCATTTTTTTGGTATGAAAATTAAATAACTGTATTATAATTAAATTAATCGAATTACTGTATATTTGCTTTTAGCTAAAATAAAGGAAAGTATTTTTTGAACACTTTTCTTATTGAGAAAACCAACATCTCATTGTGTTTTCGTTTTTTCCCCCGGACAAACATTGGGTTTGTCCTTCTCTCCTTCCATTTTTTATACAGTCCATTTTGATTGTTCCAGTTGCCCGCCGGTAATTATCTAAGGAAAATCCATCGAATTTTTATAGCTAGTAAACCCCTACAAAATTTTCTAACTACAATTCGGATACATATAACTAATTATATGTATCCGGAAGAAGGGCTGTTTGATTCAACTCGGAAAGTCCTTGACCGCTCCCGCTGAAATTTAGTGTCATTGCTACTACCCAAGAGGACTCAACTTCATCCCGATCGCTAGACATCGTGTTGTATATTCATGTACCAATAAAACACGCGTATATTTAATATTTCAATATATACAAATTATTTACTATATATTTCAAAATTCAAAGTTAATGTATGTTCAACAAGTAAAACGTTAAAGAGGAATGACTCAGTATATTCTATGTGTGTTAAACAAAAAGGTACATAAAATATAACTGTTATTAAGAATTGGATGAGTACTAAAAATATGCAAACTTAAAAGGATTGCCATCTTGTAATAAATACATTACAATCTCCCACGCTTAATAGCATACGTGGTCAGAGGACCATCAAAGTATGTCGTGTTAGAAGACCTCCAACCCACTTAGAGAAGTGGGTTGGAGGTCTTCTAACACGACTTGATCTTCTTAAGCTTCCCTCGGGCGTTGCTATCAGTTGAGATTCTTCAGGTGTTATTGGTTGAATCACGGGGTTATTAACTATATGTTCAATGTGAATTTCATCTAACTTTGGTTTTGTTGAGCGGGTGTAACGGGTTGTAACGGTAATATTACGTACTCCTGTGGTTCGTAATATTACGCTAATATTACGAACCACAGGAGTACGCAAAGTTGATTTGATTTCCTTAACAGGGCGAATGGCATCCAATTTGATTCTTAAATCTCTACCAATATATAATTGTGATGGAGTTTGGCCATTTGAGAGCGGAGTAGCGAAAAAGAATTTCTTGTATTTTGATATTTAACGGTAAAATATCATCTTCCATAGCTTTCCATTTAGTTTTTAAAATCTGCACGTATCTTTCAGCTAGTCCATTTGTAGCTGGATGACCAGGAGCTATAAATTTTTGAATAATTCCATTATTACTACAGTATTCTTTAAATATTGCACTTTGAAAAATTGTTGCGTTATCCGAGACGATGATTTGAGGAAAACCATGTGTAGAAAAAATGTCTTGCAATAATGTGATTGTTTTCTCAGAAGTTGGAGCATCTTTTATCAAAATGTGGTGTATCGTTGATCGATGCCCTAGACAAGCAATCCGCGTTAACGTTGTTTTCAGCTTTACGATGTTCTATTTTATAGTTGAAACCTTGTAGAAAAGAAGCATATCGAAGCAATCTTGCTGATGTCATAGCTGGTGTCTTAGCATTTTGATGAAATATTCTGGACAGTGGGCAATTATCTGTTAACAACGTAAATTCTCTTCCATGAAGATACATAAAAATTTATCAACAGCAAAAATGATGGCCAAGGCCTCCCTGTCGAGTTGACTGTAATTTTGTTCGGCCTTCGTTAAAGCTGGAGAAATAAATGCGATAGGGCGTTCCTCCCCATCGACTATATGCGACAATACAGCCGCAATACCAGTTGGACTTGCGTCACACGCCAACGTTACCGGCAAGGATTGGTTATAGGGTTACTAAAACCCTATCCTTTATAATTTCTTGTTTGAGATTTTTAAAAGCTTTTTAACATATAGCTGTCCACTTGAATTTTTCTATTTTTCGCTAAGATTTGACGTAGTGGAAAAGTAAGTGTTGATACATCAGGTAAAATTTTTGAATAGTAGGTTATCATCCCTAGAAATCTTCTTGTATCTTCTATATTTTGTGGTCGTGGCAGATCCACTGTCGCTCGTACTTTTTCGGGACATTTCGAAATTTTGTTGTTGCTTACGACATAGCCAAGGTATTTAATTTGCTCCTTGAAATACTCACACTTGTTCTTGTTGATATGTAAATTGTATCTGTTTAGCCTTTCAAAACACTTTATGAGACGATGTTCGCATTCTTCTAATGTTGACCCATGAATGATGATGTCATCAAAGTATGAAATTGTACCTTCGAGCCCTTGTAGAATCTGATCTAGAATACGATAAAACTCACTTGGAGCAGTTTTAATTCCGAATGAAAGTCTATTCATTTGATACGTACCTCTGTGTGTAGAAATTGTCTGAATTTGTTTGCTGTCATCACCTATCAAAACGTGTAAATACGCCTTATATAAGTCCAGCTTACAGAAATATTTTGCGTTCTTTAGATTGTTGAAAATTTCCTCGATTCTTTTTATAGGGTAGTGCGCCGCCTCTAGCTGAGGATTTACTGCCACTTTGTAGTCGACACACAACCGAACACTTCCGTCCGGTTTAGGTATTACCACCAATGGTGAACCCCAGTTGCTGGTATTTACTTTGGTAATAATACCGTTCTTCTCCAAGCTATCCAGCTCACGTTCAACTTTTTCACGTAATGCAAAAGGTGCTTTTCCTTCAAAAATACAGGTTTAGCACCATCATGTAATTTTAGACTGCATGTAAAGTCAGGAATACATCCTACTTTTTCTTCAAAAATGCTTGGAAATTGTAGCTGTATATCCGAAATTGAATTAATTTTACCACCATTATAATTTGTATTTTGTTCATGTGATCGACATCCGATAAATTTATCTTTAAATGACGAATCCAAACCCTTCCTAAGAGAGGTGAACGATTTGCAGACACTACATACAATTCTTCATTTGATGTCCTGTTTTTGGTACTTAACGTTTACGTCTGCGACACCCAATTGTACAAACACATCACCAGTATACGATCGAAAAGCTATGTTTTTTTTTCTTAATTTTGTATTTATTTTTAAATTATTAAATTCAATTTCCGGTATCAACGTATTGTTTTGTTTCATTTTGTGTTTTATACAAACTTGCTTAACGTGATCAACTTTACCGCATGACTTACATTTCAGGTTGTTTCTGTTTACTGTACAATCGTTTGTCATATGATTGGCACGGCCACATCTAAGGCACAACACTTCTATGCCTAGGTCACTGTAATTGATCCTCGATGACGATTTTGATGTTTTATTTCTGGATACGCTACGACTTCGATTTCTTCCCCTTTGATTGTTATGTTGATGACGCACTTGTAGTATATCACTTGTTGAAACCGTTGAATTATTTGAAATAGCCTTGCTGTCTATTTTCGCTGCCTGAAGTGTTTTTGATTTTTCCACAATTTCAAAAATTTTAATTCTGGCTTTTGTAACAACTGCTCTCGAATATAACCATCACGTAAACCCATGATGAATTGCGATCTGAGGAAATATCTGCAACTGACTTCCTGCACTCACACACAAAATCACATTCAGTCGATCTCTTTTGTAATATTGCAACAAAATCTGATATTGACTGGGTATCATTTTGAATTTCGCACAGAAATTTATGCTGCTCAACCAAAACGTTCTTTTTGGGACAAAATGATTTTCCAATTTTAAAACAATTTCATCATATTTTAGGTCGGCTACGTTTTTAGGTGCTACCAATGTTGTTAATAATGTGTACGTTGATGAGCCCATGTACTGTAACAACAACTTTGCGCACATATCTTTATCTTGAAAAATTTTCTTAATTTGGAAATGTATTTCCAGGCGCACCTTATACGTTCTAAAAGACTACGATTTTGGATCAAATGCGTCGAAGTTTGAAATTATGTTGACACTAGTACTACTAGCACTTGATGTCTGTTGTTGTACTTGCATTACCGTCGTCATTCTTGTAATGGCTTCTAACAATGCCTTCACTTGATCGTCCATTTTGCAAGGTTATGTACAAAAAAAAATATTACTTTTATTAATTATTGCTGATGATTTGCGATTTTTTTTCCTTTTTGTATAAATTGAATTTCCTTCCTTTTCACCTCGGTCGCCAATTGTTGTATCTTCATGTACCAATAAAACACGCGTATATTAATATTTCAATATATACAAATTATTTACTATTTATTTCAAAATTCAATGTTAATGTATGTTCAACAAGTAAAACGTTTAAAGAGGAATGACTCAGTATATTCTATGTGTGTTAAACAAAAGGTACATAAAATATAACTGTTATTAAGAATTGGATGAGTACTAAAATATGCAAACTTAAAAGGATTGCCATCTTGTAATAAATACATTACACATCGGTTTCAAAAGTTCTGTCATTTGAGATGAAATCCCCATATACTTGCCTGCAACCATATTTAAAAGGGACTTTTTTCTGCGTGTACTACTTGAGTAAATATTTATAATTAAATATGTAATTGAGTAAATATATGTTACTAAATTAATATAGCTAATAACGATATTTAATTTATTTGTTTATTCTCTTGTATTCTAGATAGACGGAAGTGTCACTCAAAACTTACATGTGAGTTTGTCTCGATCGCAATATGAGCAACTTATTGAATCGTTGAGCTATTCAACAAATATTGTACTAGTCAAAGAATCTGCCAACCAATGCGAAGAAATATCAGTCAAGGATACTGTTCCCTCTGACCCAGCAAAGTCTGCTCAATTTAATAAAATGAGTATTCAATTTGCAGTACCCATTTTAAAACTTGATTTGAAAAATGAACACAATGCGTCTCTTGTACATATAACATTTCAGGAATTCAGTTTTCAAAATATCGAAACTAAGCATCAAAGAGAAGTTCAAATTTTACTTCGATCCGTTATTATGGAAGATTTAAAATGTTCAGCAGATTCTAAATATCGAAATATGGTGGATTCCTCATGTGATACAAATAATAAAAATCAATTCACAGAAAAATAAGCTGTCATATTCATGTCCAAATTTACCAAACTATAATACTTCCGAAATTCTTAAATCATACGGATCTATACCATCAAATCTTAATGATAAAGTAAATTCTGATATTAATTTAAAAGAAGACAAAATCAAGACATTTAAAAAAAACTTGCCTGCACATAAACCAAAAGATACTACAGAAAATTTAGTGATTTATAGATCATTCACAACAAAATGTGAAGATTCTTCTAAAATAACCAAAGTTAAAAGTTCAATCGATTTCAATTGTTTAAATTTAATAATATCAACTGAGAAATGGTTTATGGTTTTCGATTTTTTTGGACTAATTGCAAATGAAGCTGAAAAAGAAGAAGAACAAATAAAACAAACATTGAATAACTGTGAGTATATAAATATTATTTAACAGACATGGGCAAATGCGACCCCCGGAGCACACAGTGGACAGTGTCACATTTGCCCAATTTAGAACGACAAAAATAGAAAAATAAAAATTTTCTAATAAATCCAGTTTTTTTAAGTATATAATAAATAACATTCTAACTAATATGGAAACAAACCTAATTCTTAAAATGTGTGAGCCAAAGTTACTTTATAAAAATATAATTTTTTTTTTTATAAAAAATTTTCAATTTAATATTTTGTTTTTTTTTTTTTTAATTTAAATTGCAAATAATTGTAAAAAAATAACAAATTTCAGTGGAATACAGTGCGTTCATAAATTATAGCACATTTTCCAATCTATAAGTCAATGTTTTATAAACTTTCAACAGTGGATGCTATAATCATCCTCTCTTGTGGAACTTGTATCAATATATCCTCTTTCTAAGAATTAATAATATTACTCAAAACTCCCATTAATAAGAAATACCGTTATTAAAATCACTGCATTTTAGTAATTCGCAGTATTTTTCGCTGTTCAATTTAGTTGGGACGATTTGCAACTACAAGCAACATTCTTCAGTAAATACACCCCAAATCATAACTGAACCGCCACCAAAGTTTCTACGAGAGAAACATTGTTGTTCTTTTCGTAGGTCACACCAGTAACAACAATTCCCGTCAGGGCCATACAAATTAAATTTTTGTTCCTCTGAAAATGATCTTTTATGATTTGGGGTGCATTTACTGAAGAATGTTGTTTGGAGTTACAATAAATACTGCGTATTACTAAAATGCAGTTTGTTGCCATTTTTACATGCAAATACAGATAAAAAATATATTTCCAGCAAAACAATGCAGCCAGCCATGCCAGCAAATTCACAAGCTCGAATGATGTCGATGTTTTGGAATGGCCTGCTTACTCTCCAGATATGAACCCTATCGAAAACATATGGGGAATTCTCGCCAGGAGAGTTTATGCTGACAATCGTCAATATATAAATGCGAATGAGCTAAAAATTCAATTTTCAGAGAATGGAAAGGACTGGATCAAGCTCTTCTGAAAAGATTAATAAGTTCTATGAAAAATAGAATATTTGATTGCATTAAAGCGAAAGCTGGTATTACAAATTATTGAGATATTGTTATTTTTTATTATTTTTGTAAAATAAATAAAGGAATTAATTGATTATTTTTGTTAAACAACGACTGTTTTGTGTTTGTTCTATACAATTTGAACGCTTTAATATGCAAAGTTTTGCAATGTAATGATTTTAATAGCGGTATTTCTTCTTTATTTACAGTAGTGATTTACAGATTGGCAAATGTGCTATAATTTATGAACGCACTGTAGATCTTATGACTGTCACCAGCTGTCACTACGAAAACAGATATAATGATACAGTAAGCGAAATTTAAATAGTCGCATTTAGAAATTTCCCTATATTTTGTTTTGTTGTTGTAATAAATTAATGTTTTTGGTTTTTTTTAAATATTATTTGTAAACAAACAATGAAATTTATATAACAGTGTTGTTGCAAAATCGGCTCTTTATAATATAACGGTACTTTTTCTCAACAAAAAAAATTAAAATAAGAGCGAATTTTAAATAGACGCAATCTGTTTCAATTAGTTTTACAGTTATAATAAACTTAAAATTGTTTTTATTGCTTATATTGTTGAAAAGAAAAGTAGTATAATTCTTGGAGATCATGGGTAAAAGAAAGCAGATTACTCCTGAAGAACGGTCTCTAATGGAGGATTTGGGTGAAAAAGAAATAGCTAGGCGAATTGGAAGATCAGAACACTTAGTACGTAATATTTTCAGAAAAGCCTACAAAATTATTGCTAAAACCCCAAAAAAATAAAAGAAATACAAAACTGACCAAACGTCCAATTGGTCAAATTAAGGAATAAGCCACTAAAAATAACCTTCATGCTTCTGAAATTGTACAAAAACTGGCACTTCCTATTGGAAAACGTCGTGCTCAACAATTTTAAGATAGGATTCTAACACTAATGGAAGAAATCGGCCAAAGCACCACCGTTAAGTCACGCAGATTAGACTTTGCAATGAACAGATAAATGGCAAAATATGTCCCGATGTCCCGACTTTTGACCTGTAGGGTGAAGTTTTGAAAAATTCCACTTTGACCCATTTAGAGTGCCCCAATCGAGTCCAAATGTATGACCGACCCCTACTAACTTTGGAAGGCCGACCCACCCATGCCAGTGGCACACCCCATGGAACCCCCCTGGGGGGCTCCCCATACAAAACATTTCAAAAAATCACCATTTTTGGCACTTAACATGAAAAAATCAGCGAAATGGCTATGTTTTTTTTTGAGGCTATTTTTTCTCTTTAGAAATTTATTTAGTCAGAACATATGTAAATGAAAAAATTAATTTAACTTAGTATAGAAAAAATGAACGTTGTTTTTACAACCCTTTTGTGGTCTTTTAATGGCACCTTCTTAAGAAATGCGCGTTTTTTTTTTTTTGCGACCATTTTAACAATTAAGGTATCACTGTGATGCACCATAACCCCTTTTAAAAATGAAGGTATCACTGTGACACAATTGCAGGTAGTAAAATTGCACAGCTGCATATCGTAAACTACTTCTGTGGTTTTTTATGGCACCTACTTAAGAAATGAACGTTGTTTTTACAACCCTTTTTGTGGACTTTTTATGGCACTTCTTAAGAAATGCGCGTTTTTTTTTGCAACCATTTTAACAATTAAGCTATCACTGTGATGCACCGTAACCCTTTTAAAAATGAAGGTATCATTGTGACACAATTACAGGTAGTAAAATTGCACAGCTGCATATCGTAAACTTACTTCTGTGGTTTTTTGATGGCACCTACTTATGAAATGAACGTTGTTTTTACAACCCTTTTAGTGGGTTTTTTAAAGAACTTTTTATATTCGGCAAGGTAGAATAAACGGACTAAAAATAGTATAAATAAATAGATAATATACCTTTTGTCTTCATTACGTTTTCGACTGTCAAAGAAAGTAAACTTGTTGGTACTATTTAAAAATCCATTTATCATCCTATTACAATGAATCCACCATCCTGGACACCGCAAGATGAAGCCACAACAACTATCGAAAACCCAATGAGTCATATACTCAAGCATGATGTTACTGGTTTTTGGTGTGTCTACTGATTTGACTGATCTTAATTTACCAACCCATGTGGATATCTTGAGATATTATTTTTACTTGAGCGAACGTGCTAAAACAGACCAAAAAACTTTTCGTATAAATCATTCCCAATTGGAATTTGGGAAAAACTTGGTATGGAAATAAGGCCGAAAAATTATGTATCTATTAAATTGAATAGATTGCTTGACAAATATCAAGACAAAATCAAGAGCAAAAAGAAAAACCCAAAATTTCGAGAGTTTCTAAAATCTCTGGAAACAATTTTTCACATTGGTACATGTAAATGCGATTTGAAGGCAGCTCTATGTGCATGCGGCTTGGTTCCAGAACGCCTCAAAGAGATTATGCACGATCAACATAATCAGAGAAGACTAACAGTGGATGCATTTATGATGGAAATTGAAGAGCAAGGAGCAACGTCTATGTCATCAATGCCAACATACCAAGATCCCGATGATTCAACATACGCACCGCCATCGGTTCAAGAAGATATGGATACAAGCACAAGTTCACAATACACAGAAAGATACGATTGTTTTAACTTTGCCTTGATAGAGTAGCATCAGCATTAGGAACCGCTCTTTTGCAAGATTTTAAAATGAAAGATAAGCATGGCAATCTTCTCATCATGGATAAATCGAAAGTTCGCAGAGAAAAGAGAAATGCAGACAAGAAGTGCTTCGCAAACTGTTAGATGATACCAATTTGTTAGCATTTTCATTCGATGGCAGAAAAGATGATACTTTAACGAGAGCTAAAATTGATGAGAGGTATCATACTAGGATGGTAAAAGAATCTCATCTTGTTATTTTGAGAGAACCGAAGACTGGAACATGAAACCTCTGAATACAAAACAACCAAATTAAATGATTTTTTCAACGATAAAAATATATCACTGGATGCATTAATTGGATATGCACTGACGTTGAGCCAACAAACACTGGCCCACACGGTGGTATTCGAATTGCTGTTTAAAAAGGCCATTGCATTGGTTCGTTTGCCTTCTACACTTTAACGAACTTCCGTTTCGGCATTTGAAGCTTTGGATAAAATCAACCAGCACTGGACCAAGATCGGCAACCGGAAAACTGAGCCGTCAAATCGAAAC
Source organism: Delia radicum (assembly GCA_021234595.1). NCBI lineage: Eukaryota > Metazoa > Arthropoda > Insecta > Diptera > Anthomyiidae > Delia > Delia radicum. Next base: position 183,431,088 of record CM037853.1, read on the forward strand.
TTGTGAAACTCTTCCGGTAAGTTATTGCTATCAATCATTTATTAAATTTGTCAACCGTTTTTTAATTATTTTATTATTATATATTTTCATGTGGTGTACGGCTTTTCAGAAAATTGAGTTGAAAAATATGCCCCCTGCTCCAGAAAAATTTGAATTTTTCACCGATTCGAAGTACTTATACAACATGGCCCATGCAATTTCTAGCGGCGTGGTTTCGGTGAATCTGTCTAACATCAAACCAGGGAAAATTGTACATTCTCGCTGGCTCACCAAGGCCGCTAGAATATTACGATTGTATGTCACAACGGAAAATCTAGATGAAAATTTAAGAATTCTGGTTGAATTTATAATTAAATGTTATGTGCCAATGTACTTCAATATCAAGTATTACAGCTCTGTCGTGTACGGTAGTGTATTATTTTTCAAGTTCATTAGTTGGGTCACGATTTCTAGAACCCTCGTTTACGCAGAATTGTCAATCAAGTAATTACAGATAATTCATATTATGCGCATTCGGAAAATATCTTGTTATCAATGTTGTTTGATTATAGGAAGAAAGCGGCGACTGTGTTATTAAGAAAATTCTACGCTATCGAACCGATGTTGACGACCCAACAAACCTTAGAGTTTATAAAAAACCACATATCAACTTTAATTGCACTAGTTACACGGAAATGATCAGTTTGAATGATATAAATAACGTATTTGAACCACCATTCACTCGAAGCATTCCGTACGATACATTGAAAGAATATTTAAATCAAGATGATCCACCGTTTTTTGATCCAAAAAAAACTAAAAATTTTTTAGTTTCCTCTCTATTGCTAAGTTAAATTCATGTTTTCATTTACATATGTTCTGACTAAATAAATTTCTAAAGAGAAAAATAAACTCCAAAAAGAAATAAACATAGCCATTTCGCTGATTTTTTCATGTAAAGTGCCAAAAATGGTGGGTTTTTTAAATATTTGTGCCACTGGCATGGGTGGGTCGGCCCTCCAAAGTTAGTAGGGGTCGGTCATACATTTGGACTCGATTGGGGCACTCTAAATGGGTCAAAGTGGAATTTTTAAAAAATCGGGACATCAGAATTCGTTTTAGAGGTATGGTTTCTTCGGCAAAGTTTCTTATTTTGATCCCTAGAATACGATTTTTTCTTGAACGTTGAGTGATTTTTAAATTGACCCGCCCTAATATATATATATATATGTATGCACAGCGCATACTTTAGGGACGCATCCAAAATTGTCCCTTATGTATGCGGTGTATCGAACCAATTGTCCTCATCTTATACGCTAGATGTATGAAAATGTTAAAAACTTTGCGGACAGTCCCCAAGGTAAGCAAATGTCCCTAAACTATGCGGGGGAACGAATAAATGTCCCTACAGTATGCGCTGTGCATACATATGTATATATGTATGCACAGCGCATACTTAAGGGACATGGCCAAAATTGTCCCTGAAATATGCGGTGTATCGAACCAATTTTCCTCATCATATACGCTAGATGTATGAAAAGGCGCGAAAACTTTGTGGACAGTCCCCAAAGTAAGCAAATGTCCCTAAACTATGCGGGGAACGAATAAATGTCTCTAGAGTATGCGCTGTCTCTAGAGTATGCACACCGCATACTTTAGGGACATGGCCAAAATTGTACCCGAAATATGCGGGTGTATCGAAAAAAACTGTCCTCATCTAATACGCTAGATGTATGAAAAGGCGCGCAAATGTCCCTAAGCTATGCGGGGGATCGAATAAATGTCTCTAGAGTATGCGCTGTGCATACATATATATATATATATGTATGCACAACGCATACTTTAGGGACACGCCCAAAATTGTCCAGGAAATATGCGGTGTATAGAACAAATTGTCCTCATCTTATACGCTAGATGTATGAAAAGGCGCGAAAACTTTGCGGACCGTCCCCAAAGTAAGCAAATGTCCCTAAACTATGCGGGGGAACGAATAAATGTCTCTAGAGTATGCGCTGTGCATACATATATATATATATATATATATATATATATATATATATATAGTTTAGGGACATTTGCTTACTTTGGGGACAGTCCCCAAAGTTTTCGCGCCTTTTCATACATCTAGTGTATAAGATGAAGACAGTTGGTTCGATACACCGCATATTTCGGGGACAGTTTGGACGTGTCCCCAAAGTATGCGCTGTGCATACATATATATATATATATATATGTATGCACAGCGCATACTTTAGGGACACGCCCAAAATTGTCGCCGGAATATGCGGTGTATGGAAAAAATTGTCCTCATCTAATACGCGAAAACTTTGGGGACAGTCCCCAAAGTAAGCAAATGTCCCTAAACTATGCGGGGGAACGAATAAATGTCTTTAAACTATGCGCTGTGCATACATATATATATGTATGCACAGCGCATAGTCTAGAGACATTTATTCGTTCCCCCGCATAGTTTAGGGACATTTGCTTACTTTGGGGACTGTCCCCAAATTTTTCGCGCCTTTTCATACATCTAGCGTATAAGATGAGGACAATTTTTTCTATAGACCGCATATTTCGGCGACAATTTGGGCTTGTCCCTAAAGTATGCGCTACGCATACATATATATATATATATATATATATATATATATATATGTATGCACAGCGCATAGTTTAGGGACACGCCCAAAATTGTCGCCGGAATATGCGGTGTATCGAAAAAATTGTCCTCATCTTAAACGCTAGATGTATGAAAAGGCGCGAAAATTTTGGGGACAGTCCCCAAAGTTTTCGCGCCTTTTCATACATCTAGCGTATTAGATGAGGACAATTTTTTCCATACACCGCATATTCCGGCGACAATTTTGGGCGTGTCCCTAAAGTATGCGCTGTGCATACATATATATATATATATATATATGTATGCACAGCGCATCTAGCGTATTAGATGAGGACAATTTTTTCCATAAACCGCATATTTCGGCGACAATTTTGGGCGTGTCCCTAAAGTATGCGCTGTACATACATATATATATTTGCTGCCAACTATTTAAATTTCGCTCACTGCATTAAGTGGCTTCCATAAAACGCGTTTTTGAAAAGATTGGTTGCTGCCGTCCGTTTTGTGATAGGTATCTGATTTGAGTCTTATTCGAAAAGAAATTTTATTCTTATAAATGTTGGTCACATTATTATTTTTGCCAAACCTGATAGATTTAGTAGTATTTAGCATTAATCAGGCCAGGTCATAGTGACCACTTTAAAAATAAATATAAATTTTTTTTTTCCGTTTTTACAAAAATTGTTTAATGTCTTAATGTTTTATTGTAAATGATCAATTTATCGGTATTAGTGTTTCCAAAATCGGTTAATCGCTAAAAGGAAATCCCGGTTTTTGGCAAAACCCGGGTTTTTCGGTCGGATAACCGGTTTTTAATTTTAATTGAAATCATTTTGGATAAAAAGATGGCAGAAATATTTAGTTTTTAAGAATGTCAAATTGTTTTTTACCGTAAAAAATGTTTTTTTTGAACTATAACCCATTTCTTACCAGAAATTTAGATGTTGGATTTTTTTGATGAATCTTTCAGGGACGTATTTTTTAATCATTATTAACATTTGAAACATTCAAGGAAATTTTTCGAAAAGCAGTTTCCCGGAAAATAGGCGTGTGTTTCATAACACGTCGGTACTGTTAGGTGTTTTGAAATCTTTTGTTTAAATTTTTTAAAGGTTTTTTTAGTAATCTAGGTTGTTTATGGTAAGTGTAAAGGTAAATATGATAGCAAGTAATAGTTTAAGTTAAGTACAGTTAAAACACGGTAAGAACAGGTATGTAAAAACGTTATTTTTTTAGTTTTGATTATTTATTTGAGAATAAATCGGATAACATAAAATTATTGAGTTCTTGGCTTTTTGTTTACATGTGTTTCGCGACGTTGTAACTCAAATTGTTTGTCTTCGTGAAACAATTTTCGGAGTGTAAGTGGACGTTCCACTTCTCACACGTGAAAATGGTGGCTTTTGGGGTGCACACAATGCAACGTCAGCAGTGTTCGGTTTTCAGTGGAACGTGCATACCGTCTACTCTGGGAAGGTTTTGATGACTAAAATTAGTGTCTAAATCTTCAGTATATGACTTTTCGATTCCTTCCATCGCATCATCTAACGAAAGAAGCAGAGACTTGGTCACCGAATTTTTGAAGTCAAGTTGTGACATAGGCTTCTATTTTTTTGAAGCTGCTACGAAGCAATGTAGTTTCCATGCATTGACAACAGCACTGTCCAAACATTGGACCCAGAGCGGCCACCATCACTTTTTGCCACGAACGCCGATACGGTAATTTGCAACACCATTGTCGTGTAAGTCCACGCCGCCCATATACATATATTGTAATTGTTAAATGCGAGGGGCTGTGGAACACGAACTCGTTTTTTCTTCTCCTAGATGTACTAAATGTATTAAATGTCAAAAGTCACTACCAGTACCAGCGTGTGGTGAAACACACGAGTACTTTTACTGCCCCTTGCGTTAAGTATACTAACCTGTGAGGTAGCCAAAATTAATTTTATTCCTATTTAAACATTAGGCAACACACGCCACTGCATAAAAATTTATTTTTATTTTTTTATGTATACTAAATAATTAATTTAAAAATAGTCTATTTTGGGCACTTTTTGAACACCCTCCTGGAGAAGGGGGGAGCTGAGAAAAAATTTCCAAAAACAAAATATGTTATTGGTAATAAACCAAACCTTAAAATAAACCACCAAAACATTTAGTTATTTATATTAATATATGTTTTTTATTAACTCTAAAGTCGAGAAATGTTCAGCGTGTGTTCAAACACACGCTGGTAAGAAATTGGTAAAGGCCTCAAATCGTAATTTAGATAATGAAAGTGATTAAAAAGACAAAATCGTAACTTCGCGTTTAAAACTTGGGAGAGATATATTCTACGAGAATTTCACGATTTTAAATTAAAAATTAACTTTTTTTGCGGATTATAAAAGATGTTTCACGTGAAATCCAAACAATTTACTATTCTTTAACATTAACACATATTCCAAATCAAAAAATTAAGAAAGTGTTGCTCCCAAATGCTTTAAATGCGGAAACATTAGTAATCTTAAAAAAAAAAAACTAACTTTTTCAGAAACTATACATATTTTTCCTTAACAAATTTTGAAGCTAAAATATAGAAAGTAAGCAATCATATCGGCACTAACGTGCCCTAACAGGCCTCCAACGCGTGGGAGGCCTGTGGAAGGTGTACACTCAGATCTTAATGAAACTTCAATATGTATGTCATAGAGTGCACTTCACTTAAGCATTTAGCAACTACTGTTTGGGGATACTAAAACTTTCGAAATTTCTTTTTATTAAGATTTAGAATCAATTTCGTACTCTCGACTTTTCAAATACCTTTTATTATATCTAATTGTCTTTTAGTTACTTTGGAACCCTTTGATATATGGCAATTAATAACAAGAAAAGTTTACCTTTAAACCTTTTTTTTTAAACATCCCAATTTCAGATAAATCGGTGTGTATAAGTTTGGGATATAATAAATTTTAATGCATTTGTAGACAGCTTTAATTGTTTTGTATGAATAACACAGGAAGACAAAATGTTACCTTTTCAAATTTGTTTGCTTCTTTTTTGCTAGTACATTTTTAATATGTGCCAACATATAATACGAACAGTATGACTCTAGGGTCAACCTGAAAATCTATGCTGACATATAAATTTTTTTAAAAATCGTGAATATATAGTATAAGCCGCTATATGCAAATTCATTTTCTTTTTTTGTTATAGTATTTCCCATTAATTTCCTCTTTTTAAAGAACTAACACTTATTTAGGTCAATTGTTCATTAAACGTTCATATTCGCTAAAACTGTAAAAAAAGTTAAAATCCCACATAAAACGTTATATATAAAGTTCTGCGCATTAAATATGAGCCATAAATATGAACACAGGTCTTGTTTTTTAATACCACCAAAACAAACGCTGATTGCTTTCAAAAAGTTTTAAATTTTAAAAACTAAATGTCAAAATTTAAAATTATTTTTCTCGAAATCTGTACAATAGATCAAAAATATTCATTCACCTTTGAAATCAGCATGTCCGAAATATATATAATTAATTGTCAGATTTTTATTAATTTTCTCTATGTCATCTCGATCAAAACAAGTCACATCTCAAATACAAAATCAGTTCTCATTTGATATAGATCGATATTTAGTCTTATCCAAGTTAATCTCGAAATTAGTATCCAGAAATATCCGTTTAGATCCCTCAAATATATTATTGGATTAAGTTAGATCGAAATTAATGTCAAAATTGGGGGATCCAAAAATATAATATATAAGATCCTGATAGTTCCCAAAATATCCACATATAGTATAGCATTAAAAATGTATTTCTTTTTGGATAAAACGATATCTTGACCTATTCATAGTTATATATAAAGATATATCGTTCCATGTCAAAAAATGTAGATCTTCTTTTATATAAAACTATATATTGATGCATTTAAAGTTTGATGGCTTTATTTTAGTTTGTCCCGAATTTAAAAAAATTACGAAATTCGTCACGTACTCAAACTTATTGAGCTGTATATGGATAAAAGCCAACATTTTTTTTGAGTTTGCTTATGGTTGCTACCCGCGGCCTTCGTAGTGTGTTTTTAAAGTTTTGAACAAAGTTGAGTTTAACCCCGTATTTATAAAAATATTAAACAGCATTTCAAATACATTTTAGTTAAAAAAAAAACACAAATTTTAAGATTTCTTATGAATACGAGCGTATGAATACGAGTCATACCATTTAATGGTAAAAACACTTTTAAAATTTCAATAGATTAATTTTAGTCCACCACAGCATGATTTAGATTGAAACAAGTAATTTTAATTATTACTGGTTTTAAATTGAAAGGAGGTGTAGTGGACCAAACTTTTATAAATATATACCCAAAAATATGCTCAGCAATAAAAAAAATGCGATTAGCGAACTAATTATGGGTATTCTTTTTTTCTTAATTTTTGCCATAATCAACTGGATAACATGCATCAATGAAAATGAGCACAATTACGTAAAATTGTCCATTTTCTGGACACCCTGATGTGTATTCTTCGTCTTCGTATCCATTTAACTTCCTGTGGAGCATAAGACCTCAAAAAAGTAATAGGTTTCTTAACATTTTTTTGGACTTAATGAATATGATAAGATGGATGAACATGCATTTGTATGAAATTGTTTTTATTATTATTTTTTTTTATTTATTAATAACTATAATCATATAATTACAAATTATATCCTATTACCCTAACCGAGCACTAGCTAATATGGCTTTCGGCGCGAAGTAGCGAAAACAGAACAGTGCCTCTGATGGGAATCGAACCTATAACCAACGCACTGATAAGTCAGCACGCTATCAGTTTACCGGGGCGCACTGTATGAAATTGTATATATTTTACACAATCATATACAAGAATGTACCATTTAGTGCAATTTTACCAGACTAAAACTCTGATCTTATTTTCTTTAGATATATCAGTTTACATACAATTATATCAGGGCAAAATCTGGATACAAACATATATGGTTTTTATATAATTATATCTATTTGTATCAGTTTAGATATAAACTGATAGAATTAAATAAACAACTGATAAAATCTAATACAATACTATCGGGCCATAATTCGGATATTATTCAGACATTTATCTAATTGCATTAGATTAGATGGAAACCCATACAAGTAGATACAATTGTATCTATGGGCCCGTATTTCGGATGGAATTTTATAAGATTACATATCGCGTCATATAGACGTTGATATGACTACATAAAGCTCCATATCATGGAAAAAAACAAATAAAAATTGTGAATAATTATAATTCGCTACTGTAGAGTTATTAAAAACACTGATTGCTGTTGAGCTCTACTGAGCTCAACAACAATCTAGGTATAAAAATTAACTTAATACTAGATACAACTAAAGTGTGGGAAATGCTTACGTATGCATTAGTCCACACAGTAAAGGTTGCTTGTAGCATGGACATTCCATAGATTGTATGTCAATATTCCATACAACGTATGGGTGTTATGTTGCCTGTCTGGTACATGGCAATATACACTTATCAAACACGCTACACCTCCCTTTTTAGGAAAAAGATCGATCACTTAGAGTAGCTTATTGATCGATCTTTTATATAACTTATTTAATAAAAAATATAACATTGCATTAACAACAGGAAATTTAAACCAACGATCTTAAACAAGAAACTATTTCTAATAACATTGGTTTCAATTTATTATAAAACTTATTAATGAAATAAAAAATGATCAAAATAAAAGATAATTAGAGAAAGGATTTAAGAGACGATTTAAATTATTCCAATTCATCTTCAAAATTTTGTTCAAAAACAAAATGTATCGCTCAAGTATATAAAAGCGGAATCAACCAACATTTTTATCTCTGTATTATTTGTAACTTATGTTATCATTTTTCTCTATAATACTGTAATTTTCAAATGATTTGTCAATTCACCATGTAATGGCTTAAGATCAAACACATCACATGCCTTTCAATTACATGTACCCGCCGGTATGGCCATTACCGCAAGGTCATTAATATCAAAGAATGCGATGTTTTCAAGCAATGGGACTTGGTAATAATTGTATTTCCCAGTGTCCAAGTTCATAAGCAATAATTCATGTAATAATATTGGTTGTCATTAAAGGACATGCGAGAATTATCAGCGGTATTTATTATAGATTGTGGGTATTTTAATACCATAAATAATTGCGATGTGTCTAAATATATTAAGAAATTATTAATTAAGAATGTTTTGCTGTTTACACTTAGTGTAAAAGCTAGTTAACCGAAAAATACAAAAAAAAATTTATAGATTTTACGAGAAAATCCTATTGGCAGTGCAGCTTGTTGATCACTGCAAGGTTAACTTTTTACCCTTTTCCTCTTACTGAATCGTTCTATTATTATCGGTATTATTAATTATCCATGGTGCTACTAATGTCTAATGTAATGTTCGAATACATTAGCAATTTAGTTGTCTTATTCGTTTGGCACGTGGTTTTTTCTATTAAGTTTTAAGAAGAGGACTCTAATTGCCGGTCTCGGGACCTGAGGCATGTGGAATTATGTCCAATGCCTTTAGCAATAGCTTGCCTTAACTTCAAAACACTAAGTCTATTTAATAGACTTGGTATACAACTTCTTCGGAATTCTAGTTCCGGTATTGGGTTTCCTGTCTTTATTTGACACAATATTTAAGCCTTGATCAGACCAGAGCACTCAAGCTGCTCTATCAATTTATCAAAAAGTGCACTTTTTATTCTACCATCCAAAATATATGTGGCCTATTTAACGGGCTCCGTTCACCTCGCCTTGCCGTCTACTTTTTCAAGACTTAGGATGATTGAGTCTAGGTCAATATCCTATTAACAAAGGGGCTGGCTAATGTACCGTATATATATAATTCATTAAGAATTATCTTCGTAACGCGCTGCCATTTATTATTTAAAAATTTGATGGACATCTCCCTCAAATTTATATAAGTCTCATTTGAAACTATAAGCACCTCTACCAAAATTCAGTAAGGGTAAATATACTGTTAGTAATTACTAACGTATTCGCATCTGGGTAGAGATGTCAATTTTTGATGCATCCGAGTAGTCTGCACAAGAGTTGAATCTGCTGCTTTTGAGAGCAACGAAATTGAATCAATTTTTGATTCCGTAAATGAGATCCATTCATCATACAAATATGACGGAAACCGAGTCCGTATCGCGCAGTTTCATTTAAGTCAACATGAAATTTATAGACGGAAACTGAGTCGAAAGTGCATGGTTTCATTTAAGTCATGTAAAGTATATAAATACTAATAATTAAGTGCTTATTTTGCTTCGACCGTTTTGTGAACAAAACGGACATAAATATCCCCGAAGATGTAAAGTGGCTTTTGTCGTTAGGCCAAAAACATACAATACCAACTGATAAAAAAGAATATCCTCTATTTAAAATGAATGCCGACGGGGAAGATTTTATTCAAGCACTAGTGGATAGAGAGGAACAAGAAACGGCAAGAACAAAATTTACTTGTATGCTAGAAAACCATATGAATAAAAAGATTTTAAATAGAAGAGATCGTTTTGTTCTCAACACAGTGGGACAAACCAGAACATTTTTACAAAGAAACAAGAATGTATTAATATTAAATGCTGACAAGGGGAACGTCACAGCGATGGAAAAAACTGATTATGAAAGTAGAATGAATGACATTTTAAGTGATATGATGGCATACAGAAGACTTAACAAGGACCCAACCTCATCACTGCAGAGGAAGTACAATGAATTGGTCGATGAACTTTATAATCTAAATATAATCACTGTGATACAGAAAAAGTACCTGAAAAATGACGCGGTTTTTGCACCTAGAATTTATGGATTACCAAAGATCCATAAAGAAGGATTCCCACTTAGACCAATCTGTGCATCAGAGAAATCACCTTCTACCAAATTATGTAAGTTTTTGACTACTATTTTAAAAAAACTTACTTTGGATTCAGATTTTAATGTAAAAGATGCTGTGCAATTTAGGGATAAGATAAGCAACTGTGATATAGATAAGGACGATAGATTAATTTCATTTGACGTAATATCTCTTTTCCCAAGTATACCAGTAGATTTTGCAATGGAGATAATCAAAGATAAATGGACTGAGATCGAAAAACACACAAGTATACCAAAGGAATTATTTTTTAAGATTTTAAAATTTTGCATAAAGGAAAACAGATATTTTAAGTACAAGGATAAATTATACACACAAGTCAGGGGTTTGCCAATGGGATCACCAGCTTCACCTATAGTGGCAGACATTGTTATGGAGGAACTTTTAAAACAATGTATGGAAAAACTTGACGGAAAACCAAAATTATTTACTAAATACGTTGACGACCTTTTTGGGATTGTAAACCAGAGTGCAATAAACGAAACTTTAACTGTTCTAAACAGTTTCAACAGACAAATAAAGTTCACCAAAGAAGAAGAGAAGAACGGACAACTTCCATACTTAGATACGCTTGTGGTTAGAATGAAGAATAAAATAATAGTAGATTGGTACCAAAAACCTACCGCATCCGGAAGGATCATCAATTTTTATTCATGCCGACCAAAAAACATAATTATGAATACGGCCAGCAACCTAATAAGAAGAGTGCTCACAATCAGTGATAAACAATTTCACAATGCAAATATTGGTAAAATTAAAGATATTTTAAGAAAAAACGCGTTTCCGGACAACATAATAAAGAGTCTTTTAAATAAATATAAAAATAAAAATAATAGTAAAATAGAGGAGACTCAAAAAATATATAAGTCATTGACATATATTCGTGGAATATCGGAAAGAATTCAAAATTCGGAAATTTATAATAAAGAAAAATTCAAAATAGCATCGAGGACGGAGAATACATTGAAAAAACTTTTTTCCAACACGAAGAGTAAGTTAGATAAAATGGACAGCTCAAACGTAATATAAATTCATTGCACTGGAAATTCATTGCACAATAATACCTGTGAAGAAGTCTATGTGGGTACCACTAAAACAATAGCAGGGCATAACTCGGACATAAAAAATAGAAATAAACTTGTGACGCAAAAAAACAGCACTGTCGGCCCACTGTGCATTAAAAGGGCATACACCATAATTTGACAATGTTGGGATACTACAAAGAGAGGGGAAAAACAACAGACGCTATACATTAGAAATGCTACATATAATAAACATACCGAAAGAGAAGAGAATGAATTACAAGAGTGACACTGAAAACTGCACGCAATGCTATAGGCACATCATAAACAAAAGAAATATTATTAATTAGTACAATATTAAATTTTAAGACGTCTGTTTATACCAGGAGTGCCCAAAAGTTCCTTATGGAAGAGCAAACACCAATACATTTAAAGAAAAACTAATTTTTATTCAATATTTTTTGTTGTAAAAACCAATACATACAAAGAAAAAAATATTTCAAAGTTTACCAGCAAAGCATACGAAAGTGTTGTTGCTTTGCGCTTGCGTGTATACAGTGAAGAACGGCAAAAAAAACTAATAAGACAAAGTTGTTTGTGTATTTCGTATTGCTAGTGCTGAGCGCTATATATGTGTATTAAAACACACAGCCTATAGCTAAGTGTTTTTACAAAAACAAATGAGCACCAAGCGCATAGGCCTTGGGCACCCCTGGTTTATACTGTTTGATTATTGTTACTCGAGTAAGCTTAGATATACTATTTGTTGTTTATATTTGTTATTTATGAATTTGTAATGCAGTTTTCTAAAGCTATGTTTTCGTTAAATGTATTATTTTAGATTTCCAGAAGATGCTGTCCAGAGGACAGCGAAATATCGAAAAATAAAAATAAAGAATAAACCAAAATAAAAAACTGACCTCGAGCTTGAATATTTATTTATTGAAGTATATAAATGCTTTTAATACGCGGATTAATTCAACGTTATTATATTACGAAATAATCCATAATTGGATCATTGTGTACGTATTACACACATAGTGCGTGGTTGGTTAATCTAAAAAAAAAAATAATTGTAAAACAAACATAAAAGTTAGCATTAATCTCTATACAAAAAATAAATAAAGAAAGACAAATATAATGGAACACGTACTGATGAAATCTAAACTTACGACTGATTACATCAGTGTAAAGATTCCAACCAAATTTGATTTGGTTTTCTTAAATTTCCATACCATTGAATGTAATACAAAATAAATTTGCGATGATCGTTCAAAGACAATAATGGGAACAATATAAAGAAAGACTAAACCTGACAGTTTTTAGGTAAGAGAATCCTATACAGGCTTCTCATGGCTTTATTACTCAACAATAATGGTTTAGTTGATAATTTAAAGGAACTTAATTAAACCATTCCAAAACACACACTCACTCATTTTCATGGTGTTGCACGGTCTGATGTAACACAGAATATTTTTGAAGTTAAAAACTGGGTCATAAGAGAATTCAAAACGGAAACTCGAAAGTACAATAAAAAATGAATTTGTGTCTGAAAATACTAGTATTTTTAATGAAGGTCAAGATATTACAAATATATCGATTATACGACTATTTAGGCTTAAGCTTCATTATACATTTAGCATTTCAGTAATAGGTGCCGTTAAGATACCCTTCAAAAATGTTATGATTTGTGGCATAGATTTTTATCATGATGCGGCACAAAGGTGAAGTTCAGTAGTTGCCTTTACAGCATTGCTAAATCAAGATTACACAAAATTGTATGTGTTTGGTTATTCTCCAGCGTACAATAAGTGGGCTGTAGAAAAGAATTCGTAAATAAAGGCTCACATCCGAGGAAAAAGGATTTCCAAGAGAATTTTGAAAAATCTTAGGAATTTCAAAGGAACTTTAATATTTAAAACAATAAAAAAATAATTAAAACATGAACTAAGTGGATGAATTCTATTGACTTCCGTTAGATTTAAAATATGTAAAACGCAAAAAAAAAGTATGTTCGAAGTTTCTTTGTTGTCAATGTATGGGAATAAAAAAATCACATTCCATTAATAATGATGATTTGACTTAGCAAAGTCTACAAAAAATAATTTCAAAGACTCTACTATTTCAATTCACTATCATTTTAGAAAATTCCCAATGTCAATTCGCCTATTATAAGGGTTTTTCTTGTTGTTTGCAAGGAAAACTATAACGAATTTATATCCATTGGTCATGGCATCATTTTCATAAATACAAAAATGATTCATTAAATTTTCTTTAATATTTTGAGAAACTTTATTTTTGTGTTGTTGGAAATTTTCCGAATTTCCAAATTAAGTTTACGAAATTTATGTAAGAGAGAAAAAGAAATATTGATAATATTAATAAAGTATTAATAATTTGCTATTCAAAATTTTTTTTTAATTCAATTAGAATTTTATTACACTTCATTATGTTTGTTAAAAATCTTCTAAATAAAACACGATTTTCGCTACGATCACCGGTCTGTCGGCTTTAACAATTCATTTATTACTAAAAAAAATCATATTTACAAAAGACTTCAATTATATTATTTCAAAAGCAATTTAGGAACCGTTATAAGTATATACAACAAAAAAAGTGGTTTAGCAAAGTAGTTATTCCAGAAAGAATAAAACAGTTAGGAATTTAATAGATGTATTCAATATTTAACAATAATTTTCTACATCCTCCGCCCCCGCAGCTGATATCTCTAAGGGATACAGTAGCTGGATAGGTCTTTTCAATATTTGTTGATTTTGAAGTCGGATATCACACGATCGTACTCGACCATCTCTCCCTTGGTACGTTTGATGAACCATCGCTAGTCGCCACAACAACCTCGGCTTATTATCTTCGTGTAGTAGAACAACGTCCCCCACTTTGACGCTTTTTGCTAAATCCGTGTATTGATCTTAGCTGACACAAGTATTCAGTACGCCAACGCTGCTATAGTTGATTTATCGCCCTTTATATCTGTGGGAGATAAGATACATTTACAATTAGTTAAAAAATTTGATGGAGACAAAGGCTCCAAATCGTTATGGTCGCTGGTAATATAAGTGATTGGTCTATCATTAACAACGCTTTCAACTTCTGCTAATAGGGTTGCCAGGTCATCTTCACATAATTTTGACTTTCCAATTGTGGCTTTTAAACAGTTTTTAACGCTTCTAACAAGACGCTCCCAAAATCCACCCCACCAAGCCGCTCGTTCTGGGATGAATTTCCATGAAATATGTTGATTGGCTGCCATATTTTGTACATCGCTAGATTTAAGAATCTCCTCAAGTTTCCTAAGCTCTAAATCAACTCGTTTAAATGTTTTTGCGTTATCCGAAATGATTGTTGCTGGTACATCTCTTCTTGCTACGAATTTTCGTAAAGCATTCATGCAACGTTTTGCACTCATATCACCAACAAGTTCTAAATGAACTGCTCGTATAGCTGCACAAGTGAATAGCATAATATATACTTTTTTGTCCCCATCTTCAGACGTCACATATAGTGGGCCAGCAAAATCAACACCTGTTGTTTCAAAAGATCGACTGGTAACTACTCTTTTCACCGGCAACACAGTCCAGGGTTCTATTGCGCTTTTTCCATGGAACCGCAGACATACAACGTTGAACAATTCGCTTAATTAGTTGTCGTGCTTGTATAATCCAATACTTTTTTCGAATATTTGCTAATACTGCCGAAATACCACCATGATGAGATTTACGATGAGCCTCCAATACTATTAGCTGACTTAAGTGTGAGTTTTTTGGCAATATAATTGGATTTCGTATGTCGCTGCAAAATTCGCCTTCTGGTAGCCTGCAATTCGCTTTAAGTAAACCATTTGAGATGCTGGGATTTAACGACGACAATTTGGAATCAGCTGGTAATTTTTGATTTTTATCCAAAGCTTTTATTTTATTCATATAGTACTGCATTTGTTCAGTTTTTATTAAATACGTTTCAGCTTGCTGCAGTTCAGTGGCAGTGAGTTCATCGGGGTTGTTTTTTAATTGGCGATTCGTGTTTGAAGATATTTTAATTCGTTGTATAAACCGAAACACATACGCTGTAGTACGAAGAAGTCTGTTAAATTTACTAAAACGCTCAATTTCAATAACAGGAGTATATTTGTCGACTATAGTATTTTCTTCAACGCTGATCAATAGATTTGATGAATTTTCAATGACAATTTTTTCCGGCCAATTTGATTCGTTTTCTACTAACCATAGGGGTCCAAATTTCCACAACTGTGAGTTAACCAATTCATTTGCTTTAATCCCTCTCGTGAGTAAATCGGCTGGGTTACTTTTACCACCACAATGCCTCCAATCGTAAATATTCGTTAAACTATTTATTTCCTTCACTCTTGCCTTAACATATGGTTTAAATTGTTTACCTTGACCATTTATCCAACTTAATGTTATTGAAGAGTGTGTCCATAAAGTAGTTGAATGTATTTCAAAATCCAAAGCATTGCTCAAAAATGGTTTTAGTCTTGAATCTATTAACGCTGCCGTCAATTCCAATTTGGGGAGAGCAATTTCTTTATTTTCTTGTTTTATTGGACTTACTCTGTTTTTTGAACATATTAAAGTTGTAGTTGTTTTACCATTTTCTGCTGTTTGTCGAATGTAAGCAACTGCACCAAAAGCTTTTGGACTAGCATCAGCAAAAATATGAAGCTCTTTTACTGAGTTACTGGAGAGTGAGAGACACCTGGGTATACCAAAATCGCTTAAAACACTCAATTCATCTTGCCAGGTTTGAAAATCATCATGTATATCACCGCTTAACAGTTTATCCCATTCAATATTTTGTTTCCATATGGCTTGTAATATTAAATTTATTCTTACGGTAAATGGCCCTAAGAACCCCATTGGATCGTACAATTTTGCCATCGCTTTCATAACATTTCGTTTTGTTGGTCTTAAATCTTGCAAATAACATAAATTGTTTGCTACGTCAACGCTTACAAAATCGCTAGATGTACACCAATTCATACCCAAAACTTTTTGCTCAATTATATCCGTACGCTCACCAAATATTTCTGCCACTTCCGCATCATTTGTGTTCCATTTTCGTAGATTAAAATTTGCTGCTTTCATTATTGCTTTTGCCGCTTGAAAAATACATTTAGCCTCTTCGTGATTATTAACGCTCATAATCAAGTCGTCAACGTAAAATGACTGCTGTAGTTTACTGCAAATTGAACCAAATGTGGGTTTGTATTTTTCCAAGTGGTTTTGTATTGTTGCGGAGAGTAAGAATGGACTGCATGTTGCTCCAAATGTTACCCTTGTCATACGGAATTCAGTAATTTCAGGAAGCTTTTTATTTGCTTGTGGTGTAGTTTTATACCATAAAAAACGATGCGAGTCGCGATCTTGTTCAGATATTAAAATTTTCAGAAAAGCTTTTTCTATGTCTGCAATCATTGCTATTTTGTTTGACCGAAATCTTAAAAGTGTAGTTAACAAATCTGCAACCGCATTATCAACAGGGCTTAATTTAGAAGTAGTTTTATCTTCACGATACACTGGCTTATGTGGCATATAATAGATGGGTTGGTTATATTTGGTTTGGTCTACTTCTTCCGCTATACCGCTTTTAAGTAAACCCCGAAGTTCATTATCATATTCTAAAAGCTTTTCATTATTTTTTAATAATTTGTTCGTTAAATTATATAACCGTTTTTCCGCGACGTTTTTATTATTGTTTAAATGTTCGTCAATATTTTTCCACGGCAATTTAACTACATAACGACCGTTTATAAATTTTATTTCACGTATTGTTTTTTCATACAAATCATCATTGCGAGCAGTATTTTCCTTTATACCAATAGATTCTAAATTCCAAAATTTTGACAAATCAAACGATTCATTTTTGAGATAGGAGTGGTAGAGAAGATTAAGCATACTTTTTCTAAAAATCATAACTACATTGTAAATTTTTTTTATTGAATTAGACTGCGCAGTTTCTGGTAACACAACCTTCATCAGTAATCCTTTTTGACAATACTGTAATTATTTGTTATGGTTTTTATTGTTTGATTGCATCTATATGAAATGTTTATTTATTAAATGCAATCCTGACCGTGGCTTGAACCTGCTTTCTTTGCCACATGCACTTCGCACTACACTTTAGACAGAGGCTCTAACCAATTGTTCTAAAGTAAGGTCGATTTTTGCTGTGGCTTAAAACCAGTTTCAATTACACGGGGTAGATTTTACATTTAATTGTAATTGCAGAAGATAGCTAAGACAAACACCACAACAATTCACAATTGTTAGAAAATCATAAATCATCTAATTTCCACTATTTCCCACATTTTGTGAGTTGGCGCAACTATGATGTATTTTTTGTACATACGGTAGTTTGGCTATTCACGTAGTTAGGGGAGAGTTGCCAGGGAGCAAATTTTTGATATATTTTATTGGGGATTTTTGAATTTTATTCATCGTCTTCTTAGACAGTGTGCAATTAATACTATAATTAATATGCACATATTTTTCAATTGTTTGAGATAGGCGTGGTAGAGAAGATTAAGCATACTTTTTCTAAAAATCATAACTACATTGTAAATTTTTTTTATTGAATTAGACTGCGCAGTTTCTGGTAACACAACCTTCATCAGTAATCCTTTTTGACAATACTGTAATTATTTGTTATGGTTTTTATTGTTTGATTGCATCTATATGAAATGTTTATTTATTAAATGCAATCCTGACCGTGGCTTGAACCTGCTTTCTTTGCCACATGCACTTCGCACTACACTTTAGACAGAGGCTCTAACCAATTGTTCTAAAGTAAGGTCGATTTTTGCTGTGGCTTAAAACCAGTTTCAATTACACGGGGTCGATTTTACATTTAATTGTAATTGCAGAAGATAGCTAAGACAAACACCACAACAATTCACAATTGTTAGAAAATCATATATAATCTAATTTCCACTATTTCCCACATTTTGTGAGTTGGCGCAACTATGATGTATTTTTTGTATTCACTTCAGTTCACTTTCAGTGACGTTTAGCGTATGTTGCGTTATAATATTATTTTCATTACGACTTTCAATTGTCCAACCAAAAAATGTTTTTACGGCCATTAAAGTATCATTGATTCGTTCGGTATTGGTTGTATTAAATTTCCAATAAAAATCTTGCCCGATAAGTAAATTTATACCGCTCATTGAATTTTTATTATTAACAATTGAATTATCCGCGAGTTCTAATTTTATATGATGAGACAAATTATTTATTGTTTTTGGGCACGGGAGATTATCAACACAAATCGATGGCACTACAATGGCATTTATTGTTATTATGGTTTTGTCATATTGACTTCGTAATGCTACTTCAACTTTATCATATTCGCTTACGTTTTTATTTTCTTTACCTCCAAAGGCCACGATATTTAATTTTATCACCCCGTTTGTTTTTAGTTTTAATTAATTTTTTAATTTTTCTGTTATATACGTTCGTTGACTACCATTGTCCATTATTATTCTTGAAATAACTTGATCATCATCATCAATGTTGCTAATTATTGCCCTCGCTGTTTGCAAATATATTCCTTCTTCTTTTTCATCAATAATATTTAAAGTTGTGGCTGCTGCGCTGCTGGCTTCGTTGGAGCTTTCAGTTGTCCTCATTACTTTTGTTGTTGATATTTGATTTTCGCTCTTTTGTGGTATATCACTCAATTTACTTCCCCTTTGTTCCCGCTCACACATAGATGTTACGTGTCTACCACTACATTCTCCACATCTGAGGTTTGTAGTTTTGCAAAACTTGGAGTTGTGATTTTTGTTTGTACATCTGTAACATCTCCCTTCTTTCCTTAACAGGGATTTTTTAAACTCAATACTCAAATTACTTCTACATGTCGCTGCTGAGTGATTATTTCTTTTGCAAAAAATACAATACTGATTTGTGTTAGTATTTACGTGTAGAGTAGCAGCAGTATAATTTTTTGGTTTTGATTCTCTTCTTTCAGAGATTTGTTTGTCACTCTCAGACAATTGAGAAATTTCCAACGCTTCTAATTCGCTTTTAATAAAGTTGAGCAAAAACCCTAATTGTTCTTGATCATTACCTTTCATCTTTTCAATTGCAGAATCTACACTTGAATTTAATATTGTGCTTGTATTACCTTTAGCCAATTTTCTATGTAATTCTACGCGCATTGTTGTTGGTATACTTTTCATACTTTGATTTTACCATTATGTCGTATTGTGATGACGAAATTTGAAATGAAGACAAAGTCCTCATAGTGGAAATTACTTCGTTATAAAGTAGTGTTTTGTCTGCCGTGCTGTCAACACGTTTTTAAATGTGTCTTGTCGGTTTTTTCGTTTGTCCTGTTTATAATTTTAAATTAAACAAATCATTTTATTAGTGTCGTTCCGTCCAAAGAAATTAAAAAACAACAAAATAATATATAAAAAAAAAAAAAAAATACCATCTTTATACAAACAAATAACAAGCACAAAACAAAATAGAAAACTTAATAGACATTATTAAATCTAACATAAACAACAATAAAAATATTAAGAAAAACAACGCTAAATTAACAGCTAAATTTACAACAATAACAATTAAAACCCTACCATAACACAAAATAATAAAAACTTCCAACAATCATCAACATCAACAAAAAAAAAAAAAAACATTACACCTGCTCATCGTTATACGGCGCTGTTATTTTAATAATGACCAAGCAAGGGGCTTTTATGCCTCCTTAATAAGTGTCATTGTTACTTTCCTAGCCATTTACATTGTCTACGGTGTATAAGGGGCGGTGAGTCAAATTGTTGTTTGGTTGTTTAGTGTCAAAGGTATAACACTGGCCATTAAATAACCAACTACAGCAACAGTTTTCACTACTGTGCCCCTTATACACTCGTAAGGATTTTGATTTTATATTTTTCTTATTTTGTTATGACAGGCAGATTTCGTATAGACTTCTGCAACATACGCGGACTGAGAGCGAATCACTTTACTGTGTATGCTCACATACGTTTTCATAGGCCGGATGTCTTCGCCTTATGTGAAACTCAGGTTTGTGAGGATGCTGATCCACAGGATTTTCACATACCTGGGTATCACCTTCTATCCCTTTTCTCTCTACATAGGGGCCTTGCAATGTACATTCGCGACGATGTTGTGTACCAGTATCAGCAACAGTTGAACTGTAATGATAAGGAATTTAGCTCTCTTTGGGTTAAACTCCAGATCAGGTCACACATATTGCACTTCGGATTTTTATATAGAAGTCCAAGCACGGAATTGGCTAAATCCCTTGATGGCTTCGATGCCCTTTCCGATTCAATTTCGAAAATCTTGGAGAGTTGTCCGAATAGTGAAATCGTAGTTGCTGGTGATTTTAATATCCACATCTCATCCTGGATTCGCCATTCGAGCCATACAACTCCCGAGGGCCAATACGCTGAGCTCTTCGCCGCGCATAATGATCTTGCGCAAGTTGTGAATGAGCCAACACACAATGCGTGTGTTGAAGGGCAGTTGCGGAACACTCTCGACCTCTTCCTCACTTCTCACCCTGAAAAGTACGAAGTGAAAATACTTGCACCTCTCGGAAATTCGGATCACAGTACTATTTCTGCATCTTTTTCATATTCTACTCTTCGTAGCGTTTCTAACTTAGCGCAGAAACGTTCTATTTTCCTCTATGAAAAAGCTCGTTGGGCCGAGCTCAACGATTTCTTTCGGCATTTTAACTGGAAAATTTGTTTTCTCGACGACAACGTCGATGCCGCTGCAGAAATGGTAGTCAATATTATTATGCTAGGAATGAAACTTTTTATTCCAACGAAGCATATTTCGGGAAAATCAAAACATAAGTGTTGGTTTAACCAGACGTGCAAAAATGCAGTCAGATCCAGAGAGGCAGCGTTCAGTAATTGGCGTTCGAATAAGAACGTCGTTACTGATCTGCATCGCAAAAAGGCGAGAACCGAGTGTGCCAAAGTACTTAGACGCGAAAAGGTTTTATACGAACGGCGTATACGTGCGAAAGTTCTTTCTGCTCCTCGGGGCAGTAAGACCTTTTGGTCGTTCGTTAAAAGAGTAAAGGATAATGCTAGTTCTTCTATTCCAACTCTTATAAAGGACGATCAATCATTCACCGATCCGGTTGATAAGGCCAACCTCTTCGCTGAACTTTTTGCAAGAAATTCTTTCTTGCCGGAAAGCGATCAACCACTGCCCGTTCTCGAAAGGGTATCCTATACTATGCCTTTGATTTTCTTTCGGGCCTGGGCAGTCAAAAGGGTTCTTGAGGATCTCAACGTAAACAAGTCACCGGGGCCGGATGGCATATCAGCACTGGTGCTGAAACAGTGCTCTTTTACGTTGGCACGTCCATTGGCAAAACTTTTCAGCTCCTCGTACCGTGCGGGAGTCTTCCCCTCATGCTGGAAGGTGGCCAATGTCCAGCCAATCCCTAAAAAGGGTACGGCTAACAACCCTGAAAATTACCGCCCAATCGCAATTTGCTCTGCGCTCTCCAAAGTGATGGAGACCATGGTTAACTACCATCTTGTGAAATATTTAGAGACCAATTCACTTTTAAATGATCGACAGTATGGCTTCCGTAGCGGTCGATCTACGGGAGACCTGTTGGCGTTTCTATCGGAACGTTGGAGCCGGTCACTCCACCGCTTTGGTGAGAGTAAAGTGGTTGCTCTAGATATTTCCAAGGCGTTCGATCGCGTGTGGCACGGGGCACTCGTGACTAAGCTAGTTGCTTTTGGTGTCGGTAATGTCTTCTCTCGATTTATAACGAGTTTTCTCAGAGACCGCACTATACGTGTTGTTTTAGATAGAGTCTCATCAAACGAGTTTCAGCTAAATTCAGGGGTACCGCAAGGTTCTGTTCTTTCTCCTACCCTTTTTCTTATTTTTATTAATGACCTTCTTGGTCAGACCTTTAATCCTATCTACTCTTTTGCAGATGACAGCAACATTTGTCATTCATTTTCATTCGATCACAGGCCAAGCTCTTTGGAGTTAGAGAGCATACGGCAGAACATGAATGACACACTCAATCAAGACCTTTCTACAATCTCTGAGTGGGGTCGCGCGAATAAGGTCGATTTTAATGCACGCAAGACCCAATATTGTATGTTAACCCACAGACGGGCTGTGGAATTAACATTGCCATCTGTAGCTATGGATGGTATATGTATCGAGGAATCGGATACTCTTGATGTTCTGGGCATGAAAATACAGTGTGATGTGCGCTGGAATAAGCACGTATTTCAAGTGTCGAAAGAAGCATTCAAGTGCCTTGGTTTTCTGAAACGGTGCAAGACTTACTTCACTCCATCCGATCTCCTTACTATTTATACCAGCTATATCCGGCCGAAAATGGAATACAACTCCCATATATGGGCAGGGGCTTCAGTGTCTATTCTGAAGCTTCTGGACCGTGTTCAGGGGAGTGCGGTGAAGCTTATCAATGACAGTAGTGTATCCAACTCTATTGATTCATTGGAGCATCGTCGGAATGTGGGTTGTGTGACACTTTTCTATCGATATTACCATGGGAGGTGCTCATCTGAGATAAGTGAACTTATTCCTCGAACCCGAGTTTTTATTCGTAATACTCGCTTATCTAGTAGAGCACATCCGTTTGTAGTTGATTGTCCTGTGTTTCGCACAACGCATTACAGAGAAAATTCGTTTTTTAGTCGAACAATTCGTATGTGGAACAAACTTCCCGCAGAAGTCTTCCCTGTTACTTACAATTTAGAAAAATTTAAATCAAATATCCACAAGCACTACTCCCTCTTTCCTCCTTCCCATACCCTATTTTCCTGATCAATACAATGCACTGCATGAGTAGGGGGCATCCCCTGAGTATTGGTTAAATTATAAAAAAAAAAAAAAAAAATCCCAAAACGGCAGCCAGTTTTCAAATTTACCATCAAACTTTTTTAGTTGGAATGGTTTGAGTCTTACTCCGCTACAAATATTTTCTTCTTGGACGGTAGTAACGTTACGCTCTTCCTCACTATTTGGAGTTATTTCGCTAGTTTGTTTAAAATGTGTACGTAAAATATGTTCCAATTTGTCATCATATTCAATAACCGTTTCACACTCTTTCGCTAAATCATCCGCTTTTATAAGAGCCTTCATAGCCTCGTCCGCTTTTCTCAAATTTGCATGAGCATTGCGTAATCTTTGAAGATAAATAACGAGCTGAGACTCCGCACTATTTGGATCACTTACTTCACGAAACGCTATACATTCAAAAGTTCTTAAGTAATCCAAAATCGTATTACATAATTTTGTCACTTGTGTACGACACGAAGCTCTATACACTGCGTCCATTTTTTGTTTTTTTTCGATAACCTTTTTCTATTTAAAAATTTTTTTTTTTTTGTAATAAATGCACTGTTTAATTATTTTTTCGTTTAAAGTAATACACAATTAATAGCCGGCTGTCCCGGGTTTCGGCACCATGTTTAAAATCTTCTAAATAAAACACGATTTTTCGCTACGATCACCGGTCTGTCGGCTTTAACAATTCATTTATTACTAAAAAAAATCATATTTACAAAAGACTACAATTATATTATTTCAAAAGCAATTTAGGAACCGTTATAAGTATATACAACAAAAAAAGTGGTTTAGCAAAGTAGTTATTCCAGAAAAAAGAAAATGTTTAAAAAGGAATAACAAATGAGTATTTTTAATAAAACAGGAATTTAACAATAATTTTCTACAATGTTTGTTATAAAAATAAATTAATGATTAAATTTGTTAGCATATTTTGTGCACAGATAAGTGCTGCCATTTAATCATGTTCTCGCATTCCTGGTGTTGGAAAAATAATTCCAAATAAGAATAACTTTAATGTAAAGTTATTAAATTTTCATAAATGTAAGATTTTTGGCACTTTAATGCACAAGAAAGTGCGGCCAGTTTTTTAAAATCAAGAATAAAGTTCACAGTGTAAAACACTAGTCTTATCCATCTCTGTCAATAATGCAACCCATTACATATACAAAAATCATGTTTACATTGATTTACTTAAACTAAGTTTAATTGGGTTGTTATTCACAGAGATTTCGATTTTTTAATACTTTTCAGAAATTGTAAAAAAAAAAAATTTATATATTTGTCGTGGCATCTGTTATCTGTCACATTCAGGTAGACAGATCCCAAATGCAACGGCAACTATAGGTCATACATCATTTGATGACCGGTAGATTTTTATTGCACTAGGGGCGTGTCCCGTAGGAGTCACCATAGTCAATAAAAATAAAACAGCTATTAGATTGTTAGTAATTTCAAATAATGAATGAATTTCAAATAATAAATGAATTCAATCTTGAAAAGATAATAATCCTTTATTAAAAAAAAATGTAGTATATTAACTAAATAACAATTTTTTCTTTATTTAATCTTTCTTTCTCTTTTTCTTTCAATTAACTAATTTTGTGTTGTTTCTTTCGTATTGTTAATTATAATATTTAATTAATATTATGTTTAAATTATCATCCGTTTTTTGCAATGTATATATATAAAAAAAAATGTTTAAAGAGACATAAATTTAAATTTTTTTTTTTATAGTCTATAAATAAAATTGATTTTCTTTGAAGAGTTTCATATATATGGATACATATTTGTTTGTTTAATTATTAATTATATAAAATTGAATTGTATGAAACAGACGACGGTATTTTATTAATTAGTTATTAATATGATTTATAAAAATTTAATATTTAAAACTGAATTTTACGAATATCAATTAGTTATTAATATAATATATAAAATAAAAATGGCGAATAAATTTAGCTTTTTTTTTGTGTTTGTTATGTAATATAAATTGTTTAAGTTTAATTTAAAACAACAAAAAAATAGAGTTAGAAGAAAAAAAATTTAATATTTAACAACTGAACTGTACTGTACGGAACAGACGACGCTATAGCTTAAACTATGTTTACCTTGTTTAAATCTGTTATTGATGTTGTAATACAATGGTTGTTATCTTGTTGAATAAATTTCATCTTACTGTTGTTTTGTTTGTTGTAGTTTTAAGTTGTTGTAGGTTGAATTAGCATTTTTCTTCTTCCAAACCATGCTTGAAGAACAATAAGATGGGTTGATTTTGTCCATCAATTTCACGATATTCACACATGTCAATCATACCATCGCAGTCCATAGATTCACTAGTGAAGAATTGCAAGTCATTGAAGCGACCCAAAATATCTTTCATTACCTTGTTCATGTTGGTCTTGTTTTCCTGGTGGTGTTTTGGCCACACCACCCTTGGAGCACTTGGCGTGTGTCTCCGGCAATGTTTGTTACATTGCATCTTCCTTCATCAGGATGCACTTGCTTCAGTATTTTGTAAATGTAGATGGCACAATTTTTCTTACGTATATTATTACTTATTTTATATCAACAAAGTATATTTTGTCATTTAAATTTATATAATTTTAATAGAAACTAAAATTTTTTGTTCAAAATTTTTTAATTTTCTTTTATTTCTGTTTTTTTTTTGTACAATTAGAAAAACGAATTAATTATTAAGTTCAGTTATTATTAAATTAATTGTTTTTGTTTTTTTCTTTGATTTTAATTGCCTTTTTCTCACACTGAAGGGTCAGGTCCTGTTGGACCCAACCCTTTATTCACTTTATCTATACTAGACTGGCAGGATCGCCATGTAGAGTTATTACAAACACTGATTGTTGTTGAGATCTACTGAGCAACTGTTTATTATTATAAATCTAGGTATAAAAATTAACTTAATACTAGATACAACTAAAGTGTGGGAAATGCTTACGTATGCATTAGTCCACACAGTAAAGGTTGCTTGTAGCATGGACATTCCATAGATTGTATGTCAATATTCCATACAATGTATGGGTGTTATGTTGCCTGTCTGGTACATTTCAATATACACTTATCAAACACGCTACACTACTCGTATTTTTTTGAAATTTTTGTACAAAATTTTGCTCAAGTTTGGTGATGCTGAGCATATTTTTGGAAATATAAAAATAAATTTCCAGAGTAATTTTGGTCCACTAAATTTTTCAATTTAAAACAAATAATAAATAAAATAAAAAAAAAAATATATTACGACCTTTTTCATTAAAATTTTGTGCTTTTTTAGAGCTATTCTAATCAGGCTTTCAAGGTCATGAATTTTCTAAACATAAATAAAAGACTTTTATTTCATTTTTCGTAATCCTACGTTTCGTCGGTATTTTCCGACATCATCAGGGATTATTTTTTTTATTAAATCTGGCAACAATGTAAATATAAAGAAAATTACAACTAAGAAATATCAATAACAATAAACTTAGATTAGAATAATTTCACTTGCAATTAGTCTTCTCGTTAAATTTTCACAGTTTTTGTACGACATTTTAGAACGACACAAAACAGATTTAATTAATTAAAAATAAATGCAAAAGTAAATCACGAAAAACTAAAATATCAGAGTTGAATTATTCTTATAGCTAAGATCACAGTTGGAGTAGAAGTAAGTTAAAGCTATGTTGTAATTAGCATTGATGTTATTTTTATCTTCTTTTATGTTTATTGAAATTTCTGTTTTCTCCTGGATTCTTAAACTTTCAATAGTGTAGCTTTTATTTTGGTTTCTTTCTTTATTTAATATTTTTACGTTTTTTAGGTCGGGATTGTGTTGCATTTCTATGCAGTGTATTGCCAATCCAGTTGTTTGTTTTGATTTTCTAATGTCAGATTCATATTCTAGGTATGTATTGTAGGCTATAGAATCTGGTGTTGCCAAATGTATTATTATTGTGGGAGTTATTGGTTTCCCCTGAATTATCCGTTAATGCTATATTAATTAAATTGTTTATTATATTTTTAGGAAAACTGTTGTTATTCAATATTTCTTTAAATTTATTTATGTTTTTATGTATGAATTTTATTATCACTTAATTTAACGACTTTTTTAATTAAATTTGACGCTGTGTTGATTTTCTGGTTTCTTGGTTGTGTGGAGTGGTTGTTTATTAAACGTCCTGATGCAATGGATTTTGCATACAAATCTATCACGACTCTGTTGTCTTCTTTATAAATTCTCATATCTTAATACGGTATTAAATTGTTTCTTCTTTTTCAATTGTGCATTTTAATTTCGTTTGGTAACTATTAAATAATTTAAGAATCTGATCTTAGGTTAGGTTAGGTTAGGTTAGGAAGGGTTATGTGCCCAAGGGCACAACTCCACTCGGAGACCAATACGGTCCATTGTGAATCCCTTCAGAGAAAAAAAAAACGGTGAGAAAGAATAGAAATAAACAGAAAACATAGCTTGAAAGATAAATATAAAGAAAGGTAGAAAATATATTTACTCCCCAGAAACCGGATCCTAACGTCCCCTTACCAGAAACAGCCGTCCTATCTCCCTGACAAATCTCAGCAAATCAACTGGATTGTATCCAGCGACACACCCGAGTTCGTCGTGAAATCTATCTCCTAGCCATTTCTGTCTGAGACCCTGCAACCTAGGACAGTGGCACATTATATGCTCAACCGTCTCCAGTTCCTCAACGTCCTCGCACAGCCTGCAAAAATCCGGTATGTCCCTGTCCCATCTGCTTGTGAAAGCCCTGACAGTACAATGACCGGTCAGGAACCCCGTAAGGGTCCTGAGACCTTCCCTGTCCAGTCCCAGAAGAACCTTGGTTGCCCCTGCGTCCAAAGCGGGCCATAACGCCCTAGACACCCTGCAGTCCATTCTGTTCCTCCATGATTTGTTAACGGTTTCGCGGAATCCCTTCCGTATAACCTCAAAGTAGTAACATAAAGGGGGCTTTACCCCCCGTCTCTTACTGCCAAGTCCAGATTTGAACCCTCCCTCGCAAGTTCGTCCGCCAACTCATTGCCATCCACCTTGCAGTGTCCGGTACCCAACACAGCCTCACTGTGAATGCCTCCATGAGCTCCCTCAGAGCACACCTACATCGTGCGACCAGGCGTGAGCGCACCGTGTAGTTTGTCAGTGCTTTGAGCGCCGCCTGACTGTCGACATAGATTGTCACCCTAGATCCCCCAACGATGTGTCCCAGTATCACTTCCGTCGCCCTCCAGATCGCCAGGATCTCCGCTTGGATGACACTGCACTCATCTGAGAGTCTGTATGATCTTTTCACGTCAGTGCCAGCAATATAAACACCGGCACCCGTGCCCGTGTCCATTTGGATCCGTCCGTGAATACTGCCCACCCCTCGAACAGCACATTGGATCCACGCCAGACCTCCCTAATCGGAAAGTCCACCGGAGGTGTTCCACCGAAGTCTAAGGTCAATATCATATGATCCGATATTCCCTCGAGACTACTACCCTGATCAAGCAGTCCTACTTCGTACAATATTTTCGTGTGGTCATCTCTCCTAGGTCTTACCAGCGCAGACTCGTAGAGCCTAAATAAGTTCCTAGCAGCCACACTCCTCACATAATGTTCAATTGGGGATAGATGCAGTATGATATCCAACGCTGCCTGTGGAGTACTTCTCCTCGCACCTGTAATACCAAGAGAGGCACTCCTTTGGGCCTTGTTGAGCATTTTCCTACAGCTATCCACTCTCAATGCATTCCACCAGACAGTACATCCATAAGTGAGAATAGGTCTAACTACCGACGTGTAAATCCAGTTTACCATACCCGGTCTTAGTCTCCAATTCTTACCGATGGAGTTTCTGCATGTGTAGTAGGCATTGAGGCCTCTCTTCATCCTTTCCTGAGTATTTCTCTTCCAAGACAATTTGCTGTCTAGGAAGCACCCCAAATACTTAGCACAGTCCGATAGAGGCAACTCGACGCCATCTAGCACTGGCCTCCTAAACTCCTCTATTTTATATTTCCTGGTAAAAAGCACCAGTTCAGTCTTATTGGGGTTTACCCCTATCTTTCGCCCATGCCGAGAGCTCGCCCAGCCTCACCTGCATAATCTCGCTGATCGTGGCAAAAATTTCCCCCTGACCAGCAGTACTATGTCATCCGCGTAGGCAACGACTTTCCCTCCCCTGGAGTCAAATGTCCTGAGAATTCCGTTAACCGCTAACAGCCACAGAAGAGGAGATAAAAACTCCCCCCTGAGGCGTCGTGCTCAATGTAGCCCACCACCTCGTGAAGCGCACTCTCAACTGATTTACCTTTCAGGTAAGCGTGTTGAGCGTTGCTGATGAGATGGGTATCAATTTTACTTCTAAGATACAGATCTATCAGTCTCTCAAGTGTCTTCAGCAAAAATGAAGACAGACTGATAGGTCTGTAATCTCCCGGTTTCGAGTGGCCCGCCCTACCAGCCTTGGGTATAAAATTACCCTGACCTCTCTCCACCCCCTAGGCAGATGCCCGCCACTAAGGCATTTCCTGTATATGTTCACCAGCAGAAATAGTGCATCGTCCGGGATGTTGCAGAGCATAGCCGGAAAAATACCGTCCGGACCCGGTGATTTATATGGGTCGAAGATATTGACCGCCCATCCTAGCTTCTCCCTTGTGACTATTTCCTCGATGAGGTCGGACGTATTGTCCAATGTCCCAGACATTCCGTCCCCTTGACAATCGTCCATACATCCAATTTCCGATCACCCGGGGAAGTTCGCCTCCATAAGCAAGGTTAAGGTCTCAGAGCTGGACTCAGTCCATGAGCCGTCATTCTTTTGGATATACCCAAGGCCTTTAGGATCCTTGGATAAAATCCGTCGGAATCTATACAACTCGTTGACATTCTCGATGGAATCACAGAACTGCCTCCATGAGAGCCTCTTTGCCCTTTTTAGATCCGCCTTATACTTGTTGAATTGCACCCTGTGGGTGTTCCAATCACTCTGTGCTCCCGTGAGTTTGGCCCTATTAAACAGCCTCCTTACCGTCGACCTTTGAACCTGAAGTTCCTTGGTCCACCATTTGGGCTGTTTGCGCCTACCCGGAAATGTAACCGGACACGATAGCTCATAGCTCTCATTTAGAAGGTGAGTGAACCTGTTCACAGCACCTTCCAAATCAGTCGGCAGCAAATCGCCAAGGGCCTCTTGCTCCAACCCTAGACGCACTCCTTCTTTGAAGGAGTCCCATTTCGTACCCCTGGGGTTCCTAAACGGAACTCCCCTGGACGTGTCAATGTTCACTGTGAAGGTAATACGACTATGGTCTGAAAAAGTACAGTCCGATGCCACCCTCCAGTCCGCAACAAGTTGCTCATCGCGGTTCACTAATGTCAAATCTATCACTGCCTGCCTATCTCTGTTTCTGAATGTCGGCATATTGCACCTATTGCAAATAATAAGATTGTTGGTAGTTATAAAATCAAACATTAACTCACCCCTTTTATTGATATCTGCGCTCCCCCATTGGTTGTGATGTGCATTGGCATCGCATCCCAATATAAGGATAGCGCCCATCCTTCTTGCACGTGCCGTCAGTTCTCTCACCTCTGTTCCAGGCGGGTCTACTGCTTCGTACGGCATGTACACCGAAGCAAGTGTAAGAGTTCTCTTACCTTTGGCTTCTCCATTTACGAAGGGCAAGTCACCCGCACCTGAAAGAATGAGACATGATTAGATTCAATTCATTCTTCGCTAATATACACGTTCTTACCTTGTCCTCTGTAGATGGAACAAATAATGTGTATCAAGTGACCCTTAATCCACAAACCTTATTTTTATTAATCCAAGGTTCCTGGATAAGGGCCACGTCCGCCTGATTTTTGATGAGGAAAATTGCTAGTTCGGCTGACGCTGCTTCACAATGGTGCAGGTTTATTTGCACCACTAGCAACCTCTTTGGACCTGTCATGTTTATGGTATCTAAACCTGACATTTCCAAGACCGAACTTAACAACCCCCCCACCTCATCCAAGAATTCCCTCGACTTACGGTCGACGGCGAACCGAAAGTCCTTACCAGCATTCTCCTTGCAAGCCATTGAGGCCACAAGCCTCCATTGGTCGGTAAGGAGCCTGCCGTTCTGGTTGCCCAATACCGCCAGTATGGTTTCCACCGTGCGTACGGGTGGTGGAATCCACACTGTCACTATGGACCTGAATGGCAGCTCAGAGGCTTGTATCACTTCAAGCCTTGCTTCTGGGTTAATGTCGCTGCACTTGCCGATTGTGGTTCTTAAGAATTCCAAGGAATTCTTGTTACCACAATTGACAATTTTCACTCCCTTAGCCCAATCTGCACCATTGATGGATACATCCTCCTCCTTGCCCTTGAATACGGCCAGTTCATCGATCAGCCTACCCTCAACTAGCTGCCATAGATCGGTACTGATCCTCCCGTCTGGATCATTTAGATCGATGACAGCCACCTGAAGATGCTTTTCTAGGCTCACCGATTTCTTCACCCTCTTGCTCGATGAAGAAGGCTGGTCATCTCCAGATCTGACCCTCTTAATGATCTCTTTATTAGATCCCTTAAGAGCTTCAGCCGAGGATGTACAATCCCTCTTCATTGAGCTCAGTGACCTTGGCAACGCCGGTTTGGAAGGTCTGTCACTACCGTTCCCTTTCCTGTACTGGCCTCCTTACGAAAGCCACTAGAGGAAACGGTCAGAGAGTTTCCAGCCATCCTCCCCGTGAACATTGCCTTAGCAACCTTACCTCCAACCTTCGGTGTCGTCCCTTTTCCCTCCGCAGCTCGTTCTGTAGACGTGAGCGCATTGGTCATAGGGACAGCACCACTCTCCTTACGGCAGGTTGATGCAACCTCCAACCCTTTACTCTTTTGAGCAGTGCAAGGGTTGACAGCTACATCCTCCTGCTTTTTCCAGGGAGAGGACCAACCCAGAACGGTACTGACAGGGCCGTAAATTCTCTCGAATTTAGCAACGCTTTGTCGGTGCCGTCTCAGAAGGTGCCTATCCCTAGCGGTAAACGACGAAGGATCTCTCTTCGCCATCTTGTCCAGATATGCGAGTGATTTCCTCGTTCCGTTCCGCGCCTTCTCCTCCTTCGTTCGGCTGGTGTTGTTAAAATCACATGAAGGGGCGCTTGGCAACTCCTCCACGGCGCCCTGCCGAACAAGCTGTGGATAATCTTCTACCGAGTGATCCCCCCCGGTGTCCCCCAGCCTCACTGACTGAAGAGGCCGCACCCGCGGTCTGACTGTGAGCAGATATCCCTGCGATATCCTGCCCGTCGTCAGAGAGCAGAGTCAACCTCTCCAACCCTTGAGTGGCTCCAGTTTCCCCAGCGGAGTCACTCGACAGTCCTAGAAGACCATACACATGTAGGTCGGACAGCACTTGCTGTTCATGTCCAATAATGCTGTCATGAACAACCGAGAGCGTTATCGCCCCTCCACAAGCACTGCCCGACTCCTCAACCGAGACGTCCGAAAGACCCATATCCTGGTCAGTCACATCGTCTGTCGCATCCTTTTTTTTTTTAATAAAACTTGAACTTTCAATTTTGTTCTCACGAGTAAGCACGTAAAGACGGACCGTACCACGCAGTGACGGCGTGCGTGGACTAGGCAACTAAAGTACAACAGCGCTTTGCGCTGGCGCTGAGGGGAGCTGTTAGCAACTAGTTTCTTTACGCACTAACTAGTCACACAGGCCCTCGGCACCGCTACCAACACCTTGACCTTAAAAGTGCATGTGTATAGTACCAACCACTGGTACCTAGTATTATATGTACTGATAATGGGTCAGACAGTGTGTATACCCAGTACCGCCTCATTATCCTGACAAGGTGAGTAACCTTTAGTTGTGGCATTCCTTCATTATTCGTGACCACCTGTGAAGACATATCCAACGTTACCCCAGCACAGGAGATCAGAACAGTAGAGTGCACTTAAGCCCTCGCATCTCGTCAAGATTGTTACCCCGGCGAGAATCTGATCTTCATCTTTCTTTTATTATTGCAAACAGATCGTCTACATATTTAGTTATCAGTTTAATATGTATATTTTGCTTACGTAGTTCTTCTCTAGTTTCCTCCAATAGGGCGTCTAGAACAATATCTGCTATAGTCGGGGATAACAGATTTCCCATCGCCATTCCATATGTCTGGTGTAAAATTGCTCTCCATATATAAAATAATTATTGTCATTTAAACAAAACTTAAGTCGTGTAAGGAATTCTGTCCTAGGTATCTTTGTGAGATTTTTAATATTATTCCATTGATTCATAATATTTTTAATGGCTAAATGAATAGGTATGTAAGTAAATAACGTCCAGAGATATTAATATATCGTCTTCGTCCAACGTAATTTCCTATTTTTCTTTCAGTTCCATTGCGTTTTTAATATTGTATTTTTCTAGTATTATATTTTTTAAAATAGTTCCAATATATTTGGATAGGTTGTAGCATGGTATTTCCACTAATGATGAAATCGGCCTTAAATGTAAATTTGGCTTGTAAATTTTAGGGATGCCATATAATCTGGGAGCGGTTGCAGCATTCGATGTTAGTTTACATTTTTCGTGTCTAGTAATGTATTGCTGTTTAAATAGATCCATTATTAATTTGTATTTGTTCTTTGTAGTTTTTGTGTTGAGTCTATTTGTAGTGTTTCATAGGTAGATTTATTTTCTAACAGTTTATTCGTTCCATTTTCATAATCGTTTCTATACATGATGACCGTTTTGTTGCCTTTGTCTGATTAAGTAATAATTATTTCGTAATAACTATTTCGCCTCGTATCGTCATAAATGTTTAATATGAATTTTTCTTTTTTATTATTTTTCATGGTTCTTTCATGTATCCTATTTGCTAAATTAGACCTTATTACGTCTTTCTCTCTGTCGTCTGGTAGAGGTTGAACCCATTGTTCCAGATCTGCTATTAAGTTTATGGTTGAAAAGTTTTCTCATTTACGGGTAGAGCAAATTTAGATCCAAGAAACGTATCCATGTAGTGTCATCCGAAAAAACTATGTCAGTTTTATTTACAAACATTCTGTATTATAACGAAGTCCATAGTTTTCCATTTGTTTTTGTCTAAGGTTTTGTATCTTGGACGAATGTGTCTTTTTATCCATTAATATAATGATATTATATCTGGATTTTTGTTTTTATATGAAATTTTCATATTCGTTACTATTTAAAGTAGCTTTAAGTGATCGTTTAATATTAGTTATTTCTCCGCGTGTATCTTTAATATTAATATTTGGTTCCTTAATTTCCAAAAAAAAATAAAATTACGTGTTTTAAACTAAATGATGCTGTCGTGGACCAAAATTAGCCTATGTATATTATATAAATGTTTCTCCCATAATAAGCTCAGCATTGCCAACTTTTAAAATCTTCGTTGTTTCAAAATTTTTAAATTTAAAAATACACTATAAAGGTCGCGGGTAGCAACTATAAGTTGAAAAATTTTTTGTTTTTATCCATAAACAGCTCACAATACCTATCGTTTGAATACGTACCGAAATTTGAAAATTTTTTAAATTCCGTGACTTGCTAATATTGCGACTGGCTAATATACATTCTTTTATTGCGGCAATGTTTTATTTAAAAAAATATCTACATTTTTCTGGTATGGAACAGTATTTAGCAATGAATAGGTCAATGTCAATATCGTTTTAACCAAAATTAAATATATTTTTTTGAATATTATAATTTTGATTTGTGTTATATTTAATTATACATGCATTCGAACATAATTAGATTAACCGTATATAATTGTATATGTCATATACGATTATATATTAGTTGATATGTAATAACCCGAGTAAAAAAATTATATATATACAGTGCTGATCAATATAATAGACGGTTACTAAGAGAAAATGTTTACTCTTAAATTGTGCCAATTTGTCAATTTCTTCTCTAATAATTGTTGCTGATTTGGGGAATTTATCATTCATATTTTAAGTGCATGTGTTCAAAAACAAAATATAGTGTAATTGTAACTGTTCAAAATAATATAGACGTTTTTGGAATAACTTTGTTATATTTAGGAATATATTCCGTTTTTTGTGGTTTGTTCGGAATAACTTAAGTAAAAATAGGTAAACTAATATTTATTAAAAAAACCAATTACAGTTATTAAGAATTTTTGTTAAAGATGGGCCGAAATAACATTGCACTATTGAGGAACGCACGAGTTGCTAAAATCTAAGAAAAGAAGGAAAAACTCTGGATTTTATTGCTACCCAGCAACACCACACATTACCAAATAATGGGTTAAGTAATGTATTGCCATAGGGCTAAATGCATTACAGTACACTTTACTTCACTGATGAAGTTTACAGGCGATGAGCCTAAAAGTAATGGATGGGCTCATTACCTAGTAGGGGGTAAAGTAACTGGTTACTTTTATTGTTACCGGATTGGGAAAGTAATGTGTCTATAAATAGATTTTCATAAAAACTAACTTATAAAAAAAAAATATAATAAACAATTTTTTTAAATTAAATAAATAACATGTTCTTTGCTGAGATTCGAACCTGGGGTATGTTAAAAATATTTTTTGTTAAAAATATATAAATTACCCTCATGTTACAAAAAAACCACAAAGTAATGTGTCTAAATATAGATTTTTAAAATAATATTTTACACATTATTTTACGCATATGCATTATGTAATTGATGATCGGTAAGTCATTATTTAATGTTTTGAAATAATGTAAAATGTAATGATGTATCATTACAGGTAACCCATGAGTGTCCAATTAATTTTCTTGATGGTAAGGAGTATACATTACAAAGTAATGCATTATGTAACCCATTATCGGTAACTATTACTTTTTGTTGAAAAATAATGAGATTAGTAAGAAGTATACATTACAAGGTAATGCATTACTTTATCGCACCCATTACCAAAGTTTTGCTGGGTAGAGCACTCGTAAGATCAGAACATTGCATCAGAAATACTCTTAAGTGGAAAAAAAAACCAAAGAAACACCGGGTAGACCACGAAAAACCTCGTCAACTACTGATTCACGTATATCATTATTGGCAAAAAAGAACCCATTTATATCATCAAAATCAATTTCTGCAGAAATTAGTAATGAAATTAGTGCTCCATCAGTTCGTCCAAGATTATTAGAACACAATTGCCAGGAAGAGTAGCCCGAAAGGTTCCGAAAAGTTCTGAGAACAAGAAAGCTCAATTTACTAAAAAATACCAAAACAGCTCCATTGACGATTTCAAGTATTATGGAGCGGTGAGACTACTAAAATAAATTTATTTGGCTCCGTTAGTCGACGTAGTGTCAGAAGACCAAAAGGCAAAGAAATGGTGTTGGACCTTTACATCAAATTACTGAAATCATGAATAAGGAAATCTACCGTGATATTTTAATGCTATGATGCTCCCATATGCAGAAAAACCATATACCACCAAATTGGCAATTCCAACAGGACAATGATCCTAAACACTCGTCAAATTAGTTAAATCTTGGTTGAAGGAAACACGAAGTGTCCTCTTTGGAATGGCCTTCCAATCCCTGATCTCAACCCGATTGAGAACTTATTGATGAAACTAAAGAGAAGCTTGGAGGGACAAGTTTTTACTAACAAAAATCAACGTTGGGAAGCTGTAAAGAGCTGTTGGAAAGGGTATTCCCATTGAAAAATATCAAAAGTTAATAGAATCAATGCCCAACCGAATTCCAGCTGTTTTAGATAATAATAGTGTACATTCTGGTTATTATATCACTAAACATAATCAGTATTAAAATAAATTAAGTTTTGATGTTATTCTTCTTTCTAGTGTAAGAAAAAATAATGTTTTATATGATATTTAAAATAAGTCTATTATTTTGAACATCAAAAAAGTAAATTTATTTTTTTACGTTAATACAAAGATCAAGAAGTAAAGTAAAGGGCGTTTTTTATAGAGGTATATAACTTTAAAATGGAATAAAACAAAGATGAATCTTTTAAATTGACATGAAATTAACTTCATTCGAAAGATAATCTTCTGGCATTATAATTTAAATATGACTTCTGGCATATGACCGCCACGGCTGGCTCGGACGTAGTCTAATCTGGAGGTCCAATTTTTTCGAGTTAAAATAGTGTTGCCAACTTCAAGTTCTATACCTGTATAAAAAACTAACTTTATTTTATTTAAAACCTAGTATTTTAATTGTAGACTAAAAATAAATAAAAAAATAAATTTAATTGCCTCGGCATTTTAGAAAAAACAAAAAAAAAGACTAATATTTAGATCAGAGTATATTTTAATTAAAATAAAATTAAAATTATAGATAGTATTTAATTTAAAAATAAATGATCATATCAAATAGCTTATGTATCAATATATTTATATATAATAACATTTTCAAAATGTTTTACCAAAAAAATTCATGTATACGCACATCCAATCATGTATAAAAAAAAATACTATTCTGAATTTTATATTATAATACATGGTTGATAAATTTGCTTAATACATAATTATATATAATACAAACATCAAAAACGTCTTCTGACACACTTATATCTATTTAATCCAAAACTGAAAAAATTTCCTACGTCAGTTTCTATGTAACTATATATAATTCTAAAATCGCAAAATATTTTACGAAAATATTTACAATTTTGCGAAATCGATTTCCATTACAAATAACAAATCCTCCAGCTAAAATTTTTTAGAACAGATTACCTATGAACCTGTTCTAGAACAGCTTCTTTTACCAACATGGAACCGTTTCTAGAGCAGGTTCCCGGGCAGGTTTATTGTTATTGATTATGTTGACTATTATAAATATAGGATAACTGTTCATAATTAATATGTTTCGAATTTTGTTGATATTATTTTTCTTAAATCTTTCGTCGCTCATATGTAATACTTTTTCAATAAGATTTGTCGCCGTATTAATATTAATTTTTAGTGGTTGTGTAGAGTTATAGTTGATCATCCTTCCTGAATATGTATCCTTTATGTGCCAATTAGTTATATCACATATCATTTATTTATTTATTT
Source organism: Delia radicum (assembly GCA_021234595.1). NCBI lineage: Eukaryota > Metazoa > Arthropoda > Insecta > Diptera > Anthomyiidae > Delia > Delia radicum. The sequence continues at coordinate 183,469,558 of CM037853.1, forward strand.
AAGTCTACGGAATAAATCCTTACAGACTATTAACATAATAATTACAAAATTATAAATTAATATAAGTACAATATTTTTTTTTTTTTTCAAATAGTAGAATTTAAAAACAAAATGATGTTGCGTTTAATAATATTAACATTTGAAGAAAAATCTAACAAATTATAAAGATTATTAAAATCATTACACATTCTTATAAACGGATCAGCATCAGCATACATTTGACGATAGAATGGAGTATATAATGGAATATAATTACGTGTTGATCTTGGAGGAACGAAAAGTACAAAATTTTCTAACAGGAAATCGGAGCATATATCACCATTAATCAAATTTAATAAAAATGTAACGTTTAGCATTGTCCTTCTACTTATCAGAGTGGGAAGCTTAACGAGGTTTAGTCTGGTCGTATATGAAGGTAGATTATTAATGGTATTAGGGTAGGTGCTTCGTAAGCAGAACAGCAAAAATTGTTTTTGCACTGATTCAATTTTTCCAATTTGAACAATGGATAATGGATCCCAAATCACAGATCCATATTCCAAAATTGGTCTCACGAGCGATGTATATAATTGTTTTGTTACATTGGAATCTGTAAATTCCGTAGCCCATCGTTTTATAAAAGCTAAGGTGCCACGAGCTTTATTAATCGTCAATAAAATATGACGTTTAAAATCCAATTTTGGGTCTAAGAGAATACCCAAATCTAGAATATTATCTACTAATTCCAACTGAAAACCACCCAAAGAGTAAAGACCAAAAGATTCTGTCCTTCTAGAGAAGCGCATATGTTTACATTTTTTCAAATTTAGTTCCATAAAATTAGAGCAGCACCATTTGTAAAAACTATTTAAATCCTGCTGTAGATAAATCTGATCGAAATTTTTATTAAAGCCACGAAAAATTTTAACGTCATCAGCATACATAAGAACGTTTGAAAACTTTATTACCGATGGTAAATTGTTAATAAAAAGAGAAAATAAAATTGGTCCAAGATGGCTACCTTGAGGAACCCCAGATGTTACAATAATATTTATCGACGTTGTGTTATTAAAATTAACCTTCTGATTTCTGTCTTTTAAGTATGACTTTATCCAGCTTAAACAATTTCCAGCGAAACCCATCATATCTAGTTTTTTGAGTAAAAGATTATGGTTAACTTTATCAAAAGCTTTACTGAAATCAGTGTAAATGACATCAGTGTTTTCGCCTTTAAGGAAACCACGATTTACCAAAGTTGTTAATTGTAATAGATTAGTTGTTGTAGAGCACCCCTTACGAAAACCATGTTGAAGAGGAGATATTAAATAGGAAATTTGATGACACAGAGAATCAGTTAAACATTTTTCGAATAGCTTTGGAATCGCGCTGAGTTTTGCTATTGCTCTATAATTAATAACATTTGACTTATTTCCAGATTTAAATAATGGAATTAAGAAAGAGTCCTTCCATAATATTGGGAAATAACCATTTTTAATGGAGATATTAAACATTATGCTCAACGGATACGCCAAAGCATCTGCACAGTTGATTAAGATGCAACTGGGAACACCATCAGGCCCACAAGTTGTTGAGTTTTTAAATTCTTTTAAATTTTTAACAATTTCATCAGTAGTTATAAGAGGAAAAGTTATTAATTGATGTTCTGTAACTGGAAATGGATAATCATTCAAAGTGTCATATTGGGCATTACAATAAGTTGAACCAAAGAAAACAGCAAACATGTCACTTATGACAATATCATCTCGGGATTCACGATCGAGATACTTCATGACAGTTGGAAAGCCAGAAGATTTTCTCTTAAAATTTACAAATTTGTAAAACGATTTAGGATCTCTTCTTAAATTTATTTTCATATTTTCCAAGTAATTATCATAAAGCTTTGTATTAAGCAAATTATATTCAGCACGCGTAACAGAATATTTGCTATAATCAGTTACTAAACCAGTTTCTTTATAAGTTTTTTGTTGTCTTTTATTATCTTCATGTCAAGGTAAGGAATTTCTCCGTTTTTTCCGTTCTACTGTGAATTTCAGTTTGTTGTGGTACGCGTTAAGCATTTCAGTATTATTGTTTCGTCTGATTTGTTTATTACAGCAAATAGATCATCGACATATTTAGTAATAAGTTTGATTTTTACATTTTTCTAGTAGTTTGTGTACTTAGGGTTTCTCATTTGTCTAGTATATTTTTAATCGCTAAATGAATCGGTGTATTAGTAAATAATGATACCACGTCGAATGAAACAATTATATTGTCATCGTCCAATTTAACGTTTTCCAATTTTTGTTTGTGCTCTAAAGCATTTTTAATATTATTTGTTGGTGAGATTAAATTTTTCAATATTTTTCCAATATATATCGCCATATTATAGCAGGGCACTTTGATAGGGGATGAAATTGGTCTGAGTGGGACGTTTTCCTTATGTATTTTTGGTAATGGTTTAGGCGCAGCAACTACATGTGATGTCATATTCATCTTCTTAAATTTTGATATGTGTTCGTCTTTGTACAACTGTGTGACAATGTTGTTGTTTGTCCGTTGAAGTTTCGGGGTGGGATCTACTCTAATTGTTTTGTGGGTAGTTTTATATTCCAGTAGTTTACCCATTTTGCTTTTATAGTCATCTTTGTACATTATTACATTTTTGTTTCCCTTATCTGCGGTAGTTATTACAATATTGTCCCTATGTTTACCAATAAATTTCTTTGTTTCCTCGAATATTCCCAGTATAAACTTTTCTTTTTCTGTATTTCGTAGATTTCTTCTAAAATGTGTTATCCGGTTAGCAATTTTTGACCCCGTTTTGTCCTTTTCTGTTTCATCTTTTAAATTTCGGACCCATTGTTCAATATCAGCTATAAGAGGGGTGGATGTAAAATTCTGTTCACTTACTGGCAAAGCAAATTTATTGCCTAAAGATAAAATCCATTTGAACTCAATTTTAAATTCCAGGTTTGTGTAGTGAACAAACTCACTAAAATTTAACTCACTAAAATTTAAGTTAAATTTTTGGAATTTCTTTAATTGTAGTTTCTCCATTTTGGATGAGTGTGTCAGTTTTATCTTATTTCTGTTGTTATAAAATTTGTTCCATTAATCTTCCTTAAATTTTGTTAGACCTGTTTCGTTCAGTATTTTCGATCTCAATCTCAATTCTTTTATCTCTCCTTTAAGTAACTTACTTTTATCTCAATATTAAGTAACTTACTGTGTAGGTTTGTTTCTATTTTTCTTACTTCGGTCTTCACGGTTTTAGTTTTAAAAAGATGCTTCAGATGTGTGTGGTGTTTATTAAGTGCGTCGGTGTAATCCGTAATTGTCTACTTTGTTATAAAAACTTACTTCTTTCCATCACTTAGCAAGTTTCTCTACTTCTCTGCTGTATTGCTTTAACAAACTGCATGTTTTGTTGTTATATTTTTCCCTCATATGTTGAAAAATTATTATTCATAGTGTTTGTTTGTGTGGTAGATTTTATGTGTATTTACATTTTATTCATTAATTTAATATTTAAATTAGATTTTAAAAAGGGGTTTCCTTACGGGCTATTTTGGTCAATAATCTTAATTTATTTGTAAATAAAAATCAATTTATCATGTTTTTCTTAACGTTTCGTTTGCTTTATTCAAACTTCTTCAGGAGCATAATTATATCTAATTGTATAAAACATAATATAATTAGATGTAATTATATCGGAACAAAACTCGAATGGGATTGGATAGTTTTTTATTAAATTGTATATATTTAAATATAATTAGATCCAAGGTGATACAATTGAATAGAACTATTTTTTCGGATCAAATTATATTCTCTTATATTTGCGTAAAATATCTCATCATATATAATTTTATATACACTTTTTTACTCGGGAAGATGTAATTATATGTGGCATCGTATTAAAACATTTAATGGAAACAAATTTTATATATAAACATTAGAGCGACTCGCCGAAAAAAGTTAAAAAAGTGCCCCTCTGAAAATGTGAATTAGTTTGTTTTATGACTATTCCCAAAAATATTTTTGATCTAGAGGCCGCCGTTCATGATATGGCCCGTTTTTAAAATGGTTTTTTTTTTTATTGTTTGGAAATTTTAGACTTTAACCCACTACACTATACAAGTTATGCACATCATATGAAAGCTTTTTGAAGACTCGTCTAACGACGTATATGACATGAAGACGCAGCATGCACTATATACACGAGGAATTCAGTGAAATGTAATTTTTTTAAGGTTTTTGCACAAAATATAACAATTTTGCTGTCACATCAATATATTTTAATCACTATTTGGCATAAAAGAAGTTATACAATACTCTTTTTTTTGACTATTTGTTTTAGGTCACGATTTACCAAAATTTGGCGGATGTTTTTAGTATGGACAATATGGGTATCAAAATTTTGATATCCATATTGGATATCAAAATTTTTCTTTCGCGAAGAATGTTTACTTTAATACTGTTTACTTTGCGTTTAACATCCTCGTGGATTTTTTTTAAAATGGAAAAAAGTGAATTTCGAGTGCTCTTTAAACATTATTAATTGCAAAAAAAACTTTCGTTGTGGTCGCACAAGTACAAATGACGCTGAACGTTCTGGACGGCCAATTGAGGTCAATACACGCGAAAATGTCGAAAAAATCCACGATATAGTGTTGGCCGATCGAAGAGTAAAAGTGCGTGAGTTTGTTGATGCCATGGGCATTTCATATGGCAGTGTGGTTTCGATTTTAAATGATCATTTGGTTTAAGAAAGCTGCAAGATGGGTGCCGCGTTTGCTCTCAATTGACCATACACGTAATCGTGGACAATATGGCGATGGTTTTTTGCGATACACGCGGAATAATCCACATCGATTACCTTCAAAAGAGAAAAACAATAAACGGCGAATATTATGCCAATTTATTGAACCGATTTAACGAGGATTTAAAAAAAACAAGAAATGCCTATTTTATGGACCTCAAAAAATCCTATTTTTTGGAAGGGATACAAAAATTGGAGAAACTTTCGACTAATGGCCTGTTTCTCGATTTCGAAAGAATGCTTTCTTTCGCTTTCTAAGCGAAAGAAAACTGATTTGGGTTTCTCTAACTACATTTCTATGCAAACGATGACTTGAAGTACTAATAGTTTTCATACAAATTTGGTTTCTCTATTTCGAACGAGTTGTCAACAGTGCGAACGTAATGTAATGTAATGTTATGTGTATTATTTAAGGTCCCTATAGCCCAATTCTATATTTTATAGCTGTGTGGGGGTCAGCTTATAAATAGGCGTTCAAAAGAACTGCCAAAATATTTGAGTCTTCAAAAAGTAAAAACACAGTGACTTGTGTAGTTTTGGAACTCTAAATTGAAGTCTATTTTATTTACAAATTTACATGTCTTATATACTATTCTTACATCTAACTTATGTCTAGTATTGAGTGATTTTTAGGAATCACTCAATTTATTTTTATTCTTAATTACTTTTATTTATTGTTTTCTTATCGTCAACTACGGTCATCAGATATTTGAGTGCAAGTAAAGAATGCGGTCATAGGTGTCGCTAGACTGTTACTTGATGCCACTTGTATGGTATTCACTCTACAGTATTTGAGACGGTATGTTGAGAAATCAATATTAGTGGTTGGTATGCAGTGTACGCTTAAGGAGTACACTACACCCTTACCCTTAAGAGAAAAATTATAAAGTATTTAATTTTTTATTTTTCTATATTTTTGGTTAACTTATAATAATTTTATAATGTATATTAATGTATTATATATATATATTTGTTTTTAATATTAGTTCTTATATAACTTTGTTTTTATTAATGATAAGTTTTTATTATTCACTAGTTCTTAATGCTATATAGGGTTTTAATTGATTATTTATGTATTTCTTTTTCTTTTCCATTGTAATCTATTATTGTATTTACAACCATATTCCTAATTATTTTGTAAGGTCCTTTATATGGACTTTGGTTCTTTTTCCTATTTCCTACTTTGACTAAAACTAAGTCTCCTATCTTTAAATTTAATTTATTGTTGTATCTATTTTCTAATATTCTTTTCTCTTTTGTTCTAATTGTTAATTCTTTAGCTCTGTTTAAAGAATATTGTAATTTACGTTTTAGCTCTATGGCATAATCATCGTAATTATATATTTTAGTTTTTCTTCTGTGTCATATACTTCAGATGGCAAACATGGTAGTCTTCCATATACAAGTTCAAATGGCGTGTAGCCAGTGTCTATATGGGGTGCCGTGTTGTAGGCAAAAGTAAAATATGGAATCCATTTATCCCATTCGTAATCAGTTGCTGATGTTAGCAAGAATTCATTTAAGACTCTATGATTTCTTTCTAATGACCCAATTGTCTCATGGTGGTAAGGTGTCGAAAAGGTCTGTTTAATTTCAAGTAGTGAACATATATTACGTAAAAGTTCGTTTGCAAATTCTGTACCGTTGTCTGATTTCAGTACTTTGCATTTACCAAATTTTAGAATTAGGTGTTCAACTATTGTTTTTGCGGTTGTTAGTGCATCTTTCGTCGCCATGGGGTGTGCAATAACGAATTTTGTTAGTTCGCATTGTATGGTCAAAATATATCTGTATTCATTCGAATTCGAAGAGGTCCTACTGTGTCAATTGATACTATTTCAAACTGTTACTTGGAGTGTTTGTCAATGTAAGTGGTTCCTATGTTGTTTAGTTTGCTTGTTCTTGTTGCATTTGTCACAATATTTTACAAATTGCTTTACCATCTTATTCATGTTTTTCCAGATGTAGCGTTGTTTTAGTTTTATAATTGTCTTTCTTATTCCTAAGTGCCCTGCATGTGTGGCATTGTGGAATTCGTCGATTAGTTTGTATTTTAGAATTTCTTCTGTGATTCTTTGGGCTTATTATATATTAATATTTTTAGTTGAGGATCCTTGTTATTTATTTTTATCTTTGCATATGCTTCTATCAATTCTTTTTTACTGTAATTTTCAATATTTTATCTTCACTTGCAAGTGCTAATTCTTTTATATTCTCTTTATTCATTTTTGATATCAGTTCTTCAGTATCGAATCTAGTTTCGCTGAATTTTCACCGTATCTTGCTAGCTTTGTATTATTTATAATTTGGGTACGTAATTTCTTCTTAGTCAAAACTGGTTTTGATGAATTATCGTTACGACCTATGTGCACAATATTGTTTTCAATAAATATATCTTTCTCATTTATTTTCTTCAATTGTATTAAATTGCAGTTTCTTCATATTTTTTATATCATTAACGGATATGCATTCCCATATTTGAAGTTGATCAACTTCTGAGAATCACATTTTTCCATGTCGTTCTTTTCTATACGTCTTTTATTCTTGTTTTCCTCATTTTCTTTATTTTTTATTATGTTTTCCTCATTGCGTTTTTTAGTGTTCATTGCCCTTGTTATAACTAATGTTCTTTTTTCTTTATCGACGTTTTCTAACGGTATCATTTGTTTTAGTATGTCTGAGTTTATTTCGATTCTGGACAATGCGTCCGCATTGGTATTTATTTTCCCTTTTTTTATATATTATTGTAAAATCGTAGTCGCTTAAATCTAGTCTGATTCTTGTCATTTTTGATGATGGATTGTTTTCCTTGGTATATTTGTGTAACACTTTGACTGTAATTCTGGGATAGTTTTTGTATTCTTGTATCTTTGTTTTAAGAGTGTTTTAAGGTATTGAAATTGTCTTTTTTGCGTAACTACCTATTGCTGTCCTTACACCTGAGGTCAATTTGGCGTGGTAGACATATGCAAGAAATCTGTTTTTGCTGCGTCAGTCAGAGTCTTTTCGATGAGTTCTGCTGTTATTAGGAAACTTTCTAGTTCTTCATAATTTCCAGCAAAAATTGGGAGTGCCTTAGAAGTTAATTCTAAACTAAATGCTGCCATTTTGGTGTCTAACTTTTAGTATTTGGTATTAAATATTCTTTGATTTTTCTATAAATTGTATTAATTCTAACTTTAATGCTACTATCTCTTTTTCTTCTCTTTCTTCACTTTGAGCTGTCAAATTCTTTTCTTATATTGTCTATAGATTCTAACTTTTTGTACAGTTTTTTCTGAGTATGTCCTTCCTGGACTTTTCTTAAATTTGATAGTATGTCTTTTAATTCTGTTAGATATTCTTCCATTTATACTTCTGTTATTATAATTTTTGGTTTATTTAAATATATATTTTTTTAAAATTTATATACTAGGTATAAGATCAAAGTAATCAGTAATAAGGATATTATTTTTTTGGAAAGCATTTAAAATATATATTTTTATAAAATTGTTAATTTCTTTTTAATAAGGCAAATATAACTTTTATGATATAAGCTATTACTATTAGGATTAGCATAATGGTCATAGTTATTTCAAAAATATTTGGATTTTCATTCTCTTGGTTTTATACTGGAATTTATATATCTTATGATTTCTTTGTTATCTTCATTGTTATCATTTTTACCGACTTCGTATCCCGCAAAAACTAAAGGGATAGTTTGTAGAATTTTCTTCCACCAAGTCATTTTTACGAAAAATTTTTTTTTTTAACAAAAATATGAATAGTAGAAATTTAGAGAATGAAGATAACATTCATATTTAAAATTTTTGTAATTGATTTCTTAATTTATTTTTAAAGCACTTTAAATGCATAATATATATATTTTTTTTTAGCAAGATTTGAGTAGTATTTTGGTTTTATTTCAACATATTTAGGTTATTAATTAATTGAGGATATATAAATTTTATGTATAATTCTATTTGAAATTACAATTATGTTTTATACAATTATAAATTTCCCTATTGGTGTTTTTTTTTTTTTCATTTTTAGATAATTTTTATTAAAAATTTTGCATTTTTTTTTTGAAATTTGGTTTATGGCAAAGGAAAATTTTTATATATATATATAATTTTTTTCTATTTAAAGCGTTAAAATGGTGTTTGTTTTTAATTATTTAATTAAAATAAAGAGGCCAAAATATCTTCATATATATTATTGCTAGAACCGGTTGAGGATGGAGTATTTAATTCGGGCTGAGGATAAGATAAATGTCCAAAGATCAACATCCGAAAGGAGATTCCAAATCTTGGCGGCATCTGTGCTTTTCATTTAGAAGGATCAAACTTTTTTAATTCAGCATTTAAATCACCCTCATTGAATATTCACCAAATGTATTGGTTTGGCATGATCGCCATGTAATGTAAAGTAACGTGTTAATTTGGCAGGATCGCCATGTAAAGTATGTTATGTGTATATTTAAGGTTCCCTATAGCCCAATTCTATATTTAATAGCTGTGTGGGTCAGCTATAAATAGGCGTTCAAAAAACCTGCAAAAATTTGAGTCTTCAAAAATAAAAACACAGTGACTTGTGTGTAGTTTGGAACTCAAAATTGAAGTCTAATTTTATTTACAAATTGACATGTCTATATACTATTCTTACAATCTAACTATTGTCCCTAGTATTGATTGATTTAGGAATCCTCAATTTATTTTTATTCGTTCTTATTCTTTTATTTATTGTTTTCTTATCGTCAACTACGGTCATCAGATATTGAGTGCAAGTAAAAGAATGCGGTCATAGGTGTCGCTTAGACTGTTACTTGATGCCACTTGTATGTATTCACTCTACAGTATTTGAGACGGTATGTTGAGAAATCAATTTAGTGGTTGGTATGCAGGTACGCTTAAGGATACACTACAGTAAATTCAAACCAGTCACTTCTTTTTGTATTTCGAGTAACAAAATATTTTCAAAAAATATATCATTCATTCCATGAGAAAACGCAAAAAATCTGAACAGGTCCTCTGATTTTGTTAATTTTTTTTACATGAATACTCTATGGTCCTATTGTGTCATTTCCTTTTTCAGATCTCCAAATTTGTAAAAACTCGTGACTTAATGCACGTTTTAGTTCTCATAAATATCAAAAAAAAAAATGCTAAAAGTACTTCACTTTGAAGTGCCACAACTTTTAATTGTATATCGCATGTTATTAATTTAAACGATATTTGGAAGATCCACTTGTCTACTACTTATAACAGGATTTTTTAAACAAAATGATTGCTAAAAAAAATGCATACTTAATGCAAATGCAGTTTCTAATCATTTTTCAAAACTTTTTCCCCCTACGATTTTCAAAAAAAAATACAGTTTACTAAATATGGAATATTAGCTATATTATTAAAATGTAGAAAACATATATTTTTGCTAAATTCAATGGAACTTAGTGGACTCCGTCATTAGTTAAATTTTTAAAAAATTTGCTTAATATTTTTATTGTAAATAGATTGCAAATAAATAAAGATTAAAAGATTAATATACAAATACTGATTTTTTATGGGACAACATGTCTTTTATTTTTAATGATTTAAAAAAAAATAATTTTTTTATCTATAAAATGGATATTTTTATACATTCTTCTATTTCATATTTGTGTGATAAATTTAAAATACGAACTCATTTAGTAACTGGACCTTTATTTATAAACTATTCATTTATTAAAAAAATATTGAAAGAACAAAAATCAGAAAAACGATTCAAATAAAACTTGTAATTTATTCTTTAATCTTACTAGTATACTTATTGGCAATTAAAAAATATGAATAACGAATCTTTTAAATAGTATTTGGGAATAGAAGTTTTGGCTGGGTTGTTGTACGGAAAATAATCTAAGTACGTTTTATATTTTTATTTTTGAACCAAAAAAATAACTTCATATCATATTTAACGTGGTGAAGTCATATAAAAAATACAAAAATATTTTAAAAAACGATACAAAATCTATAAAAATATGTGCATATTTTAGAATAAAAGAATAAACTTTGTTTAAAAAATCATTACAAATAGAAGACATGTTTGTCCATAAAAATCAGTATTTGATATTAAGGTAAGATCCATATTTTAGTAACTGTATTTTTTTTGAAAATCGTAGCGGAGAAAATTTTAAAAAATGCATTAGAAAACTGCATTTGCGTTACGTATGCACTTTTTAAACAATAATTTTGTTTAAAAAACTCCAGTTATAAAGTAGACAAGTGCATATTCCAAATATTGTTAAAATAATTAACATGCGATATACAATTAAAAAGTTATGTCTCTTCAAAGTGAAGCACTTTTTTCGAGATCTGGAGAAGGCTATGTGCAAGTGGGCTATAGAGTAATCATGTGCAAATATATAAAAAATCGGAGAACCTCAGAAAAAATACTCATTTTTCATTGTTTTTTTGCTGGAATGAATGATATAATAAAAAATTATAAATATTTGTAAACAAGCAATGGATACACAAGGTAAGAATAAAATAACATGAATATTCGTATTTTATTAAGAACTTTAAATTTCAGCTTAATGAAATCCACAATGGAACAGCTGAAAACGCTTGTGTATTTTTTGATTTTCTTTTTTGATTTATTTATTTTTTTTTTGTTTTATTTATTTTATTTGTCATATACAGCCACTGTTGCCAGGTTTGACGATTTATCGTCATTTTAACGTTTTTAGTACCTAAATTACTAAATGACGATTTGACGATTTTTGCTTCCAAAATGACGATTTTTTGACAAACGTTTAATATGCCAGCAAAACATGTTTATTTGATGTTATTTAAAAATCACTGGATCTATTTTTGGATTTTTATTATTTCGTTAAAATTAAAAACTATTTTTTATTGAAAGTTTAGCAAAAAAGTTATTTTATTTTATGATTCATGTTTATTTTAATTTATTGTCTGCACTTAATAACGGTAAAGACCACTGCAAATGCAGCTAAAACAAATGAAATTCCCCTGAAAAAAGAACGACTTACATTTTAGTAAATTCCACTAACATAGTCATTTGTTTTTTACTGTTCAAAAAATTACTACAATTGTATTATTAATAGTGGTTCAGTCAGTGCAGTAAAATATAAACAAACATTGAAAAATAAATTTCTTCTACAAATGACTGTTTTTTCACTTAAAAGTAAAGATGCTGTATTACAACTGAAACAACGACAAATATTTACAGCAGAAGTTCCCTGAGTATGTGCTTACTTTTTTCATGGTTGGCAAACAATACCTTTCATTACAATAGTAGTTGCCTGCCACGGCCACACCAATGCCATTTTGAACGTTTTAAAGCTACGATTCCAATAGTGGCATGTGTCTTTACAGGGTTTATTTCAAAATTCTACTCATTCAATTTTGTTACATCAACAAAATAACGTTATTAATCGTCGTTTCGGTATTTTACCGTTATTTTCACTTTAACTAGTTCAAGATATTTCAAAATTAAACAGGTTAAATAGAAAACTAAACCCGTTTACATAAGAAGAAACATGTCTTTAATGGAATCGCTTTTTTTAAATTTCCATTCGGCTATTAGTGTTACTGATAGCCAATCGTTATTATGAAAAGTTATTGAGTGCCAACCCTGCTTTTTTTAATATTTTATATTTTTATAAAGTTTAATTGGTGTAAGATGAGATAAAATAAAATATTTTTTAAATTAAAAAAAAACATCCAAATTTTTGCGAAACAAATATCGAGTTCGAATATTCTGATTTATAAATCCAAAAATAAATCCGGTGCTTAAAAAAACAGGCCTAATAATAATATAAATAAAGTGTTCCAAAGTGAAACTTCAGATATTCACAATTTATATTTGAAAACGGAAAAACATGCAGTAATAAACAATATTTAAATAAAAATAAATAATAATATAAATAATAATACAATAATAATATTTTTAGCAATATTAAAAACCAACCCCAAATGAAAAATATGAAATAATCAAAAATTTAAAAATTTATTGTATTAAACTATGTCATCACATGTAATGCAATTTAAAACTTTAATTCGTTAATGGAAGTCCAAATTTAATAATTAAGAAAAAACATTGTTAAAGATTTCTAAACTATGTAAAATAATTTAAGATTTAAATTGTGCTACTGCAGTGGTGTTTACAGAATTATGTAGAAGGAATTAACAGTTAAAGTGGTAAAGTGCTTTCGTTATAAAATTTCATGATTTTCGAAGTTTAAATTACAGAAAAGTGTAAAAAATCGTATTATATGGCACCGATAGTACGTGAGCATTTGAAATGTGAATTACATTATTATTCTTTTTTTTTTAAAACTTATCCCCTTGTAACAAATATTTTTGTTTTTGACGATGTTTTGACGATTTTTGAAAATAAAATGACGATTTTGACGATTTTTATTGGAAAATTTGACGATTTTATGCTCAACATACCTGGCAACACTGTATACAGCTGATCACTGTTAAGTAATGTTGTATATTATCTTCAAGCAGTTTAGTAGTATTTTTGGTACTTTTAATGGAAAAGTTTAAAATATCCGGTCTGGCACACTATGATTTGTAAATACGTAAAACACAAAAATTGGCACACGTAAGTGTAGGCGAACGAAAGCTTTCGAAATAGAGAAACCAAAATTAATTTGAATTCGAGTGACTAGCTATCGTTCGACTAGGTTTTCGTTCGAGATCGAGGCCGTAAGTGTTTTTTTTTTTCTGATTTTTATAAATGTCATATATATATATATCGTTATATTTGTTACTACATAAGAACATGTAATCAGATATGACCATGCATGACACCATATATAATCACATATTATAATATATTTTAATATGAAAAACATAAGACCATATACATATAATACTTTTTACTCTGGATGCCATGTAATAAACCATTTAATCCAAATTCTGAAGTGACATTTTTCACATTTTAAAAAACATTTGCATATTTTGTAGTTTGTCTTAAGTAAGTGCGGTTAACCGACTAACCGGTTTCTGAAGAAGTCGGTTTTTTGAAAACACAAAGCGGTATATAGAAAAATTCATGTTTACAAAGGTATAAAAATCCAAAATCGGCTAAGAACTAGCCTAGTAATAAAAATGCCTTAGACAACTAATGTGACCACGAACTCAAGCACACATCTAAATAATTTTTGACATGGAATATTTTTTTTCGGATCTCGTTAACCTGCCCTCAGGTGATGTCAAAACCGTCAATATTTTAAGATTTACTTCAAAGCTCCCATTTCAAATTTAAAAAAAAAATTCTTCAACAAAATCGAAAAAAGTTGAGATTTAAACATCATAGAATTGTTAAATACTTGCTAGGGATTTAAACTAATTTTTTTAAAAAATATCAGGTTAACAACATCATAAAAAAATATTCCAATCTCACAATTTATGGATCTATTAAATAAAAATAATTATGTTACAGTAAAACATTTCAAAATCGTTTAAGATGTGTGCTCGTATTTCGTTGTCAAGTGGTATTTGGTACATTAGTGGTTTGGGACAGTTTTTATTACTGTGCTAGTTCTTAACCGATTTTGGATTTGTATACACAGAAAAAACTAAAAACGGGTTTTAATTAAAAATTTTATTGAATCAATTAATATTTTTAATTGATTTTGCACCAACCACTGAAATTAAATTAAAACTCAATTAAAATAATAATAATATCAATTAAAAGAGTTATTGTTTTTCTTTACAACCTCAATTAAAAAGTTTAGGTAAATTGTTTAAAACTTTATTGAAACTTGAGAAAAAAAATGGTAGTTTTAATTGAAACTCGTATTTTTT